>JAZKJV010002853.1:0-561807 GCA_037367405.1 Ottelia alismoides | reverse complement strand
TAAAAAAAATGGTATACCTCATATGTTACAACAATTTACAAGAGTTTTATAAGTATTATACAAATTTTACAAGTGTTATACAATATACAAGTATACAAGTATTTTACAAGAATTTTTTACGAAAGTTCTACAACTAGTATACAAAAAAATTTTCTATTTTTTACCCACCCGTAATTATTACAAAATATACGTGAAAATACACAAAAGTACGAGCTATGGGTAAAGTATATATGTAATATATACACGCCTCCCTATACTTAGCATGTGCTATGTCTTCATAGCATGAAAAGCGAGGAAAAGACATAGCTCATGCTAAGCGTAGAGAGCTAAAAAACAAAAAGTATAGAAGTCGTCCCCCCTATACTTAGGCTCTGGCAGCCTAAGTGTAGAAGAAGATAAAAAATGGGGCGAACGAGGTCAAGAGGGGAAATGGATGTGTATACACAGTGGGCATCGATCCCCCTATACTTAGGCTCTAGTCAGCCTAAGTATAAGACAAGAGTTAGTATGAGGACCGATGTGATCTGGAGGATGTACAATGAATAGTGAATAGACTCGGCTCACTCTCCCCCCTATACTTAGGATCTGGTTATCCTAAGTATAGTCATGAGATGATATGGAATCGGGGCGAGTGATTCGAATCACTGGGGAAGGAGGGAGAGAATGTATGTACAAGAAAGAGTGATAATATACAACGATTAAGAAGGTTTGTGACGAACCTTCTTGCGGACGCGAGGAGGTGGATAATATACATATGTGTTGCTGTCGAAATCGTCCTCATATGAATAATAGTGAGGTGTAGGGATCGTCCAACGAGGGTCGACACACGGCTGCTTGCTCAGATAAGGCTTGAGAACAGTCGAACTGAGCTCACTTATATAAATCACCTTATCTGGACCCGATGAGGATTCCTCTGAAACTTCCTTCTCCGGAATGTTGAAGTAAATTTTCTTAGTCGGTTTTCTAGAACCTGAATCATTGAGAGGGAGATGAGAGCGACAAGCCTTGAGAGGTTCGGGGGAACATCTCGAGGAATCAATTCTCAACTTCCTCTCACTAGATAGCCGACCAGAAGAGGGAGCAACCGTGTTTATATGTGGAGTCAATTTAGTATTGGTTGTTTCCTTTGAAGGTCCAGAATGTGGTGCGGTGCTGTCCATGGGTTCCTCATCAGATGAGTCACCATATAGATTAGCATATTCCTGAAGGGTCAGCACATGTCTCGGGAAGGTTCTAGTGGTCTCAGTTGGCTTGGCATTATTGGGCTCTTGTGTCGGATCATCAAAATGGTCAAGGCAATCAACAAAGGTCATGTCCGACTTAATGATAGCTTATGGTCGTGAGTACTCCTTAGAAGCTGTCATGGTGGTGGTGCAAGCAGTTGATGAAGTGGAGGTGTGGGGAGTCTCTGATCCAGCGGTCGTCTGGACAGTCGATCTCTCAGATGTAGCAGAGAGGTGGGACTCATCTACCTCTCGATAGTCACGACTGCCAGCGGATGTGCGGGTCACCTGAGAGTAAAGTGTGTCAAAGATCGGGTGAGGTCGGAGTGCTCCCAATGCTGAAAAATCGATTTCCCGAGTTTCGCAATCTATAGTCGCCCTAGCCAAGGCTAAGAACGGCTTCCCGAGAATAATAGGAGACTGGGAAAACTCTCCTCGGTGCTCGATGTCAATGATCGTGAAGTCCACCTAGAGTAGAGCACCTTGGAAAGTAACGATGACTGAAATGTTTCCTCTCGACCGTTTGATGGATCGATCAGCCAGCTGAACGATCTCTCTCGACTTCCTAAGTGGCATGAGTTTGAGCTTGTCAAACACAGAGGTCGGGAGGATATTTATCGGTGAGTCATCATCGATTCTTGCATGGGTAAAGATAGTGTCTTTGATTTCACATTCAACTCGGGGCAGTCGCTTCACTCTGCAGCTTTTGGTCTTTCTCCCCATAACCATGGAGGTGGCCATAGACAGTATGTGTCTTTCAGTCCTTGTCCTCTTATTACCCGACCTCTTGGGCATCAATTTACTTCTCACAAATCATTTGAGGTCGGGAAAGTGATCTATGACCTTTATTAAGGGAAGATTAAAAATCAGTTCTTCGTCGAGTGCTTTCCTTAAGGCAGGATCCAATTTTTTTAAGTCTTTTTCATTTTCAATTTTTATGTGGGTTTTTGGTTTTTCAATTTTTTTGGTGTTTTTGGTGGATGAATGTTTAGACTCTGGATTGGAGGGTATGGGGTTAGTAGAAGAGGGAGATAGAATGGATTCCAGTTGTACAAAATGTGTGGGTTCCCTAATGTTTGCTTTGTTTTCAACCTCAAAACTACTGATGTCCTTTTCAACTTTCATTCCCAAGCTGGAAGAAATTGAGTGCAATATTTCCATGACATCTCTCAACTTGTTACCTAATGATTCATTTATCTCAATAAGTCTAGAAATGTCTTCCTCCAAAATGTTCTCAAGACAAATCATGGGAGAGTTCTGCTCAATTGGAGGAGACTGCTGAGATGTTGGGTTCTCATACTCAACATACCTAGACTCCGTCATGTAATGTTGGGTCGAGTATGGACCATCTAAATGGAAAATACTTGTAGGAGCCTCGTATGATGAAATGGGGACTGATAAGTCTAGCTCATGCGTCCTATCTTGTGAATGTATAGGGTCTCCGAATGAAGGCTGGTTAATGAAATCTTGATCACTAAAGTCAATCAAGTCTGGGGAATCATGATGTGCAGACCTCTTCATTTGGTATGTTCGATCGACCATGTTATGCCCTAATGTCAAGTCGGGATGTGTATATGTGAATTCTTGTCTGGTCCCTACTTGAGGTGAAAATGAAGTATGCGGCGGCATATAATTTTTCCAATCATCTATCTCAGCAGTAGCTTGCTCTTCATTTGATTCGTTGATTCGTGC
This sequence comes from Ottelia alismoides, assembly GCA_037367405.1. NCBI lineage: Eukaryota > Viridiplantae > Streptophyta > Magnoliopsida > Alismatales > Hydrocharitaceae > Ottelia > Ottelia alismoides. The sequence goes on along the minus strand of JAZKJV010002853.1, from coordinate 558,892 downwards.
AAGCTCTCGAGAATAAGGACAGTCAGCCCAAGATGGAAGTGGATATGGAGTGTTGGAATATGGAGTATGTGAGAAATGCGAAGAAGTGGAGAAGTCAGTCGAAGTTCTGACTTCGTAATCGGGTTGAGATGGAACCGACCACGGGTACGGATCTCCCGTGGATGGCGGAGTATACATGGAAGAAGGTGAAGGTGAAGGTGAAGATGAACGGTATATGGTCGAGGGAGGATTAACCAAAGGTCACAGGGTATGGGGACCAATGTCCCGACATCTTGAAGAGGAAAGGAAGAAGATTGAGGTAGAAAATGTGCAATTACACAGGATAACTCACACGGACAGACACAAAGACAAACACAAGAGCAAACCCCGAGTTCACATTCAACACAGTGAAGGACCCGAAACCGAGTCCGATTAATCTGGTTGATTTTAAATGTGAGTTTATCAGACAAGATAGCAAAGGTTACGCGACCTATAGGGAAGTCGGCTCAAAGCCGGATGTGTCTTCCCTGTTTAACCTGTCGCCTAAGATACCGCCGGTCCTTCCTTTCTTCGCTTCTTATCCCAAGTTGATGGATTCAAAAACCTGCCCCTATCTACCTGCAAGCAGGCGGAGGCTGACAAGGCTGGAACTTCACCCCGGGGGGTCACTGGCAACATGTTGCGAAGTACAGCAATTTCACCCCTATCTACCTGAGACAAGCGGAGGCTACTTGGTACTAGTCAATGAACCTAAATAATTCAACTTGTGATATTTGCTAGGATCAGTAGGAACATGATATGGAAGGCGGGATTTGGGCTCTGCCTTAAGGTGTTCACACACACTCAAGTACCCTCACTCAGCCTGAAAACAAGGTCAGGGTTATTCTCTCGCAAACAGAGGTTAATTTTAGTTAATTACTTTTTTTGGTCCAATTCAATTATCAGTCCTAATTTTAAAGATTAGTTGTCACAGATTTAATCCACACAAGCAATCATGACTACCGTCCAGTCCCAATTCCTTTATCCTAGGTTAGAAAATAGAGAGAGAGAGAATCGAAAAAAGCCAATGCAATCGATAAAACGATGATGAATGCTTGAGTAAGAATACTTACAGTGCCTCCAGCTCTCTACAATGCAGGATGCAAGACTGAATTGAAATTTTACACTAAATGTAATGCAAGCGATGAAAAGCCGCTCCTAGACAGACAGTTCTATTAGCGAGTGAAGAAAAGATTATGTTTGGCTAAGTCCTATTGTCTAAGTGCGTCTTTTATGTGCAATGTGTGTTCCTAAAGAAGTACGAGCACAAGCAAATCCTAGAGTGGCTCGAGGAGCCACTAGTGCAAGCCTAATTTACCATTCAAACCATACAACTTACGGGGACACGGTTCCACTATCTTTACACACGCGAGAACCCAAACGGGAACCGCTGGAAATTAAGCGAAAAAAATAAAGAAAAATAAAGGTACAAATTCTCTCAAATCACTCAAGGAAATTAAGATGTCGATTCCTCGAAGCGTCTTCGACTCCTTGCGTTCTCGCAAAGAAATAACTTGAGGTCAGAGAATGACACAACAAAAATGCAAAAATTAAAAGACAGAAAATATTCACAAGAAAATCGAGGTCAGACTACCCGGGGATAGAAAATCAAGCACTTAGATATTACTGCAAATTAACCTAAGCCGTGCCTCCCCGGCAACAGTGCCATTTGATAAGTGCTCCCGCTACCCTTGTTAATTCGAGCAAGTTAATGTTCAAATTAATTACTAATGTTTGTTGCAGTCGGATAATGAGAGCAGATCAAAAACCACTTTCAATTATAGTCAAATTAATTTCGAGCGGCAATTTTTTTACTTGGTTGGAAGTCCAAGGTCGAACTCAGGGAGGCAACTGTCTCCTTAAGGTTGATTTTTAGCAACATCCAATGTATGATTTTCAGAGGATATATTTTTGGTCTTTTTTGTATATTTTATGCAAGACACACGCAAAATCAGGCCAAATTACAAGTTAAATCAAAAATATAGTCAAATTAATTCAAAAAATTATGAAACTTGTCCAGATTATGAAATGGGATGAAAATTAAGCTACTCTATTTTTTTGTAATTTTTAGATGCACGAATAATGAAAAATGCAGACTTTAGTGAAAATGACTAAACCAATTTTAATAATTATCAAACGATGCTATTTCTCAGAAACAAAATTAATCCAAATAGGTATTATTAAGAGTTATCCAAATCAACTTAAATTTCGTTAAAATACTTCATGGTTGATTAATTAAAAATCGATTAAAGTTTTCACTAAATGATTTCTCTAAGACAAACTATGCGTGCAAATGATGTGATTTTCTGATATGTTGTAGCATAAACTTATATCTACCAATGATAAGTTTTCAGAGATTTTTCGATAAGCAGATAATGCGCAATCAATTAAATCAATCAAAATGGGCAAAATATTGTAATTTTTCACCAAATTAAATTCCATAAATATTCTGCGAATCAATCAAAATGGTTGACTCCACCTCGGATCTCGCGACGCGACAATGGTGATGCCGCGGATCTCGCCTTGAGGTTGTCGTCGCTCGACTCGTCTCCTACAACTGTCACCTAAAGGTTAAAATGCTCGAGCTCACTTCTCTCGAAAACGGCGGATGGAGAACAATGGAGGAGGAGATGGGAATATAAAGAGGAGGGAGAAGTTGGAGAAGATGGAGGGAATGGTGGAAGGAGTGGGGATAATGGTGGCTTGGAGTACAAGTCAAGTAAGGAGAAGAAGTAAAAAAGGAAATAAAATAATTAATAAATATAGTAATATAGTAGGCTACTAAAAATAACTAAAATAGTAATAATAAAATAATAATAATAAATCCGAAAATAATAAAATAAATCCGAAAATATTAAAATAATAGGGTGACATGTGGCGGCTCCAAGAGCTACCACTTGTCGCTCCTAGAAAATTCAAAAAATAAATGTAAAGAAAATAAAAAATAAATAACAAAAGGGGTTAAATCAAAAAATGGTCACCACGAAAGTTGCTCGTCTCGACGAGATCTACAACTTTCGTCAAGGGTCGAGAATCAAATGAAATCATCTGTAAAAAATGTATTTTTGGGTGGTACCTTATAGATATAAAATACCGCATTTTATCTTTTCTAATTTTTTGTCATTTTTAATAGAGAGAAAAATCAAAATAAAAATAGAGAAAATATGAAAAGAATATTTACAACTTAATTTAATTTTTCGGATTTTTACTAATTAGGAAATAAGAAGATAAAATAAAGGGCAAAAAGGTCAATATGTACAATACACAAAAGGGGCCCAAAACCCAAGTTTTGCATACGAGCTTCGATTTTGATGAAATTGATCTTGTTTCGAAGGTCTTTGAATTTATATTTCTTTAAAAGTAAGTAGACCTAATTCGGAGGTTGTATGAGAGAGATATGCGTATTTTAAGGTTCATGGTCTCAAACATGGGTTGGGGTTTTATTGGGTGATTTTACAAGTTAGTATTTTTTTTATATTTTTTCTTTATTAGTGTTGGTAATGTATACACTATAGAGTTGATTTTATTGGATTCGGAGTTAGTATGAAATATATACAAGTAGGATATTTTATCTAATATACATGTGAATATTTACAAGTGAATTCGGCTTCGTATTTTATGCAAATATGAATGCTAAAATGCAGATATTATGCTTGCATGTATGAATGCTAATTATGCAATATAAGGGGAAATATGCTGCTATTTACTTGGGAACATGACTTTATTTTCAACTTTTAGAGTGATGAATCACAGATTCATCAATTAGTTTACATTTTATTGAATTATTTTAATTCAGAGGGTTAATAAATAGAAATAAGATGATAAATAATGTATTTATCCTCATTGTAGGCGGGAAAATGCAGTTTCTCAAAAAGACCACTTAAATGATTAATGATGATCAATTACATACAAGAAATCGGATTTATATTTTTATTTGGGAAAGACCAAAGTCAAAAACATGGAGGCAACTTTCTCCTTAGGGCAATTTTCAGATCGTTTAACGATTAGGTTTTTAAAGGAGCATTTTTTATATTTTTGTTAAGATGAAATGCAAATATAGAGAAGATAAAGGGCGTTATCGTAAAATATCAGGCAAATCCAGTCTAACAAATTTCAAATTTTATGCATAATCATGGAAAATTTATCTATTGTGGGTTTTTTGGAAATTTTTGACATGCAATGAATGTTTAATGAACTAAATGATGCAAACTGGGTGATATTCAATAAATAAAATTTAATTAATGTTAAACACTCGTATTTTACAAAAATAAAATTATCTTAAATGTAACTAATCAATACAAATCTATAGCAATTTGAATTTCCTAAAAAAACTATATGTTTGATCAACTAAAATTCAATTATTTAATTCACCAATAAATTTATTTTAGACAAATTACATATGCAAATATGATGAAATTTAAGCATTTAACAGAAGTCAATTAATGTTTGCAATTTTGAAAATTTTGGATTTTTTAGAGTAATAGAAACTTTAATATGAATTTTAGAGGCTCATATGAGCAAATTATGAAAATTTACACCAAAGCAATTTTTAGTAAATTATTTCAGGCTCGCAAAATACAAATAAATACTACAAAGCTAGAGAAGTAATTGTGCTTCATAGTGCAATTTTTGAAAATGAAATATGAAGACAACTTAAGGTTCAAATATTAGAAATGATGCGAGGGTATTAGTGCAAAATAGGAAATAAAAATTGAAATAAAAAATAATGCAAGTGGCACTTCTTTAATTACCATCTAATACAGTGGATGACTTGTAATTTTCCCAAATCACATGAGTGACCTCATGTGTCTCCCTCTTAGAGCTGAACGTATGATAGAGATAACTTTGACTTTAATTGGATGGCTATGAATCGATACGCAAGAATGACTAAGATGGGGCCTCTCCCTTCAATCAAATGGCAGTTGTACATCAAGATGTTCCTCTTCTTCCCAGATGATTCGACGACGGGTTCAATAGGTGAAGGTTTTGAGAATGGACACGACTGATGACGACTGCGGAGGAGCTAAGAGCTATTGTTCCTGAGATCATGCGGTGGCGAATCTCTGAGGTGCACCTCACCATGGGATGTAGTGGAAATGGAGCTACTGCTCAGTTGCTTCGAGGTGCGTGGACAGGATGACGGTTGTATTGAACATGCGAGGGCACAACGAGCCATTATGCAATAAATGTTATTGCTAATCATTCCTTAATCTAAAATAAAGAATAACTAATTTTCTTAATAGGTTCCTCTATACTATTAGGGTTATTTACCATGGCCATCTTAATGATCATACAACTATTGATTCAAATGTTGAATCATAGAAGCTGGTGCTTGGATGATATATAAAAGAGTTAAATTGAAGACTCATCAAGCACCGTCAGATGATTATTAAGAAAGTAGCCTGAGAAGAAGATATCAATTCTTATCTAACAGATGATATCTAACCAACATCTTGATACATGGCCTCTGCATAGGAATAGAGATTCAGAGGTGTTAGATAAGTTAAGCTAAAGAGTTGACTTAGCGAGATCGAGATAACGAAAACCTATGTCGTATTCATGATATAGGCATGCATCCTCTGACTGGAGACATATGTGTTACTATATGTCTGAGTATGTACATTTGGCAAATCGATAGGTTGATGGCCTAATCAAGGTCTATACACCAACGAGATAGTATGCACATGAGGACATGTGAGTAATACGATTTCTCAAAGGGATCATACATGTTCATTACTAAACCACGAGACGACGAGCTAACTCAAAAGATATTAGGATCAAATTCCATGCATGGTCGTCTCACTTTGGAAGCTTGACAGGATTTATAGGTGTGATATATTATTTTGAAAGTATATAATCAATACCAAACCCCAATGATCTAATGACAAACTTATTGATAAAACCTTGAAGAAGACAATTCAAATAAGATCTAATACTTTTGGTTTAGTCTAGGTCTTCCAGTATGCATGATGTATGGGTATTAGGAATAATCGAGGGTGATGTGATCGTAAACGATTCTATAACCGTGACACTTCCATTCCAAGGGAGTGATGAAACATGTTTGGATTTTAGTGACTCGTCTTAGTAGATCAGTAAACTAATCTTGGTCCAAATGTTGAACATTGATCTGAATATGATTTGGATGCAATAAGAAGATTAAATTTAGTTTTTATCAAACATCTATGAGAGATCCCCAAGATATGGATTTGAGATATGATCTCAATTTACTATACATGGAACGTGCAATCGCCATGTCCTTATGTCCAAGTATCCGCGGAGAAAGCACATTATTCTTGAAATAGTTCAAGAATGATTCAATTGTTGATAATGTATCTGAGCAATGGGAAATAGATAATTAAATGTAATTTAATTATCATAAATAATGCGAATCTGATTCATGTTATTTGAACACATGAGAATGGATGTCTAAGATAATTAAATTAGATTTAATTATGTGAATAATATGAATATGATTCATATTATCTTGGACACATGAAAATTTACAACTAAGATAATTAAATATTATTTAGTTATCAGAGATTAAAGTGGATATCACTATCCATAATGATCATAAATATTGTAAATGTGATTTATAATATAATGGAGAGAGATAATTGTAAATAATATTTATAAATTGAATGGTGATATGAATTGGATTCACACTGTACAATTAATTGTAATTGTAATTTATATTTTATTGGATGGTTGAATTTAATTCATAATTGTCATTGGATTTGTTTGTAATTGTCACAAATAATTTACAATAATTATTTAGTTATATTTTGTCGACAAAAGAGTCTATGAATTAAGATTTAATGTAATAAGATTGCATTAGGATTGGAATTTGGTGATATTTCTGTCTCCAATCAAGGGTGATCATCCACGATGCTTTAAGGGTAATGAGGTTATATCCTTTCCTCTTATATGGAAGGATGCTTTCTAGTCCTATTCCATTCATGAGACTCTTGACTTAATTGAAACAAAATATTTTAAGATTATTTACAATATATTTATTTTCTTTTAAATTAAACTAATTATTGTCACATTTTTGCAACCAAATCTCAACCATTGACTTGGATTAGGAGTGCATCTCCACCATCCAATTTAGTATAAAAGGAAATGTAATCTTAGACTTTTCTACTACAAAAAAAGATGAGCAACAAGGCTCTCTCTCTCTTTCTCTACATGCTCTCACACACACAATCTCTCTCTCTCTCTCATTATTGTGGCTGTCCACATGTTGATCTAGAGAGGCCCATCATCATCATCACGACGTTGTGTTGCCGGATTGACTGCTCGTGGATCTCCAACCTCTTCGATGCTACTTGCTCATAAAGAAGGCAACAAATTTGGTGAGACGAATTCAGGAGATCCATTGCTCGGATCTTGAACTTGGATTGTGGGATCTACGCATCTCATCCACATGCATGCAAGTGCTTCTATGTCGGATCGGACTTGAAACATGAGAATCTCTTACTTTAGATATAAGAGATCGCAACCACGCTTTAAGAGGTAATCCTATGACTTGTTTGTGATCTTCGTGAAGCGATTTAAGAAGTGTTCTCGAATTAAGTTGTTTCATCTATTTAAAAATTTTAAACTTCGTTGTCACATGCAACTAATATGACTAGTTGAACTAGATCATATTCGATGAAATCTTCACGCTTCTGTGATGCACTAAGACCTAAATCCTAGTTTCAATTGGTATCACAGTCATGGTCAAAGGTCTTGGATGTGATCCAAAACCCTAGGTGAATGAGTTTTTGTATATCAGTGCGTGGGGAGTCCTTGTTTTGCATTTGATGCATGTTTCGAATTGTTTTTCGCTAAAACTAAAAGCTACTACTTATGCACTATTTTGGATGATTTTTTTGGATAATAAATTGTATTTAGAATATCTAAATATGTCCCCAAAATAGTAGCTAATTGTTGGCACCAAAGTTTATTATATTAAAATTTGAAAAGTTCTCGCGGTGACATTGTTCTTTCATGTAGTCACAGATCTGTAACAAATTAATTTTTGGTTGTTGTTTTTCCATCATAAAATATGAAATAAATAATTTAATTCAGTATAAAATTAAACAAACAATCAACATTATTTTATTTAACACAATTCCGCCTCTGTTAGCCTTAGATATTCCATATTTAGTGCAGATGGGTCGAATGATGATTGGATCATCAAGATTACTTTCTTATATTATTTATCATTCAACGCCAATCAAGAAAATTATGGATTTATCATGATTAATTTATGCTTAATATTTATTTTTAAAATATTTTAATAAATATCAATAACTATATTAAATGAATATTTCATGAAAAAACCCTAGTTTATCATACAATAGTTATTAGACAACTTTTACATGCAAAACTAGCATGTTTGCTTGATATGACTAGAAATATAGGATCTCAAAATTATTTTAAGATGCCTAAAATTTCTGAGAGATTATTATATAGTATATTACCAATCACCAAAGGAATGATCGATAAAACCCAAAGTACGTTGATGTAACGGTTATTGTTCTTTAGTCGTTATGGTGACGATGTCTAGTCCGTGGACATGCTAATGGGGTACTTAACTGGCACCCTTTGTAGCATTTGAAGTGGAAGTGCTCCCTAACAACATTGTTTGACCAAACTGGATTGATCCATCTCGATAATAAGGCTATATGAGTAAATCAAATTGTACTCTAATTACTACAATCTGAGAATATATGCGCTTGTGTGAGCATAATACTATATGGTAATATCAAGAAAACCTAATTGTTTGTTGGTTGATTGATTGGATTAATAATTGATTTAATATTATTAAATGAATTAGATCTAATTAAAATAAACAATCTATTTTAAAAAGAATTGTAATTCCCTTGGAAGAGATAATTGTGTGAATATGATTCATAATGATTAATTAAAATTTGAATGGGATATGGAGGATCATGTAAATGACATCCATGGTCTCATGTCAAGGTGAAGGGTTCCATACCCATGGATTGTATGCTGGAGACGTCTGTCTGAAGTGATAACTCCTACATACAAGCGCACGTGGATTGAGCTCTTTGCTTCTCGGACGAGTAAGGCCGTATGCGTCATGACCCCAATATTGATCCTCCTATAATTGAGGCAGTATTGGTTTGTGCATAGAGATTGTTATTCATGTTGACGGTTGCTTCAATTAATAACAGGTCAACATCACCTTAGTGGTGGTGTGCCTGGGTGTTAAAGACCGAACTGGGAAAGGCAAGTTGGACTTGCAAGCCAAAATGAATTCCTGCTTCCTTTTAACCAAGTTGCAATTTCTCCTATAATTGGGATGTAACAAAGGTAGAAAGGAGATCCTAGATCTTGCTAGAGATATAGTATTAAGTATATCTCTTACTTTGAAAGTGAATAAGGGAATGGACTTTTAGAATTTAAAGGTAAGACAAATTTGATATAAAATCCTTAATAAAAGTAAAACATATTTATGCAAATTATCTTATATCAGATAACCTTCATTTCATTAAACCCGCATAAAACTATACTCAATCACAACCAGTATAATACCATGGATTGGATCCATGATCAAGGTATGGTACTTGCAGTTGGACACATAATGTATGTGATTGCATTGTGCAAGTTTCCTCATCATAATGAGGAATGACAATTAAATAGACAATAAGACAATAACCTATGGTTTGTGTGTCTATAAATTCTTGATCTCTCATAAGGTGTGCTTTGGAAATAACATTCGATGATGATCACAATTGTCAAAAATAGTTATAAAACTAAAGAAGATGTTTTGACAAACATATGTGCTCTCAACATTTAATCATGAATGACATGGTTCATTGCATTATGCAAGATGGTAGTTCCATAGGATATGATGTACTCAAAATGTTTGAATATCTACCTGAACCAAAGTCTTTCAGAGTTAAGATGGATGTAGATGTGATGAGTGTCATCATTCTACTATCTATACTCAAGTCTTTCATGAAGCTTCATAATATTCATATTATATGAACATGATAAAGCATATATAAATGTTGAAATACTCTTATATTGAAGTATTTTGAGGACATGTTCAATTTAAGAGATCCTTTTCTTAAGAAAATGCCATTTATAGATTACAGAAGCACCGTGGAAGCATGGGTACAACCCAGGTTAGAAGTAAAGTCAAAGAGTTGACTGTACTTTTGTGACTTCCATATATATGACATCCAAATAGTTGGATGAATGCCCATACTTCAATTATCTGATATAATGATAGTATGATTATAAGGACATATCCATAATCCTTAGAGAAGGAATCAGATAATACATTGACATATTCTACATCTATCATTGGAATTGACTTACTTATTAGATAAGATTAAAAGTCCGATAATTGTATCTCATTTTCCTAATAAAAATTGCAATTGGTTGCACATGTTTTAGAAGACTAGAAACCTTGATATTAAGGTTTAATAATCATCCAATTGGCAGTTGATGCAGTTGTTGCAACAATTTCCATTGGATAGATAAATTGCATATTTTCCATGGGAGAACTCTTAGTCTTAGAGAATGTCTCTATGACCTAGATATTATAATATATTCATTGTTAAGTTCTAAATTTATTAGAAATAAACATATATTCTGGAATAGACCTATCATAAATAGTTATGATGGATATATATATTAGATAGTAATATAATGTCTAGAGGACTCTGCTAATTAGAATATTAATGAATAGTTCATTAACATTTCTAATACTGGAAATTAAACCTAAAGGATCAAAAGGAGGATAAAGATCATTTGACAATGATCGAGGATCAAGCCTTGGACATATTTCTGTTGATAAGATCAATAGACTAGTAAGGTATTGAAATTTAGATTGTTTGTAAGTTCAAGACATGCATACTTATGAATAAAGATTTAAAGTAGAAAATATCCAATGCGCCTTTCTCTGGGAATGGTGTAAGATGCATTGGTAACCAAGATCTCATACATATTGATGTATGTGGATACTCTATACCACAATGAACATTAATGATATGTAATATCAATTAATGATTATTGATGGTGTGTGATTTCATCCTTTACCCATTAGAAACCTTTGAAATATTCAAAGATTTCATAATTTGGTTGAGAATCAAAGTTAGAAGGAAGATGGAAACAATTTGATCTGACCAAGGTAGCCAATACCTATCAAATAAATTCAAAAGAATACTTTAATGAGAAAGGAATGTTGTTCCTATCTCACTCCTCCTAATACACCTCAACTCAATGAAGTTGTAGGGATATACAAATTAATTATGTACAATCTTATTTGATCCGTGACGAATCTAAGCGTAATTACTAATAAGTTTCTGGGTATATGCATCACAGATTATAGTGTATATTCTTAATAAGATTCCATGCAAATTTGAACCCATAAACCCTTATAAGCTATGATTTGGAACCAAGCCCAGTGTTAGACACTTGAGGATTTAGGGTTGCTTGGTCCATGACCATAACATGGATGCAAGTAAGCTGGAATCTAGTACTTGAGAGTGCTGCTTCATTAGGAATATAAAGGATAGTATTTGATACCTACTTTATGACCTTGAGATTCTTAAAATATTTCATCTCTAAGGATATGATTCTTAGAGTATTATTTTCTTGAAAATCAAGATAAGAATGAAATAAAAGGACTCATTGAATTCTAAGAAGATAATGAGGCCCCTAAAACTGGAAACTAAAAGATAATTGAAGATGAAACACTCATACCTCTTCAAATCAGTTTAAGGGTGGTAAGACCACCTAGAGGGTATTGATTCCATGTGTAAGAGAAATCTGACAATGATCGAACTTCATATAATGAAGCTTTTAAAGACCACGACATGGAAAGATAGATGTTAGCAATAAAATATAAAGTAGACTTCATACAAAATTGTTGTTTATAGGACCTCGAGGATCCACCTATAGGGGTCAAGCCCATTAGGTGCAAATAATTCTTAAAGAGAAAGAGTGAACCTGATGAGAAGGTACAAACCTTCAAAGCATGGCTCGTAACCAAGAGCTATACACAGAGAGAAGACATCGCTTGCGATGATACTTGCTCTCCAGTGTCCATGCTTAAACACTTCAAAACATTGTTAACTAAATCTACATAACTTGACTATGGCATCAACAAGATGTAAGCCAAGATTGCATTCCTCCATGAATACCTCAACGAGGATATCATATGAAGTAGCTCCAGAGCGTCATAGTTGAGGAAGGAAATATGTGCAAGCTGAAGAACTCCACCTATGAGCTCAAATAAGCTTCCTATAATCGGAACGTCCGATTTGTAAAATTATAAAGGTTATAATTTCATACAGAATCTTGATCAACGGTGTAAAGCTTAGTGGGAGTGCCCTTGTGTACATCATGCTAAATGTAGATAAAATCCTAATCATTTGGAATGATATAAGGGTGATAATAAATATTTTGTAATCTTGTTATTCCATATCCTGAGATGAAAGAGCTCGAGGATACCTCTTAGATATTAATTCCGAAGTTGTTCAGGAGCAAAGGAGCAAAGTTAAGAAGGCATTAGGACCGTCACATTTGTGGTACATTTTGGACATATTTCATTTTGGAAAAAACCCAAGGAAGGCTTCATTCACGTAAGATATGGTACTAAACTATCTGAGGGGATAAAAACTCAAAGTGTTTGATGATTTGGATGCTAAAGCTGCTCGCCCTTGTGCATAAGTTACGGGATGACTATTGTATGCTAGATCTGTACAAAAAACAAAATATCTACCATGCAGTGGGAGTAGTAAACTTTACTAATCCTACTATGGAGATAAAACACTTAATTGCATAAAAACGCCTTCAGATATAACTAGACTTTTGACATATTAATCTCAAAGTCTTATCTTTAAAACTTAAGACTTTATAGATTGTGATCTAAAAGGTCTTACCTACAGATGTCTTGTAAGACTTGAGACTATGTCGTAGTCGAAGGAGATAGAGATCTAGAGGCATAAGGGTGTTCTAGTAAGGATAATAGAAACATCTTATTGGTTTTAATAATTATAATGATTATTGAGTTGTAGTGTCAAAGACTCTATAACTGCTTTAACAAGATTGAGTATTAATTGCATAAAATGCAACATTCGCATTGGATGCGAGCACTGTTACTAGGAGATATGCATGTACCAAAAAAGTACTTGGCATAACCTCTCAAGAATAGAGTGATTGGTCAGCTTACCGAGCTATTTTTTTATAAATAGCTTATGATTAGCACATGAGTATGGGTTTTAAGATTAGCCCTTAATAGCTCTTCGGGCAAGTGGGAGATTGTTGGACATGTGATCCCATGGCGAGCCATTATGCAATAGATTTTATTGCAAATCTTTTCCTAATTTGAAATAAATACTAACTCATTTTCTTAATAGGTCCTTCTGTACAATTAGAGTTATCTACCATGACCATCTTAATGATCATACAGTTGTTGATTCCAATGTTGAATGAAAGAGTCTGGTGCTTGGATGATATCTAAAGAGTTAGATTGAGGACTCATCAAGCACCGTGAAATGATTATTAAGAAAAGATCTCCAGCCTGAGAAGAAGATGACAATTCTTCTCTAAAGGCTGATATCTAGCCGTCCTCTTCATGCAAGTCCTCTACATAGGAATAGAGATTCAAAGAAGTTAGGAAAGTGATGTCAAAGAGTTGACTTAGCGAGATCAAGATAACCAAGACCTATGTCACATACTGTCACGATATAGGCACACATCCTCTTACTGGAAATAGGTGTGTTACTATATATCTGAGTATGTACATTTGGTAGACCGATAGGTTGATGACCTAATCAAGGTCTATACACCGACAAGCTGGTGCGCATACGAGGGCATATAAGTAATACGATCTGTCAAAGGGATCATACAGATTCAACACTGAACTAGAAGACATGAGCTTACTCATAAGATATTGGGATCAAATCCCATGCATGTTCGTCTCGTTTTGGAAGCTTGATAGAATTTATAGGTATGATATATGCTTTTGTAAAGTATATGATAAATACCAAACCCCATTGATCTAATGAGAAACTTAATCATAAAACCCTAAAGAAGACAGTTCCAATATAATCTAATACCTCGCGTTTAATCTAGGTCTTCCAATGTTTGACATGCAAGCTCATGGAGAGCCATTATGCAGTAAATGTTATTGCAAATAATTCCATGATCTGAAATGAAGAATACCTAATTTGCATTATACTTCCCTTTGTACAATCAGTGTTATGTACCATGGCCATCTTAATGATCATACAACTATTGATTCAATGATTCAATCATAAGGCTGGTGCTTGGATGATACTTAAAGAGTTAGATTGAGGACTCATCAAGCATCGTCAAATGATTGTTAAGAGATGATCTCCAGCCTGAGAAGGAGATGTCAATCCTTCTCTAAAGGTTGATATCTGACCGACCTGTTGATGTAGGTCCTCTGCATAGGAATAGAGATATAGAGGTATCATTCTTATCACACTCCTCCTAATACACCTCAACTCAATAGAGTTGTAGGGAGATGCAATTTGATCATGTGTGACATGATTTGATCAACGATGACTCTTAGTATGATTACCTTGTAGTTTCCAGGTATATATGTTGTCCGCTAGTGCTTCATCAAATTAAGTTGAATCATTGTCTAGTTCACTTGATTCATGGAATCTGTACCTTTTAGGTGGCATAACCACCCTTGAACTCCTTTGAAGTAGTACATGTGTTTCATCTTTATTCATATCTTTGGTTTCTAGTTCAGGAAGCTCAATATGCTCAGAGGATGCAATGAGTTCTTTTACTTCGCTTTTGTCTTGATGCTTAAGGAAGCCATCCTCCATGAATTTACATCTCTAGAGACGGAAACCTTTTGAGTATCAGTTTCATAATGTTGGTATTCAATACTGTCCTTTACATACCCAGTGAAGTAGCACTCTCTAGTGCGAGATTCTAGATTACTTGCATCCATGTTCTTCGCATGGACCAAGTAACCCAAAATCCTCAACTATCTAACATTAGGCTTGGTTCCAATCCAAAGTTCATGAGGGTTTTTGGTACAGATTTGAGAGGAATCTTGCGAAGGATATATATTGTAGTCTCTACTACATATCCCTAGAAATATATCCATGCAAATCTGAACTCCAATACCTTCATAATCTATGGTTTGGACCTTAGCCCAGTATTGGACACTTAAGGATTTAAGGTTTCTTGGTCCATAACCATATCATGGATGCAAGAATGCTGGAATCTAGCACTGGAGAGTGCTACTTAATTAGAAATATAAAAGATGGTATTGGATACCTACTTTATGAACTTGAGATTCTTAAAAGATTTCATCTCTAAGAATATGATTATAAGAGGATGACTTTCTTAGAAATTAAGATAAGAATGAAGCAAAGGGACTTGTTGAATCCTGACTGGATAATAAGGCTGTTAGAATCAGAAAATAAAAGGACAATTGAAGATGAAATACTCATACCTCTTCAAACGAGTTTGAGGGTTGTAAGTCCACCTAAAGGGTATGGATTCCATGTGTCAGAAACTTCTGACAATGAGATGACTTCATATGATGAAGCTTCTGAAGATCATGGCATGGAAAGATGGATGTTAACAATGAAGTCTAAAGTAGACTTCATACACAAGTGTTGTGTATAAACCCCAAAGATCCAACTATAGGGATCAAACCCATTGGGTGTAAATGGATCTTCAAGATAGAACCTAATGAGAAGGTAGAGACCTTCAAAGCATGACTCGTAGCCATGAGCTGCACACAAAAATAAGACATTGCTTGCGATGAAACTTGTCTTCTAGTGAGCATGCTTAAACTCATCATAGTATTGCTAACCATAGCTACACAACTTGACTATGACATCTGTAAGATGGAAGTCAAGATTGCATTGATCAACGAATACCTCAACAAGGATATTCATATGAAGTACCGCATGGCTTCATTGTTGAAGAATGCAAGGTGTGCAAGCTAAGAAACTACATCTATGGACTCAAATAAAGTTTCTTGTAGTTGGAACATCAAATTTGATGAAATTGTAAAGGTTATGATTTCATATAGAATCTTAATGAATAGTGTGAAGCTTAGTGGAAGTGCCATTGTGTTCATCGTGCTAAATATAGATAATAATCCTATTCATTTGGAATGATGTAAGTATGATAATAAGTGCTTTATGATCTAGTTGTTCTATACCTCGGGATATGATCTCAAGGATGCCTCTTATATCTTAGTGCTGAAGTTGTTCAGAAGCAAAGAGAAGAGGGCATTGGGACCATCACATTAGTGATGCACCTTGTATATATTCCATTTTTGGAATACTATAAGGAAAGCTTCTTTCCCATATGAGATGGTGCTGACCTATCTAAAGGGATATCACCTCAAAGAGTTGAGGATGTGAATGCAAAAATTCATTCCCTAGTGCATCATCTATGAGAGTTTGATGTATGCTAGATGTGTACAAAAAGCTAGATGTCTGCCATGCAGTGGCAATAGTAAAATGTTATCATTTGTACTATGGAGATAAAACACTAAATGTCAGTAATAATCAACTCCTTCAAAGGCAAAGGATTTTTTGTGATAGTGATCTCAAAGTCTTATATTTAAGAACTAAATATTTATAGATAGTGATATATAAGGTCTTACCTATAGATACCTTACAAGACTTAAGATGGTGTATTAGTCTAAGGAGATAGAGATCTCAAGATGTAAGGTTATTCTGATAAGGATTATAGAACTTTCTTACTGGTTATAATAATTATTGAGTTGTAGTGTCAAAGACACTATAATTGCTTTAACAAGATTGAGCATTAGTTGCAAAAGATAAAACATTCGCATTGGATGCGAGCACTGATACTAGGAGATATTCAAGTACCATTAAAGTATTTGGTGTAGTCTCTCGGGAACAGAGTGACTGATCAGCTTACCAAGCTATTTTTATAAATAACTTATGATTAGCACATGAGTATGGGTATAAAGATTAACCCATTAATGGATCTTTGGGCTAGTGGGAGATTGTTGGACATATGAGCCCACGATGAGACATTATGCAGTAAATGTTATTGTAAATCATTCCCTGATCTGAAATTAAGAATGACTAGTTTTCATTATAGGTCCCTTTTACAATTAGGGTTATGTACCATGGCCATCTTAATGATCATACAACTGTTGATTCAATGAATGAATCTTGGAGGCTGGTGCTTGGATGATATCTAAAGAGTTAGACCGAGGACTCATCAAGAGACGATAAATGATTATTAAGAGATGATCTCTAGCATGAGAAAGAGATGGCAATCCTTCTTTAAAGGTTGACATCTGACCGACCTCTTCATGCATGTCCTTTTCATAGGAAAAGCGATTCGGGGGTATCATATAAGTTAGGTCAATTAGTTGACTTAACGAGGTCGAGATAACCAAGACCTATGTCGTATATTGTCACGATATAGGTACACATCCTCTGACCGGAGATAGATGTGTTACTATATGTCTGAGTATGTACATTTGGCAGACCGATAGATTGATGACCTATTCAAGGACTATATACCAACGAGCTGGTGTGCATATAAGGGCATATGAGTAATACGATCTCTCAAAGGGGTCATATAGGTTTACTACTGAATCGAAAGATTTGATCTCACTTATAAGGTATTGGGGCTGATCAAATTCCATGCATGGTCGTCTTGCTTTGGAAGCATGACAAGAATTTGTAGGTATGATATATTCTTTTGGGAAGCATATGATCAATACTAACTCCTAATGACAAAATGAGAAACATAATGATAAAACTATGAAGAAGACATTCTAAAAGAGATCTAAATCTTCGGGTTTATTATAGTTCTTCTATTATGCAGGATGCACGGGTATTAGAAATACTCGAGGGTGATGCAATCATAAATGATTGTATAACCATGATGCTTCCATTCTGAGGGAGTGATGAAACATTTTGGATTTTAGTAACTCCTCTCAGTAGAGAAGTAATCTAGTCTTAGTCTAAAGGTTGGACATTGATCTGAATACAATTCAGATGCAATGAGAAGATTAGATTTACAGTTTGATTTAATCAAACATCTATGAGAGGTCCCCAAGATATGGATTTGAGATGTGATCTCAATATCCAAGTCGCTAGACGCGGAATGTACAATCACCACGTCCTTATCTCTCAGTATCCACGGAGAAAGTACATTATTCTTGAAAGAGTTCAAGAATAATTCTATTGATGAATTATGTATCTAAGTATTGAGAAAATTTTATAATTAAATGTATTTTAGTTATCATAAATAATATGAATATGATTCATATTATTTAGACATGAGAAGAGTTATCTTGTATAATTAAATATGATTTAATTATCGAAGATTTGGTTAGTGTGGATATCACTATCCATAATAATAATAGATATTATAAATATGATTTATAATATATTGGATAGATTTAATTATATATGGATTTACAAATTAAATGTTATTGTGAATTGGATTCACATTAGACAATTAATTGTAAATTCATTTTACATATTATATTGGATGTATGAATATGATCCATATGAGTCACTGACATGATTGAAATTTTCACAAAATTATTTTGGAAATTATTTTTGTGAACATTGATGCAATAATTATTATTGCATGATAATTTATATATATTGATAATAAAAGCCATAATCCCCTTAATGGTGGTCGTCCACCTAGATTTGTTCAAGAGGGAGACAAATACCCTATTTTAATATAGAACTTGGTTATCATATTATCTATATATATTGATTAATTTTAATATGATAATTATTATCTTGAAAAGAATATAGTTAGTTTATTTTAAACTAATTGTTGTTGCATTTAAAGCAACAAATCATGGCCATTGATTAATAAACTCTTCATCTACACCGTAGATTAAGAGAACACATGGATTGAGATCCATGTGCATCCTACTAGTATAAAAGGGAAGGTAGTCCTAGCCCTTTCCTACTACATCATTCCAATAGAAACAAGTCACTCTCTCTCATAGTCATCCCCCCTTCTCTCTTTATCAATATTGTGGTCACCCGCATATTGACTTAGAGAAACTCATAATCATTGTGACGTCATTGTGCTACCGGATCGACTACTCATGGATTTCCATCTTCTTAGGTGCTCCTTGCTCCTGAAGAAGACATTGTATTTTGTGTGGCAAACTCAGGAGATATGTTGGTTGGATCTTCATCTTGGATTGCGAGAAGCCCATGTCTCGTCAACATGCTCACAAGTGTTTCCTCCGTCAGGTCAGACTTGAGACATGCAGTCTTTTCCTTTAGAAACATCTATTGCAACCACACTTCAAGAGGTATTACTGTACACTGTTTGTGGTATGATGAGACAATTCAAGAAGTGTTCTCGAATCATGTGGTTTCATCTCTTTAATTTTTTTTAAATCCTGCTAACCCAAGCAACTACTATGACCAGTCGCTCATGATCGCATTGGATGCGATCATCATGCTTCTGTGATGTGCTTAAGGCTTTTTTCCCATAGACTTCAAGTGGTATCAGAGCAAGGTTTAGGTCTTGTATGCGATCCAAAATCATAGATGAACAAGGTTTTAAATTTCGGATGCACGTGTACTCATTGTTTTGTATGAGATGTAAGTTTCGAATTGTTTTTTCCTAAAATAAAAACCTCCTATATGTGCACTGTTTGGGTGTGTGTTTTGGTTATTAAAATGTATTTATAAAGTCTAAATATGTCTCAAAAATAGTAGCCAACTTTTGGCACCAAGAGGGAATGAATAAAATTCAAAGAGTTCCTGCTAAGAAATTGTTTTTGTATGTATTCACGGATCTGAAAGAAATTAATTTTTTATTACTATTTTTCCATCATGAAATATGAAATAAACACTTTTATTAAGTTGAGAATCAAATCAGCAAACCGCTTGTATTTATTTCAAGTGATTCTGACTCCGTTTGTCCGAGAGATTCAATATTTAGCGAAGATGGGTCATATGATGATTGGAACATCAAATGTTCTTACTTAATGTGTATGTCATTAAATGAAATCATGGAAATTATGAATTTGACCTGATTAAAATTTATGCTTAATATTTGTGAAAATATTTGATAAAACATCAATGGGCATTGAATGTATGTTTCATGAAAACATTAGTTTATCCTACAATTGTTGTAGGACAACTTTTACATGCAAAATATGATTGGTTGATATGCTTAGAAATATAGGATCTCAAAAATGTTTAAGATGCCTAAGAATTTTGTGTTATTACTATATAGTATAATGTTGGTCATCAATGATGATTGATAGAACCACAAGTATATTGCCATTATTTTATGTTGTTCTCAATCAGAATGGTGAAGGTGTTGGACATGCGAGCCCACAACGAGCCATTATGCAATAAATGTTATTGCAAATATCATTCCCTGATCTGAAATGAAGAATACCTAATTTTCATAATAGGTCCCTTAGTACAATTAGGGTTATGTATCGTGGCCATCTTAATGATCATACACTTGTTGATTCAATTGTTGAATCATAGAGGCTGGTGTTTGGATGAATATCTAAAGAGTTAGATTGAGGACTCATTAAGCACCATCAAATGATTATTAAGATATGATCTCCAGCCCGAGTAGGAGATGGCAATCCTTTCTCTTTTGACTGATATCTGACTGACCACTTGATGCAGGTCCTCTGCATAGGAATAGAGATCCAGAGATGTCATATTAGTTAGGTCAAATAGTTGACTTAACAAGATCGAGATAACCAAAGACCTATGTCATATGCTATCATGATATAGGCACGCATCTCTGACCGGAGACATATGTGTTACTATATGTCTAAGTATGTACATTTAGCGGACCGTTAGGTTGATGGCCTAATCAAGGTCTATACACCAACGCGTTGGTGTGCATACAAGGGCATATGAGTAATACGATCTCTCAAAGGGATCATATAAGTTAATTAACTGAATCAGAAGATATGAGCTCACTCATGAGATATTAGGAATTAAATTCCGTGCATGGTTGTCTCGCTTTGGAAGCTTAACTGAATTTGTAGGTTTGATATATACTTTTGGAAAGTATATGATCAATACCTAAGTATGATATAAGCTTTTTGAAAGACTATGATCGATACTAATGATGAGTCGCCCGATGGACTAAGGTAAATTTGGTATATCTGCGGTCGTTGCGACCTTAGTCGCTCGGGACTCAGAGCTCAACAAGAAAAAATATTCGAACCACCAAACAAAAATAAAACACGAGAAACTCAAACTAGCAGTCCTAGCTATAGGATTAACCTGGTATAGCTCCCAGGGTCGAACTCGGAGAGCACGTGATGGCCTCGTGGCCTACGAAGTAGTCTAAAACAAAGAAAAATAAAAGCAAACTATTTTTGGTGGATTTTTAATATTTTTATATTTTTTTGGAATTTTTAATTATAAAGAAAATAATAAAACAAAAAAAACAAACAACTTTCTACAATTATTTAATTACTTTAAAATGCTCCAAAAAATCAAACAAAAATATTTTTACTTTTTATGAATGTTTTACTGTTTTTGGTGAATTTTTGGTAATTTTCTGATTTTTATGGAATTTTATAAAAATACGACAAGATAGAAACAAATGAAAACTGTCCAATCAGGCTTGGACAACCATTCAAAAATACTAAATGGTTGTTTCAAGGCCTGGAGGTATTTTTCTTGTGAAGAACGAGTAAAAAGGAATAATCAGGAAAAAGAATTATTAATTTTTGGTTTTTGTATGAATTATTAGAAAGTTTCTAATGTTTTCAAGGTTTTTCAATTTTTATAATTTTTAGGAATCCAAAAATGACCAAAATTGGTCAGAACATCAAGCACAACAAAACATACAAAATGTGAATTATTTAGAATTTTTAAGAAGGTTTTAATATTTTTTTGTGATTTTTATATCTGGACAGACAGAAAAAGGAGTGTTTTTGAATTTTCAAAAATAATAAAAGGGCTCCCAAAATTTCCCAAAATTTAGTGAAAATTCTACACAGTGGCAGGAGCCACGTATTAAATTTTCACTCGATTTGGAGTAGATTTTGATATTTTATTTAAAGCAACCAAGAGCCCACAGTGCATAGGGACCTGATCGTAATAAAAATACTTTCTAGGGGCTTAAAAGTAACAAAAATGGTAGTCTAGGGGGTCCAGGTGCAAAAATCCCACGTTCTCACGTGCAAAGCACGTGAACAGGGCACTCAGTGACCTATCTGCAAATACTTTAAGTTCCTGGACCTATTAGCAACAGTTCTAAAGGTCTAGGGGCTTAAGTGCAAATTACCCAAGAAATTCGGCACATGCAGAAATAAACACACTCACAGGGGTATAAATGCAATTATCTAAAAAGATATTTCATTCCATGAACAACAAGAAACCACAGGCCCATACATGCAATTTCACCACAAAATCACGTGTCGATGCACGTGTCCACAACAGGCAGGGTAGAAATGCAATTAAAAGAAACTAATAGGTCCTCTATGCAGTTTTACCAAAATAAAATGAACTACAAAAACTATTTACCGGACTAAATGATAAACGCTAAAAGTGAGAGGGACTAAGGGTAAATTACCCTTTATTTAAGCGGAGGGCTGGATGCGCGCCACATAGATGATCGTGCAACTGAGGCGCGCTGCAGCTGAACAAAGGACCCCTCAGCTCTGATCCAATGGTGAAGGGTGCGCCACGTGGGGGAATCAACGGTCGAGAGGCGCTAGCTGCCCTTCACTGGATGGAGACCGGAGAAGAGGCCACATGTCGATCTGACGGTGGCTGCTAGGCCTCTTCTTCGCCCTGATCGGACGGTCCACAAAGAATCTGGCAAGCAGGGGCGAGTGGACGGCTCTGGAAGGTCCAGGAAGAATAGGTGGCCGGCGAACTTCGCCAGCCCGATACGCGTGCGGTGGACCTCCTCGGGGGCTGCTGAAGATCGGAAAAGAATCGTCGGAGCCTCCTGCGTCTGAAGAACCCCTCCGATGGCGCCAAGGAGCTCCGAGAAGCCCGGGCGACAGCGGCGGAGCTGGGCTCCCGTGCTTAGAAGTTGAGGTCCTCAGATGGACCTCCTCAGATGTGCAAAGTAGCACAGAAGACTCCTGGGTCGAGGGCAAAGTGCCTCGACCCGGTTAGAAGCGAAGCGGGTGGTCGGCGCATCGTGGTGGATGAGCTCCGGCGATGCGACGGCAAAGGAGCTCGACTCCCAGTTCCGCGGCAAACTGGGTTGAATGAAGGGGTGAAGAACGTGTGGGGAAGTGAGGCGAAGGTGATGGTCGGTTCTGATGATTGAGATAGTGATGGGTATGGTCGGAATCGAGGGTCGACGGCGAACGAGCGATTTGGGCGTAACTTGAAATTAGCTAAAACTAAAGGGAACTAAGGTTACCTGATGGTCGAGGTCGACTGGGGATGAGATGCTGAAGCTCTGGGTCCTTGCCTCGAGAGTCGTCGATGCCCGAGGCTCGAGCACCACGCAAGGGGCGGCGTACGGCGGCGCTAGGTCGCCGGATCAATGACCGGCACACTCTCTCCTCACTACGACACCACCGGTCGCTTGCTGTCACTCAGGCGAAGGTGGTGGAGGTCCTGGGAAGGGGAATGCAGAGCCAAAGATGAGTGAAAGTACGGGTGGAGCTCAGATTAAATATGGCTAGGGGTCCGGCTTAGAGAGGTTCGGGCAAGATTGTCGGAGCACGGATCCCCATAACCCACCCCGGGCGTGGATCAGAGATGAACAATGATGGATTAGGACCTGGGGTTTCGAGTATTGGTGATCGGATCAAAGCTCAATAAATGGGAGAAGAGACGGGTCGGGCGCAGATCCGCTAGTCTGTGGTCCAGGGGGGAGTTGATCGGGGGGTCCACATCCCCCGTGGACCAATGAGAGTCGGCCATGTCATAAAGAATTGGAAAATCAATATAAAATAGCAAATGACCTATTTTGGAAAGAGTTAAAATACAAAAAATGTTTATTTATTTATAAACTATTTTTTGTGATTTTTATTTATTTTTTTGAAATAAAAATAAGGTATGTACAATATAGTATAATATATAGGTATATATACAATATTGATTTTTGATTTTTGATTTTTAATTACTTATTTTTGTACATTTTTATTCCAATTTTATATTTTATTTATTTATAGAATAAAATTTGGAATATTTTGGTATTTTTATTTTTATTATTTATTTACAAAGGTAAAATAAATTGGTTTATTTATATACATATATGGTATATATACAATGTTGAGTTTTGATTTTATTTTTATTTATTTTTATTTTATTTTTGTTTTTATGATTTTTATTTTATTTATTTATATTATGAAGTATAGAATATGTACAATTTTTATGATATTTTTATTTTTTTGTTTATAGGGATAAATAAATAGATGAAGGGTTTTTATATATATGGCTTGTGTACAAAAGATGAGGGATTTTATTTTCTTTTTAATTTTCTTTAATTTTTCTCATTTTTATTTTAATTTAATATTTACAAACAAACACAACCCATGTTTATTTTTGTTTAGAGGAAAATATTTTTATTTATTTATTTACAGATATATACATATGTGAGCTTCCTTATCTCTCTCTACTTTGGCTTTTATGTGGTCAAGCCCATGCTGAGCCCTCCCTTGGGATTAGGTCGCTCAATATTTATTCTAAATATCTCCCTCTTTTTCTTTTGTTTATTTATTCTTTTATTTATGCACAAAAACATGCTAATTATTTATTTTTACACAATGCATGCTTTTTAATATTTATTGATATTAACAAATATATACATGTGTTTGGCAAAGGTTTTGTAGATAAAATAAAAGAATAAAGAGTGATGAATGGGTATTCATCAACTGACTCCCAATGATCAAATGAATCTTAATGATAAAACCCTGAAGGAGTCAATCTAAATAGATCTAAAACTTCAGGTTTATTCTTGATCTTCCAGTATGTAGGATGCACAAGTATTAGGAATAACTGAGGGTGATGTGATCATAAACAATTGTCTAACCATGACGCTTCCATTCCGAGGGAGTGATGAAACCGAACTGGATTTTTGTGACTCCTCTCATAGAGAAGTGATCTGATCTTAGTCCAAATGTTAGACATTGATCTGAATGTGATTCAGATATAATTAGAAGATTAGACCTACGGTTTTGATTTAATCAAACATCTATGTGAGGTCCCTGAGATCTGGATTTGAGATGTGATCTCAATATCCTAGTCACTATATGTGGAATGTATAATCTTCATGTCCTTATCTCCAAGTATCTGTGGAGAAAGAACATTATTCTTGAAAGGGTTCAAGAATAATTTCATTGTTGATAATGTATGCGAGCATTGAGAAATGGATAGATAAATGTGATTTAACTATCATGAATAATATGAATTTGATTCTTATTATTTGGACATATAAGGTGAGTTACCTATGATAATTAAATATGACTTAATTATCAAAGATGAGAATAATGTGAATGTGATTCATGTTATTTGGGCAAACAAGAATAAGAGATCCAAAATGATTAAATATGATTTAGTTATCAAGGATATGAATCATGTAGATAGCACTATCCATATTATTTGTATATATTATGAATGTGATTTATAAAATATTAGAGAGAGCTTGTTGAAATAGTATCTTCAAATTAATTGTTGATGTGAATTGGATTCACATTGGAAATTAATTGGAAACACAATTTGTATATTATTTTGTGGTGTGAATATGATTTGCAATTATTTAATGACATGATTGAAATATTCATGAAATCAATCTATAATTATTTTTTGTGAATTAATTTACAACAAAAGTTATTGTAAATTTAAAGGAAGGATTAAATGAGCTAACACCATCCATTTAATGGATGGTGGACGACCACCCATTTGACTTGGTCATAAGAGTGGCCACCCCCCCTTTTCAGAGGGTGTGTGGCTTCTCTCATTATCCTTCTATGTTAATTAATTTAGTTCAAAATTAAATAATGTTGATTATTCATTATATTTAATTTCAACTAAATTCATTGTTGTTGTATTTTTTTACAACAAAATCAGAGTCGTATAATAGAAACACAAATCAATCTCATCCATTTATTTTGTGTTTCACATGGATTGGACTCCATGGACTCCCAAAATACTGTAAAAGAAGAGGCTACCCTAGCTCTTTTGGAATACAACATAATATGCTCTCGCCCTCTCTCTCTACATGCCAACTCTCTCTCTCTCTCTCAATATCTCTCTCTCTCTCTCTCTCGTTATGGCCGTCCACCTTGATAACATAGAGAGAGATCATCACTGTCGTCGCTAAGCCATTGTGTTGCCCCTTTGACTGCTTGTGGATCCTCATCTCCTTCAGTGCACCTTACTCGTGAAGAAGATGTCGGATCTCATAAGACGAGATTAGGAGATTCACCACTTGGATTATCCACATGGATTGCGAGGAGCACACGTTACATCAATGCCCTCGCAAGCGTCTCCTCCGTTGGATTGAACTCGAGACAGGAGATCTCTTCCATTAGAGACTCGATCACAACCATGCTTCGAGAGGCAACCTTAATACCTATTGGTGGTTTAAATGAAACGATATGCCTTGCATCATGTGGTTTCATCATATTTAAAATTTTCTTAATTCTACTACCCCAAGCAACTAGTACGACTAGTCATTCCCAATCGCACATGATGCGATTTCCACGCTTCCATGATGCGCTTAAGGATTTTCCCATATCCTTTAGAAGGTGTCTAGATTGGGTATGCTGGCTTTGTTTACTAATTAGCGCCTTTTATGTCATGGAAATGCTCCCTCCCATCATAACTCGAGTGTAATTCCTAGATCTATTTTTGAGGAAAGAATAATATGAGTATGTCAAGTTGTAATCTAATTATTAAAACACAAAATAATATGTACTTCTGAGGGTATATATTATATAGTAATATCAAGCAAACCCAAATTGTTTATTGGTTGAATTGTATTGATAATTAATTTAATATGATTAAAGTATTTAGATCCAATTAAAATAAACACTCTATTGTAAAAAGAGGTGTAATTCACTTAGAAGAATTAATCATAAAGAATATGATTTATAATGACTAATTAAAATCTGAATGGGATATCAATGATCATATAAATGACATCCATGGTCTCCCGTCAAGGTGAAGGATTCCGTCACCATGGATTGTATATAGGAGACACCTGTCTGAAGTGATAGATCCTACATATAAGTGTACATGGATTGGGTGCTTTGCTTCTCGAACGAGTAAGGCCGTATTCATAGTGACCCCGATATTGGTTCCTCATATTATTGAGGCGATATTGGATTGCACATAGCGAGTTCTATTCATGTTGATGGCTGATTCAATTGATAATGGGTCAACATCAAATTAGGGGTGATGTCCCAAGTGTTAAAGATCGAATTGGGAAATTTAAGTTGGACTTGCAATGTGGAATGAGTTCCCACTGCTTTTTATACGAGTTGCAGTTTCTCATATTATTGGGATGCAACAAAGGTAAGAAAGGAGATCCCAGATCTTGATAGAGATATAATGGTAAGTATGTCTCTTACTTGGAAAGTGATTAAGGGAATGAACTTTTAGAGTTAAAAAGGAAAGACAACTTTGATATAAAATCCTTAATCAAAGTAAAATATATACTTATATAAATATTTCTTATTTCAGATAACCTACATTAATTCCACTCAAAACTATACTTAATAATAACCAGTAAAGCATAATGGATTAGATCCATGATAAAGATGTGGTACTTGCAATTAATGTATGTGGTAGCAATGTGCAAGTTTCCTCATGATTTTGAGGATTGATATTGAATAGAAATTAGGACAACATATGGTTTGTGTGTCTCTAAAGTTTTGATCTCTCATCAAGTATGCTTTGTAAGAAACATGTCGGTGACGATCGCACTTGTTAAGATTATTCTTAAAAATCGAAGAAGATGTTTTGGCGAACATATGTGCTTTCAACATTTAATCATGAATGACATGGTTCGCTGGATTATGCAGAATGGTGGCTCGATAAGAGATGATCTCAAAACGTTTGAGTACCTGCCTAAACCTAAGTCGTGTTTTTAGTTAAGATGAGTTTGGATATGATGAATGTCATCATTATGCTCTCTACTCAAGTCTATCATGATGCGTCGTAGATTTCATATTGTATGAATGAAATGAAGCAAGAATAAATGTTGAAATACTCTTATATTGGATTCCTTTGAAGACATGTTCAATTTAAGAGATCTTTTATCTTAAGCAACGTTTGTTTAAGAGTTAAGGGTGCACAATGGAGGCATGCGTATGACCCGTGTAAGAAGGAGAGTCAAAGATTGGCTGTAGTTCGGTGACTTCCATACATATGACATCCAAAAAGATGAATGAATGCCAATACTACATCAAGATGACGTATTTATAGTATGACTATCGAAACTATCTAAGACCATTAGAGAAGGACCCGGATAGTTCACCAGAATAATCTACATATACATATTATCATTGAAATAGACTTACTTATTAGATAAGATCAAAGTCCGATAATTGTATCTCATTCTTGTACCATCACTTGCAATTTGTTGCACATATTTTATAAGATTAGAAAAGTTGATCTTAAGGCTTAATAGTCATTCATATGTGAGTTGATGCAATTGTTCCAACAATCTCCATTGGATAGATGGACTTCATATTTTCAGTGAGAGAGCCCATAGTCTTAGAGAATGTCTCAATGACATAGATATTAGATTACATACATTATTTATTTTTCATTTTTTTGGAAATAAATAAACATTATGGATTATACCTATCATAAAGAGTTATGATGGATATATTTCAAATAGTTATCTAACATCTATAAGACTCTAATAAACTAAAAAATAAATTAATGTTTCATTAACATTTCTAATACTAGAAATTAAACCTTAAAAGATCAATAGTAGGATGAAAATCATTTGAAAATTATCCGGCATCAAGCCTTCGACATATGTCTTTTAACAAGATCAATAGACTAGTAAGAAATTGAACTTTAGATTATCTGAAAGTTCAAAAGCTTACATATTTGTGTATATTATATTCAAGTTAAAATGCCCAATGCGCCCTTCTCTTGGAATGGTGTATGCTACATTGGTATTCAAGATCTCATACATATTGATGTATGCGAAACATCTATATCATAATAAACATTAATGATATATGATATCTATTGATGATAATTTATGATATGAGAGTTCTTCCTTTCACATTAGAAACTTTGAAATGTTAAAAGATTTCACAATTTTGATTGAGAACAGAAGTTAGAAGGAAGATGAAAATGAATGTGTAACACCCCAACCCCAAACATAGTGCCATACCTAAAACTCACGAAGTGTGGGTGTGGTTTATAAGTGGTGGGGATTACTACTTGGCAACTTGGGCTTAAGCATTTTGGGTGGTTGTCAACGGGTCCATCTGGGCCCGAACCCAACAAGTTGTCAGGGCCAGTTTTCCTCGATAACGGACCGGGGACCTAAGCTCGGGACATTACAAATGGTATCAGAGCCAAATTCTCTCTGATAGTGGAAAGGGCTACCCGAGAGGTGGACCCACCCCTACTAAGAGGTTGGAGGAAATGTCTACCAGGAGTGCAGCCGCCACTATCACTGGGAAGACGTGATGGACCATGTCGCAATGAGGACGTTGCGAATATAAGTGGGGGAGGTTGTAAAACCCCAACCCCAAACATAGTGCCATACCTAAAACTCACGAAGTGTGGGTGTGGTTTATAGGTGGTGGGGATTACTACTTGACAACTTGGGCTTAAGCATTTTGGGTGGTTGTCAACGGGTCCATCTAGGCCCGAACCCAACAAGTTGTCAGGGCCAGTTTTCCTCGATAACGGACCGGGGACCTAAGCCCGGGACATTACAGAATGTGGTCTAACCAAGATAGCAAGTACCTATTAGATGAACTAAAAGAATACCTTATGGAGAACGGAATATCATTCCTATCTCACTCCTCCCAATACACCTCAACACAATAGACTTGTAGGGAGATGCAATTGGATCTTGTGTGACATGATTTGGTCAATGATGACTCTTAGCATAATTACCTTTTAGTTTCCAGGTATGTGTGTGTGTCTGTGTGTGTATAGTAGAGACTACAATATATATCCATGCAAATCTGAACCCCAAAACCATCATAAGCTATGGTTGGAACCTAGCTCAGTGTTGGACACATGAGGATTTAGGGTTCCTTGGTCCATAGTCATATCATGGATGCAATAATGCGGGAATCTAGAACTAGAGAGCACTACTTCATTAGGAATATAAAGGATGGTATTGGATACCTACTTTATGACCTTGATATCTTAAAAGATTTCACATATAAGAATATGATTCTACGAGGATGACTTTCTTAAGAATCAAGATAAGACAATTTATACCGAGGATTTACAATAATGGAAAGAAATAACATGATGTTTATGTTTTCTTTCAACATTTCCTTAATATTTGTCTTATTTTGCCTTCATTTTGGAAGCCATCAAATGAGTATGTGGATCACTACTTCTACATCTTCTTGAAAGAATTATGCCAATACCGAGCATCACTTGCATATACTCATTACCCGTTACATACTTAGTACCTGATATTTTCAATGTAGCATCGTAGCAGATTTTTAAAATGGTAATAAAGAGCGAGCATTCTCCCAATCGTATATTGCTTGCAAACCTTTTTTTAGAAGATGAAAGATCATATACATACTTGGTATCAACCGTTTCTAGCAAATCAAATGCTTTTTCTAACTTTATAGAAGACTCCAACATCAAGTATGTGCAGTTCCATCTGATCTCAACATCTAGACATACAAGACTCTTTAAAAGTATTTTTTCCTTATTTATGCAAGACCTGAATTCCGTTCTTGATTTGGTGATGACTTCACATACTTCACAACTGAACAAATCCTAAAAATTGAGTCATCCACATATGTCGATCCTTCTGTGACTATTAGATTTAAAATATGCACCGCACACCTCAAGGTGTAAAAATTATTCCCTTCCAATTATTAAGTCACAATTTTCCTTAGATATTGATTGCCTACATCGTTGGAGGCTGCACTCACAATGATGGTCATGTCTTTTTCTATTCCCCAATCAAGTAGGCAATTCTCTACTGTTTTGCCTATGGCTTCACCAGAGTGGCCGGATATTGGACAGAAGTTCAATATCTTCTTGTGTAAAGCCCAATCATTGTCAATGAAATGCGCTGTGAGACATATATAACTTAAGCTTTGACATGATGTCTATGTGTCTATTGTAAGAGAAATTCTTGAAGCTTCACAATAAAATTCTTTATGTCATTCTTTTCTTTCACAAACTCATCAAAACAGTCTCGTGAGATAGCAAATGAGAAGGCACTTTAAATTGAGGTATTGCAACACTGCAAAAATGATGAAATCCCTCACATTCTACATGTCTAAATGGCATTTCGTCAATAGTGATCATTCTTACAAGAACTTTACGACATTCCCTAGAAGCCAATTGTAAATGAGATGAAGCAGCTCCAACATCGTGTACATCTCTTCCTTGTAAAATCTTTAACTTCTCAGATTTATCATTTCCAACAAACTTTTCGCATCTCATCAGATGATTGTTCGAACTACTAGTTCCATGAGATGGCGAGCATTTGATGAGTTCCTGATAATATTTGCACATTCCTCGTCATTTATTGGGTTTGTAAAATCATCAACAATGTAATGTTTCCATATCCATGATGATTTTCGAGAAGGTGAGATTTGAATTGTTTCCTTACAAGACTTAGTATGATAAGGAGACATTTCTACAAGAACATGCTCATTCTGAATTGCATGATCATGACTAAGACCTACAAATCGATGCTATGTAGTACAATCCATGGTATCGTCTATGAATAAGTTTATTTATTAAGAAATCCATCATAATATAAAATTAGAAAGGTAAAACAGAAAAAAAAAGTTTTATAAAACTGGTATATTGCAGAATACTCACCGATACTATAGATGTTCTAGCTTGCCAAAGTTGAGTATGAGTTGCCCAGATAAGTTTAGATTGGCAAGATCCCTGCATAAGAAACAATATCAACATTAATCAGGATGTGTCTTCGTCTTTAGGAAGAAAATAGAACCTAGAACATAGAAAAATCCCAGAAGTTAGACTCCAATTTCGTCACTATTGTTTCTATTATAGATTTCCCACTTTCTGGAGTCAGATCTTGATGTTGAGACCTCAAGAATCCACACTAGTTTAAAGAGAACTTGTAGCCAAACTTCCTACATGATTCTAAATTTCAATTTAGAATAGAGATTTAGACAACCACAGACATTTAAAATGCCTAAATGTGCAATCCATATCCACTTTATGCTAACAACCAATCTTTCATTCTCTCACACTAAATTTTCATGGGTACATAAATCTAAAGTAAAATACTCAATTGTAATCTCAAGTCAAGTCATTCAAAAAATCTGTATGTATATCTCAAGGATAGTATACCTTATTCACATGCTATGACATATGTGTATCGATTATTCATTCGGGATTCTATGTCTATTTAAATGTCATGAGTTATTCTTGTCATTTTATGCTTATATTCAGCGTATGGTAACATGGATATCTTGAAAAGAAAATGCCACAAATATGTCAATAAATACTTCTAGCTGCTTAATGCACAAATTCATTCATTATCTTAGTTGCCTAATGCCAGACAGTTCACTTGATCCTTTACGTGTTTCTTACACACACACCCACAAATTCAGATAAAAAATCTACCAAGAAGTAGGAGGAATTCTCGAGACAACACAAAGCCATCAACTCAACCTCCAAAACAAACTTTATAGTCTATTTCAATTGTGACAATCTTAAAACAAAGCAACATACACAATCAAGCTCATTGATCAAGAGAGATCCATCAAAATGCCCAATCTAAAGCTGAAATAGAACTTCATACAAGATCAAAATGAGAATCACAGGAAATGACCACAAATTGGAGAGGGGGATAGAAATCAAAGGGACCTGAGCAAGATGAGAATCGTCAGAAACGATCCACATTGCAATCTAGGGTTTCATGCTCGGACATCATGGGAGCAACCCAAGAGGATTGAGGTGCCAACTGCCAAGCCAATATAGAACCTTAGGACTTTGTTGTCGTCGACACGTCGCCAAAGGAGGAACCCTCAAGTCATTGAAGCGATGTTATTCATTGTCATGGGCTGTACAAGTGGGGGCAAGGGCAAGAAGAACGATCCAATAGAGTATGCGAGTATGTTTTTCCAATGGGGAAATGTTGGGAAAATCAGATCGACTGAGGAATTCCCACCAATCCAGATGGTGCCCCATTGATACTCGAATTAAAACCCATGGATATCTAAATTGAGATTACGTGAACGGATACCCAATAATAAGGGTTAACTAGATATGGGTCGGATTGGATATCCGTCTGATCTGATTACCGTGGACACCCCTATTTGGAAGCTGCAAGCGTTTTCCTCCAACCATAGTAGATGTTTTAGGTGTTCTGGTCTATTATGTCTTACAGTGGTGTGATATAACCCAGTAGCCCAAGTTGATGAAGCCTTTGATTGAGGAATAATAGAACCACATCTGAGCATCATGGCGACACACCCTAGTGTAATATATGTAAGATTTTTTTATCACTAAATTAAAAGTAAAAGGATAATATGTCGAACCTTTGCAGCATTTATTATGTTAAGTTTGTGAAATAGGGGATTGCATTGCATATTGTATTGTGTGTGTTCAAAGACCTTGCACTTTCAAACACCGATCGTGGTTCATGATCACTCTCCATTCAATTACAAAGATTATGTAATATTGGTATCCATACCCAAACTCCATGGGACGAGCCTACACGATCATATCCTGAACATTTTCTTCATTATTTTCATTTCAAAAGAACCCTCTCTTCATGATGGTTCTTCCTCATCCGCCATTCTCTTCATCATTCACATACACTTCACACACTTTACACCACTACCCCACTTATGCTTTGGTTGAGACCTCAAGATATGAATCGCTCGCAAACACCTAATTAAATGAATACTACATGGACATAATGGGGTGAGCAAATTCAAGGATGGAAAGGAACGCAATTGAACTAGAAAGAGAAACACAATTCCTATTTACAATAAACAATTAACTTTTTGAACCATCCACTACTCGAGATGACCCTCTTCTTGACTGCGTCCACTTTTTCTTTGGCTCCACAGGTTGAGATTCAGAGTCAAGGAAATTGAACTCTTGATTCGATTGAGACAACAACCACAAGGAATGACTAATACTCGACTCAAGATTACATGAAGGAGTCACGACATGACGAGTACAATTATTTATCTTAAATTTGTGAGACAATTAAGGATGATATTACTCAGTTAAACAAAGAGTTAATTCTTTGATCGATCAACTATATAATGTCATCCAACTAGTTAAGGAAATGATTAACAACCAAGATGGAGTGAGGACACACAAAGTGAACTCGAGGCACATCATGTGCAACACATACAGACACAGACACCACAAAGCACTGAGTACTCCATTGACTCTACCAAAAAGTCCAAAAATAGAAAATTAAAAAAATCAAAAAAATGGACAACATCGAAATGGAAGCATTCTGCAAAATATTAATCTTAGAGGTTCCATTATTCAAGTCCATAGATAATATGCCTGATCTTTAGAAATTTTCCGTAAAGTTAAGCAAATTAACCTGGGTTAATTGTGTAATCAAGGATACCAAACTATCTCATGTTCAAATAAATAATGACTCTAGCCTAAACACCTCCAAAAGTTTGTGTTTGACCAACTCAAATTCAGAATGCTCAAGAAGACAAGAGTGATCATTCAACTGCATGATCGATCCACTAAAAGATCGAGAGGAATTGTTTCTGTCGTCATGAGCTTCCAAGGTGTCAAACATATAGTTGACTTTATTATCTTGAATATTTAGCACCGAGGAGAGTTGACTGTCTCCGATCATTTTGGGAAAACCATTCGTTACCTCTGCAAGATAAACTATCAATTAGGAGACGCAAGACATAAAATTTCTGAAGCAGGATCGAAATAATAAAATTCTCAAGGACACACCTAGCCAGAGATAACTGAACAAGATACCGACAATAGTGACCAAGAGGAAACATCAAACCCTTCACATGATCAAACCTCTCCCCAAGAACCACTGACATGACCTTAGGAGAGATACCT
This sequence comes from Ottelia alismoides, assembly GCA_037367405.1. Lineage (NCBI taxonomy): Eukaryota > Viridiplantae > Streptophyta > Magnoliopsida > Alismatales > Hydrocharitaceae > Ottelia > Ottelia alismoides. Next base: position 523,688 of record JAZKJV010002853.1, on the reverse strand, counting down.
AAGAAGCTGACTATCGAGCTGACCACTGCTTCCACCAAGGTGAAGGATCATGATTTACACACATCAATATCACCAAATCCGAACACATTCATTCTAGACTTCCTTGATCATTATTGTGATTTGACACTTGAGCCTATAAAGCCCAAACCAAATGAGAACACTAACACATACCCGAGACATGTACGGACCTCGGAGGAGATTCTCAACAAATAACCTTATTCATTCGATAAGGAACTTGTGAACCACACATCTTGACCGCCAAACAAACAACAGGTAATGGATAGCACCTCACAGACTCAATTTAAAGGGTTCACACCCTCTAGTCTGGTTGCTAGTGAAGGGGAGAAGCACTGTGACCTTCATCCTCTCCTTGTATAAGGTTCTAACAAATCAACTAAGTATATGACCATAGACATGGATCTTTTCTGAGGATTCCTCTCCAGGTTCTGGTAGACAGACTAGAGTAATCAGATATGGCCAGTCGGACACCTCATTACCCAAGTATTCATCATCTGAGTTAGTGTTGGATAACTATGTGAGCGAGCAAAGTTTGAGTGAGCAGTTGAAGAAATAAAATAGTTGGAGAACCTCCGCCAAACACAACTATTCTTATGAGGATCACCTTGACGATGGTTGGGAATCTTCTTCTTCACATTATTTATATCTATGTTCCCTCCCACCTCACTCCTACAAGAAGGGTTGTCCAAAACCTCCTTGTTCCTCTGAACATTCTCCCCGATTTCATCAGTTCCCTTGTACTTCTTCTATACTTAGACAAAGGCCTAAGTCTGTGGGAACCGATGTCTGTGTTGTGTATACTCATCATTCCTATTCTTGTCCTCAACCGTCCCATTTCTTCTCTTTTTTATACTTAGGCAGACTAGAGCCTAAATATAGGGGGGACGACCGACGTCTACCCTACTCATTTCTTCTTTCGTATCCCTTTATACTTAGCATATGTTAAGTGTAGGGGTGGTGACTTGCATTTATGTACATACTTGATGAATCTCGGATTCACCACTCTAAGTCTCATTAATTAAGCTCAAGTCCCTCAAGATCAACTGCATTTATGCATTTATTTCACATAATTAGCTTTCATGCATGATTTCATAAGAATTGCATTTTAGCATTAATTTCTGCATAAAATAAGAAGCCAAAAATCCAAGCCAAAAATGACCTGTAAATAGCCCAACTTCCCCTATTTTTAACTCCTTCATGCTAACTCCGAATGCCACAAACCCACCTCCATTGTGTACATATCACTAACAAGAACAATTAAAAAATACAAAAAAATCACTAACCCTATTAAGTGGACCAAAAACCCAAACCCTAGTTTCAGGATTTTCGGACTAAAAGCCCCATATCTTCCCCATCCAGTGTCCGATTTGATCCTACTCACTTTTGAACTAATGCACATTCAATTACCTTCAAAACAAGACCAAGTTCAAGTGAATCGGAGCTCGTATGTGAAAGTTGGGTTTTGGGTCGCTTTTGTACATTGTATTTTTCGCAGCTTTTGACCCTATATTTTATGTATATATTTTCTTTATTAATAAAAACCAAAAAAATTAGAATTAGGTGCCTTTTATTTATCTTTGTGTTTTCCAGATTTTCTCGGATTTTTATCTTGTTTTAAAAATGACAAAAAAATTAGAAAACCCAAAAATCAAGGTATTCTGTATACATGGGATACCCCAAAAATTCACTTTTTACATTTGACCGAATTTAGCTTTGATGTCTTCATGAAAGTTGTAGATCTCGTCGAGACGAGCATTTTTAGTGAAGGAACTTTTTCGATCCGAGGTCATTTGCTATTTTTTTATCGATTTTACAAATCATTTAATTTCGGTTTTTTCTGGAGCTGACACGTGGCAGCCCCAGAGGCCGCCACGTGTCATTGATTTTTAGATTTTTTATATCGTTTTTATTAAAAAAATAATAAAAAAATAAAAACCAACCGCACGTGCCACTCCGCACGCGCCCTGCACGTGCGCGCCCGCTCCCTTCCTTCGCCCCCAGAACGCCACGTGGAGCATTCCGGGCCATTCGATCTCGGCCGATCGAACGACCGAAGTCCCGTCGTCCTCCTCCCTTTGTCTCCCCCAATCCCCGCGCCGACCACCCGTAACCACCGCGCCAACTTCGCAACCACCGGCCCCCGCCTTCATCGCCAACCTCCAATGACCCTCAACCTCCGCTCCGCAACCGCTGCCCCGCATATCTCGCGCGCCGCCGCTCCCCAATCCTCGCAACCACCTCACCCTCTCTCCTATAACTAGAGCTCCGCCGCCCCCCTACTCCGACCATCCGCCGATAAACCCTTAAATCCCAGGCAGGCCCGGTGGTGACAGCCCGGCCTCGCCACCCTCGCGGCGAGATCCGAGGGCGCCACCGCCCCTCGTTGCAGAAGCGGCTCCGCCGCCTTTCATCCCCTGCTCCGCTCCGAGGTTCCTCTCATCGAGTCAACGATGACGACTCCACCTACATCTCCGTCTTCTTCAACTTCACCGAGCTCCGCTGCTTCGCCCCCTCTTGGCCATGTGTCGGCCAGAGGCAGGTCAACGTCTCCGACATCCTCTCCGCCATCTTCGACCTGCCACCTTCTTCAACTCCACCGCACCTGGGCTGATCTTCCACCTCGCCGCCCTCTTGGCCGTGTGTCGGCCTGAGGAAGGCCGACGATACGACGCCCAGTCCGCCTCGTCCGGTTCTCCTCAGTCGCCTCGCCGCCGGGCTCGCAGCCCGAGACACCCCACGTGCGAGGCACGTGCGGGGGGACGTCATCCATCATCACCCCCCCCCCCCCGGTCACGTGCCCCGCACGTGACGCGGGGGTAAATTGCATCAGGCCCCCCCGAAGACCCCCATATTCACGCATAGGTCCCCTCCAGCCAGAGGCACGTGCTCCGCACGTGCCCCCGTAGTTAATTTGCATAGGGACCCCCAGTTTCATAGGTAATTGCAATTAGACCCCCCGCAGTTCATTCTTTTCCATATTTTGTTTATTTTATTTACATCTGTACCCCTGCATTCCTCGTACATTTTAGACCTCTAGTTTACATTATTTTATTTATTTAAAAATAGCATTTTGTTCATCTTTTAATTCTCTACATTTTGGCATGTCATGGACATTTTTGTGATGACCGGTTGATTAATAATTAATTATTCTGTGGAAATTACCATATTTTGCTCAGGCTGGGCTCTTCAAATTTTATTTAATTAACCGTGACCCTAAAAATTCCCCAAAAATCAAATATCGTAGAGATTATTTTGATTAACATTGTCCCAAAAATCTTTGCATTTGCATGCATACTTTGTTCTGTAAAAATCATTTTGCATATTTCACTGTTTAATTTTTAATAGGTATTAGACCCCACATTTTTGAGATTTAGGATTTTTCTGAGACCCATCACCTAGTGATAGATCTTAGATAATTTTATCTCTCGAAAATAAGTAGGTTTAATATTTATTATAATTAAATATTGAAAATCATTCTTTTTGCATTTAAAAATTCATAAAAAATTCATATTGCATCTAAAAATTCCAAAAAAATTGCACTGCACTCATTTCATCGTCATTTACATTGTGGCCAAGTTTCGTATTTTTCGGACTTCGTTTGATTGAAATTTACATTTTGGTCCCTAAAATAGGCCGAATTTGCAGTTTGCATCTCATATTGCAGCAAAAAAAAAGACTGCCTTGAAAACCGAACTCAAAATTGGATAGACACAACTCTAGGTTGTTCCTTTACCTCCTTGTGATCGACTTGGGACTTGCCCAAGTAAAATAAACATAAAAACCACCGGATTAAAATTGATCAAAAATTTGTGGTTATTTCTTGACTGTTTCCGATCGCCGCCTACAACGAACGACTTTAATCATTTTACGCACGAACATTAAAAACACATTCTTAACGCGGCTTTTACGGACCCGTCAGATGGCGCCGTTGCCGGGGAGGCAAACGGTTTAGATTTTTGTTTTGAAAATTTTTGTTCAGTTTTTCGAATTCGGGTAGTCTGACCCCCGAATTTTTCATTGTAAATCTCATAATTTTTTTCCAGCATTTATTTTCTTATTTTATTATTTTCTGAGTTACTCTCTTATATTCTCTCTCTTATTTTTCTTGCGAGGTACCCGACGCACGTGGAGCGGTTTTTCAAGGAATCGACGCATCTTCACCGACACCCGAAGAAACTGCAATTAAATTAAGATCGAGTCGAGTCGTGAGAGAGCGTAGAGTCTAGGTTTTTAATTTCTGCACTTTTAATTTCTGCTCATTTATAGCGGTGTCCGTTTGGACTCTTGCGTGTATAAAAAGACCTTGAACTTTACGTGTGGTGGGTCGTGGCCAGTTTCACTCTCCGGAGAGGGTGGGGCCCGACTTGAGTGGCGATTAGGATAGACCTGCACATACGGCTCTCAGAGCAATTTTATTTTTTTGATTGTGCTCGTAGGATCTTAAGCCACACTGCACATAAATCAAGACGCACATAGATCGTTCAACTTAGCCAAATTTAATTCAATTCTTCCCCGCTAATAGAACTTTCTACTTAGGTGCGGCTTTTCATCGGCTTGCACACATTTAGTATAAATTTTTCAATTCTGTCTAGCATCCCATATGAAGATTGCGAGGATTCACTGTAAGTCTTCTGACTGAGCATTCATCATAGTTTTCCGCGTGCATTGGCTTTTCCTGACTTTCTCCCTCTTGTTTTATCACATAAATCTAAAGGAAATTGGGACTAGACGGTAGACGTGTATTTGTGCTCATCTATATTCTTCAGTGATCACCTAATAAAATCGGGACTGCTAAATATAGCCGATTTCAAAATAACCCATAAAATCAAGAATTTCTGCAGGAGAGCAACCCCGACATTGTTTGATTTTATCTTGCAGTGAGGAGAGAGACACACACTAGGATAGAGCCCAGCTCCAACCCTAACATCTCGATTAAACGGCTTGCAAGATTGAATTTATCACCAACTAAAATTGAAAAGATAATAGCCGAACTCTTACGGCTTCATTGTGTGAGTTGGTGAACCCGGGGTTTGAATTGTGTTTGCATTGGTGTGCGTGAACCGATTTCAAGATCAATAGCCGCACATTCGATAAAAAATTCTCTTGACTATCCCGTGCAATCATCTCTTCCCTCTCTTGATTTAAACCTCATAATGGAACTCTTGTCCAAAAACTCTCGCAGATCCAACCCCCCATTCCTCTCAAAAATGACCGAACACCCATCGGAGCAATACTATGAAAATGAATTTGTTTCGGTTAGGCCCAAATCAACTCAATCCCCTTCTTTCAATAATCCTCCAACATTTGCGGGAGGCTTTCACCCGCAGATAAATTCGGCCTCCTCACTAAATTTCTATTCGAACCATCCAACCGTAAATGACCACCTACCATCTTGGACTGAATCGTCTTATTCTCAGTTTCTCGCCAATAAAACTTTTCAAGATCAAAATCCCTTCAAATCTCATGACTGGCAGAGAAAACAAACTCAGATGGATAGACATGCACTGAATAATCATCAACATTGGATTGACCATGATAGACCCCTCGTCAGACATGATACTCATATAGAGGACTGGACTGACAGCTTAGAAACACATAAACCCTGTATGTTGACTCCACAATATCAAGGTCTGACCAATCAACGACACATGTCTGAACCATATGAGCAGCATCCTTCCATTATTTTTGAGGAGAAATTTTCAGAAAATAAAGATCATATTTCAGATATTCCAAGAAGCTCTCCTCTCAGCACAAAGGGAAAAATGGAAGATGAAATTATCAAACATACACCTACTGCTCCCATAATTAATCATGAACCAAATCTTGAGGAGGATATTTCGAGGATAAATAAGAAATTCAATTCAATAGAGGAGAGATTTCAAAAATTTACCGATCGATTCATCGCATTCTATAGTGGCTCGGACAGTAAAATGAATGAGGAAATAACTGGATCTGAGATTGAAAATTCTGAGGATATTCAGGGACCTATGGATAATTCTGAAAATGATTATGCTGCTGACCCTCACCCAGAACACCAGAGCCCCTCTTCGTCTGAAGAACACCCCACACCCCCACACCGCCCAGAAAATACCAAAAATATGGAAATATTTGAAAACCACAAAAAAATTGAAAATTCAGAAAATTTCATAAAAATTAAAACTGAAGATGATCTGCGAAATTTGGATCCAACTATATAGGAAGCACTGGAAAAACACTTGATGTTTGAACTTCCCTTTATACGGGCCATTGAACACTTCCCCGACCTTAAAAGATTTATAACAGATAAATTAATGAACAAAAAGTCTGGTAGGATACGAACAAAGATCGAAAGACACATTTTGTCAATGGCCTCCTCCTTGGTGTTGAGGAGAAAAACCAAGAGCCGCATAGTGAAGCGGTTGCATATATTTGACTGTGAAATCAAAGACAAGATTTTCACCCATGCTCGGATTGATGACGATTCACCAATCAATATCCTCCCGACCTCTGTATTTCACGAACTCAAAATCGGACCAATTTGGAAGATACGAGAGATTGTCCAATTGGCAGACCGATCGATAAAAAGGCCGAGAGGAACCATTTATGTCATCATGAAATTCCAAGGTGCTCCGCTCAAGGTAGAATTCACGATCATTGATATTGAGCATCAAGGAGAATTCACCCAGTCTCCAATCATTCTCGGGAAGCCATTCTTGGCATTGGCCAAGGCGAGTATCGATTCTCGGGAAATCAATTTCACAGCATTGGAAGCACTTAAATCTGACCCTATCTTTGTGGAACCACGATCTTCTGATGCAGCCCACGAAGTCCCCAACAACCGTAACCATGAAGCGGTAGAAGAGCCCTACCCTGCAGTCACACCTGAGATAACGGTTGTTGATGAGACTATTGGTTTAGAAAATCTCCCCCTGCTCCATTCCCAGCCGCTCTCACCATAGACAATCATGTATATGAATCATATGATCCAGAGACTTATGCATGGGCACACCCTGGGTCAACCTACTCTGACTACATGGATTACATCAACTCGACACAGGAATGCGCCAACATCGAATTAGTTGAGAAAGAACATGCAGAGACTCAAACCCCAATATTCAAATTCCCGAGGATCTCAAAATAGACAAATCTTTCTACTACGATCATGAGACATATGCATGGTCACACCCTGGAGTAACATTCTCTGAATATCTTGACCAAATCATCCCAAATCGAGAGTGCTCAAACATGCGGGAGACTAAGATAAACCACGCAGATCAAACACCGACCAAGGAGAATTCAAATGGCTATTCATCTGGATACTCAAGTGAACCGACACCTTCACGACAAAATAAAAAGAGAGTCACCTTTGACCTTTCGGAAGAGGAATCAGTTGATGATCCCTCATCACGTCCGAAAAAGATGGTTTACATGAGTGAAGTCTGTTCGGCAGCCCTAAAGCCATATCTTCGTAAGGATCCAAAATTCAATCCTCGTTGGACAACTCCCGTTCCTAACTACTGCTCATCCAAAGCTGATGCTCCTGCATTCTTCAAGTACACTGGAATTCTTTCGTATGAGCTGACTGAGACCGGTGCTTCTGAGTATTCATCTGAGGACAAACCGATTGACCCCAAGAAGGAACGAATTCTGAGGAAACAATTAAAGAAACAAAAAGACCAAAATACTTGGAGTATGCCCACTTTCAAATACTACTCCTCTGAGGATAACTCTGATGATGGATATCTTTCATCTGACTCAAACACTTCATCTATTATCCATCATGATTTTTCTGAGGATGACACTAATTGTAGTGGGGAATCATATGCCTCATCGCCGACTCATCACTACGATCTCCCACCATAGGCTCACAAGAAGATCAGCCGAAAACCGCCTTAATCATTGGCTACCCACCCTCCCTCCGGACCACATCGGTCTCCTTGTACAGCTTCTTCCTTTACTTAGGCCAAGGCCTAAGTATAGGGGGGGACCGATGCCATCTGTATATATCATTCTTCTCCTGACTCCTAATCGCTCCATTTCCACCCTTCTTCCATACTTAGGCCGTCCAGAGCCTAAGAATAGGGGGAACCAACATCCACCTGTATATATCTCTTCACATATCCCGACCGCTTCATTTTTCTTTTCATTTTTTTCCACTCCCTTACGCTTAGCCTGAGCTAGGTCTTCTCTACGCTTCTTGTGCTCTGAGGACACAACACTCGCTAAGTATAGGGGGGTCTGTATATATACTTTGTATATATTTTACCCATATCTCGTACTTGCGCGTAAGTCTATATGTATTTACGGGGTGGGTACTAACTTGAAAAAAAAAAACAAAAAAAAGAGTTTTGCTACTAACACTGACTTGCCCAAAATTTTTGAAAAAAAAAGAGGCTTCTTATTCCATTTTCTGCATAAAAAAATCCCTTGCATAAAATGTCAAAAAAAAATTCAAAAAAATCTATCTGCATTGCACACACCTGCACTTCACCCAACATCACATGCATTTGCATATGTGAAAAGTCATTGGGTTCTGAACCAAGTTATGAGTAGAAACCGAGAGTGGTCTGGACTTGACCTTAATCCACCTAATTTTCAGAGGTACTTCACCGAGAAATAGGATTTTAAGAGTTTCAGGTCTTTTTGACTTAATTCCTTAAGTTCCACATGACAATGTACAGCGTTTGACTCTTAGTGTCTAACCTGGTCTCTTCATTCTGGGTACAACTCTGGAATAGGGAATTAATTCGCACTTTCGCACTATGCACTTAGCTCAACCCGGACGGGATGTTGGAAGACTGTGTGAGTCTCTTTTCTGGTAGCGTGGAAATCTAAAGACCGAAGTACGGGTTGAAATAAAGCTTCGGAAAAGGGATGGACGGCTGAGAACAATTTCTTCTAAGACCCCAAAAAATGTACGGAACAAAAAGATTCTATATCCGTAGGGTCACAACAAGATCCAAGCAGAACCACCAAAAATTCCAAATACATAGAAGCATTCTACCGAATAAAATTCCGACCAAAAAGGTCCAAGCTTCAAAAACCTGCATATCTTGGTGGAGACTCGGCTACACTGGCCATCTTCACAAGGAGAGGTGACTACACTGTCTACCCTCCAGTTCTTTTCTCTTTCTTCTATCTTCTCCCTCATTCGATTGTGAACACAGCACGACAGACCTTAGAAGGAAATACCTGACTCCCCGAGGACGAGTTACTGGAGAGGAGAGGAGCATGGTAGTCTGACATTCTGGATGGGAAGAGCTAAAACCCTTCACACACATGAGTCGGTTGTTCAACATTCATAGGGTATACTTTGGGAAGAGGATCGATCTAAGATGACGTCTGAGCCGAAACTGTGACAATGATGTGTAGAACTTGAGGGCTGTTGATTTTAAAATTCTAAGTCTTACAGAAGTTCCGCCACACTATTAATCCAAAGGTCGAGTTTAGTTTCACTTTCACCTTCAGTTCATGCTCTTGATATGGAACCCAGTCTCATTTCACTTCATGGCTTTTCTTTCGGATGCTCAGGGACGAGCATGGTTTGAGTATAGGGGGATGATGAATCTCGGATTCACCACTCTAAGTCTCATTAATTAAGCTCAAGTCCCTCAAGATCAACTGCATTTATGCATTTATTTCACATAATTAGCTTTTATGCATGATTTCATAAGAATTGCATTTTAGCATTAATTTCTGCATAAAATAAGAAGCCAAAAATCCAAGCCAAAAAAGACCTGTAAATAGCCCAACTTTTCCTATTTTTAACTCCTTCATGCTAACTCCGAATGCCACAAACCCACCTCCACTCTGTACATATCACTAACAAGAACAAATAAAAAATACAAAAAAATCACTAACCCTTTAAGTGGACCAAAAACCCAAACCCTAGTTTCAGGATTTTCGGACTAAAAGCCCCATATCTTCCCCATCCAGTGTCCGATTTGATCCTACTCATTTTGAACTAATGCACATTCAATTACCTTCAAAACAAGACCAAGTTCAAGTGAATCGGAGCTCGTATGTGAAAGTTGGGTTTTGGGTCGCTTTTGTACATTGTATTTTTCGCGGCTTTTGACCCTATATTTTATGTATATATTTTCTTTATTAATAAAAATCCAAAAAAATTAGATTTAGGTGCCTTTTATTTATCTTTGAGTTTTCCAGATTTTCTCGAATTTTTATCTTGTTTTAAAAATGACAAAAAAATTAGAAAACCCAAAAATCAAGGTATTCTATATACATGGGATACCCCAAAAATTCACTTTTTACATTTGACCGAATTTGGCTTTGATGTCTTCATGAAAGTTGTAGATCTCGTCGAGACGAGCATTTTTTGTGAAGGAACTTTTTCGATCCGAGGTCATTTGCTATTTTTTATCGATTTTACAAATCATTTAATTTCGGTTTTTTCTAGAGCTGACACGTGGCAGCCCCAGAGGCCGCCACGTGTAATTGATTTTTAGCTTTTTTATATCATTTTTATTAAAAAAATAATAAAAACCAACCGCACGTGCAGCGCACGTGCCACTCCGCACGCGCCCTGCACGTGCGCGCCCGCTCCCTTCCTTTGCCCTCAGAACGCCACGTGGCCCATTCCGGGTAGTTCGATCTCGGCCGATCGAACGGCCGAAGACCCGTCGTCCTCCTCCCTTTGTCTCCCCCAATCCCCGCGCCGACCACCCGTAACCACCGCGCCAACATCGCAACCACCGGCCCCCGCCTTCATCGCCAACCTCCGATGACCCTCAACCTCCGCTCCGCAACCGCCGCCCCGCATATCTCGCGCACCACCGCTCCCCAATCCTCGCAACCACCTCACCCTCTCTCCTATAAATAGAGCTCCACCGCCCCCCTACTCCGACCATCTGCCGATAAACCCTTAAATCCCAGGCGAGCCCGATGGTGACAGCCCGGCCTCGCCACCCTCGCGGCAAGATCCGAGGGCGCCACCACCCCTCGTTGCAGAAGCGGCTCCGCTGCCTTTCATCCCCTGCTCCGCTTCGAGGTTCCTCTCGTCGAGTCAACGACGACGACTCCACCTACATCTCCATCTTCTTCGACTTCACCGAGCTCCGCTGCTCCGCCCCCTCTTGGCCGTGTGTCGGCCAGAGGCAGGTCAACGTCTCCGACATCCGCTCCGCCGTCTTCGACCCACCAACTTCTTCAACTCCGCCGCACCTGGGCTGATCCTCCACCTCGCCGCCCTCTTGGCCGTGTGTCGTCCAGAGGAAGGCTGACGATACGACGCCCAGTCCGCCTCGTCCGGTTCTCCTCAGCCGCCTCGCCGCCGGGCTCGCAGCCCGAGACCCCCCACGTGCGAGGCACGTGCGGGGGGACGTCATCCATTGTCAGCCCCCCCGGTCACGTGCCCCGCACGTGACGCGGGGGTAAATTGCATCAGGCCCCCCCAAAGACCCCCATATTCACGCAGAGGTCCCCTCCAGCCAGAGGCACGTGCTCCGCACGTGCCCCCGTGGTTAATTTGCATAGGGACCCCCAGTTTCAGAGGTAATTGCAATTAGGCCCCCCGCGGTTCATTCTTTTCATATTTTATTTATTTTATTTACATCTGTACCCCTGCATTCCTCGTACATTTTAGACCTCTAGTTTACATTATTATATTTATTTAAAAATAGCATTTTATTCATCTTTTAATTCTCTACATTTTGGCATATCATGGACATTTTTGTGATGACCGGTTGATTAATAATTAATTATTCTGTGGAAATTACCATATTTTGCTCAGGCTGGTCTCTTCAAAGTTTATTTAATTAACCGTGACACTAAAAATTCCCCAAAAATCAAATATCGTAGAGATTATTTTGATTAACATTGTGCCCAAAAATCTTTGCATTTGCATGCATACTTTGCTCTGTAAAAATCATTTTGCATATTTCACTGTTTAATTTTTAACAGGTATTAGACCCCACATTTTTGAGATTTAGGATTTTTCTGAGATCCATCACCTAGTGATAGATCTCAGATAATTTTATCTCTCAAAAATAAGTAGGTTTAGTATTTATTATAATTAAATATTGAAAATCATTCTGTTTGCATTTAAAAATTCATAAAAAAATTCATATTGCATCTAAAAATTCCAAAAAAAATTACAGTGCGCTCATTTCATCGTCATTTACATTGTGGCCAAGTTTTGTATTTTTCGGACGTCGTTTGATTGAAATTTACATTTTGGTCCCTAAAATAGGCCGAATTTGCAGTTTGCATCTCATATTGCAGCAAAAAAAAGACCGCCTTGAAAACCGAACTCAAAATTGGATAGACACAACTCTAGGTTGTTCCTTTGCCTCCTTGTGATCGACCTTGGGACTTGCCCAAGTAAAATAAACATAAAAACCACCGGATTAAAATTGATCAAAAATTTGTGGTTATTTCTTGACTGTTTCCGATTGCCGCCTACAACGAACGACTTTAATCATTTTACGCACGAACATTAAAAACACATTCTTAACGCGGATTTTACGGACCCGTCAATACTCTATATTGCATTGTACTATATTGTACCATACTTTTTGTATATCATGCTAACTTAAAATAGGGATGTAGGGTAACTCTTGTAAAACTTGTAAATTTTGTAAAATATGTACAATACGTAAAATACTTGTAAATATGTATAATCCTTGTTAAATTTGTATAATTTGTAAAACCTTCTTCTAATAAAAAAATGTAAAAAATTTAAAATTTTAAAATTTAAAAATTCATTAAAAAATGCATCGCATGCATCTGCACTTTATTCACCATACCATGCATATGAATTAATGAAAGACATTGGGTTATGAACCGAGTTCTGATCAAGAACCAAGAGCAGACTTGACTTGACTTAATCCACTAAACTTTCATAGAAATTTCACCGAGAATAGAATTTTAGAAGCTTTAGGTCCTAAACTTAAATCTCCGAGTTCCGCATGACCATGTTCAGATTTTGACTCACCGTGTCCAAACTAATTGCCTCATTCTGGTGTATTACTCTTGAATGGATAATTAATCTGGACTCTTGCAATACACACTTAGCTCAACTTAAACGGGGTGTTGGAACACTGTGTCGTTCCTTCTCTGGTAGCGTGGACATCTAAATATCACAATACTAGTTGAAATAAAGCTTGGAACGAGGAATATCCTACCAGTACTTAGCCATTTAGTCAAGTTGGGGGCCATTGCAATCACCACACATGATTGTTCACTTTTGTACCCCCAAAAATGTACCCCGAATAAATTAGCAAACACTCAAAGAAAAAAGGCCCAGAAATAATTATAGAGCAAAAATTTCAAAGTCCCAATTTCTTGACCATAATGGTCCATTGCCTGTATAGCGCGGACTTTACAACACTGTACAAGCTTCAAATAGGAGACTTAGCTACAATGGCTAGGCTCCAATGTCCTCCCTCTTTCTCCCATTTGATAGTACTAGTAGTACTTGAACTTAGAAGGAAATGCCTGACTCCTAGAGGATGAGTTGATGGAGGAGGATATTTCATTGCGGTTCAACATTTTGAATGGGAAGTGCTAACACCCTTTGCATACAAGAGATAGTTGTTTAATATTCATGGAGTGTGTTGTGGAAGGTAGTGGATCTAATATGAATTTAATCTAAACTTGTATAGTGATTTGTTGAACTTAGAGACTGTTGATTTTAAAGTCCCAATTCTCATAGGAGTTCTGCTAAACTATCAATCCAAAGGTCTCGTCGAGCTCCATTTTCACCTTTTATTCATGATCTTGGTATGGAACCCAGTCTCATTTCACTACTTCATTCTTTAGTTGCTCGGGGAAGAGCAAGTTTTAAGTATAGGGAGTTGATGAGTATGCGAATCATCATTCTCATTATCTAAAAATAGAGATCCGTCTCAAGTATATGAGAGTGATGAAATAACATTCATGATGCATTCATATTAACTTGTATATATTCACCTAACTTCACACACTTTTAATTAGTCACACTAACTAACTTATTCCATTGTATACTCTTCACTAATATTAATCAATGAAAAATCCTAAATATATTAACTTATATATATGTAAAATGAACCCAAACCCAAGATCCATGACAGAAAGCCATAAAAGCTGGTCTTTCTCACATACAATGTCCAATTTCACTCTACTTAATATTGAATTAATGTACACTCAATTATCTACAAAAGAGACCAAATTCAAAAGAATCAGAGTTCATTTGTGAAACTTGAGTTTCGGATCAAACTATATATTATATATATTTATAGATTTCGACTTGTTATTTCATGTACATATTTAAATCTTTTTTATTATTTCTTTTTTATTTATTTATTTCATAACATGTTTTAACTAATTATATAAAAAATCTAGAAAAATCAGAAAAAGAAGAAGAAAAAGACGGATCATGACTTGAGGACACTGACCAAATCATTTGTATATATCTCACATTTTCTAATTATCTACTCAGAAAAATAAAAAATGTATTTGTGGCCATCACATTATTTTACCTCGTGTTTTATTTTTGTATACATTTTCTGTTTACATAAAATCAAATAAAAATACAAAACATCAAATATTGACACTTTATATATACATAGAATATCATCAACAAAATCCATGGCTTGCATTGTTGAGTCCATTTTCCTAAGTCATTCAAGAACATCATTGAATTCATTTAGAGCTACATTTTTCCATTTTGAACATTTTTGCATTTGAGGTCATTTGTTATTTTTAGTCTATTTATTTTCCAATTTTCATTGCATGGTCAACTCCATATGTCATGCACCCATTTGCACACCTCAGCGCCACCTCACCTCACTTGGCCAAGGCTCTCCCTCTGGTCAAAGTTCCCTTGTCCTCTAGCACAACTAATACCAACTGTTGGATCAACTTTGATCCAAAGGTAGTCATTACACACCCCCAATTACACCTACCCCTATCAGGAGCTTTGGATCAAACAAGATCCAACAGTCAGAATCAAAAGCCCTCTTTTGATCTCATGCTCAACCAGGGTCGTTGGATCTTGGTTGATCCAATGCTCCATCCATCCCCCCTACCTCCATATTCTCCCAATCAAGGCCCAACGGCCAAGTCACTAATCCTCTTTGTTACCCCCTCCTCCTATCTCCAATGTCCGACTTCAATCATCTCTATCCATCACCATATCCCCTTCTTCTCATCACATTCATGGACCAGCAAGGAATCTAACCTCTAATCTCGTCGCCTCAAACCTCCAAGGAGATGGCTGACAACCATCTAGAACCCAATCGACCATACCCCTCATTATCTTCAACCGCCCTCCGTCCATCTTTTCCTCTTCTTATAACCCAAGCGGAATGCAATCTCTGACAACCAACCTTATTACCACACATGCCCCATCTTCGTCCCCAACATCTGGAGGAGTAATCCATCTCCAGATGAACCACCTTATCCTCATCCATTATCTTCTTGATCATCTCCTTCCAACCAACCAAACCAATTTAGAACAGAACCCTCATCGTTCTATCCCTTGTACTAATCCCATTCTCAACAGAGAAGGAACCCAACGACAATAATATATACGACTCTCCTTATCCCCTTTTTCTCTCCTCGCATGCAATGAGAACCCCCCCCATTATCTTCACCCTTTCTATCTCTTCTAACAACCAATTGCAACCCCTCCTAATCCCCCACATTTCTCCCAAATCTTCAACTCTCTCCCTCATCCTATTTAAGATCCAATCCGACCATCTTCACAATAATCCGTCGCTTTGCCGTACATCATCGATAATAACTAAGATAGGGAGAGAGTTGGATCTCCAACAAGGTTAGCAACATCAGCCTGGGAGACCGGCAAAGTCCTCCAAGGTGAGATCTGACGGTGTCAAATCCCTCGCAGTAACAAGCTTCCAAGCGACTATAAATCTTCGAGGACAACTTCTCTAATCTTCCGAGGCGATAATAGGAATCGACCATAGCCACTCCATATTCCAGGTGACTCACTTCAAGTACTGCTCTTTATCCCCTTCGTTTTATTCTTTTTTTTTGGTCTCTTTCTTGTTTACTCCATCTTCTCCGATGATCACCAAACCTCTTATCAATCGTGCATCGCCACCAACTTTTTCTCCCCGTCGCATTCTCCTTCTTCCTCATCGCACCTACATCTCTGGTACATGCCATCGGAGCAAGCCCACAGATCCTTCACCTCCCTCTAGGGTTCACCCACTAATCCCCTCTTTCTTATGCTCCAAGTTAGATGAAGTCCATTAGACTCGAGTCACTTTCTCTTGTAGGCCTCTATGACAAAATAATCATAGGAGAGAGGAGCCTCAACGTAGCACCATCAGAGAAGTAGCTACAACATGGTCCACGTGATTGAAGAGCAGAAATAGGAACTTCTCAGTTCCATCGATGGCGGAGGAACCTCGACGGAGCACCCTGGGAGCTATAGTTTTCATCCGATCAAAGCTCGATCATTGATCATCACAGTTCACGTGTGGAGAAGCCTGAGCTCTCAATCGATCAAGATCCAACTTCCTCTACCATTCGATTAACCACTCGAGCCTCCCAGCCTCAGGCCGAATCTGAAGCAGATTGAAGCTGTCACGTGGAGCTTCATGCACCCAAGCTATCTCCGCCACCCAAGCCGAGCCGCACTTGAGTCACCTCACATACGGGGAACTTTTTGCACATGTGCCCCCACGCCTCTTGGAATTCATAACAAGACCCCATACCTGAGGACAATTTATAGAACAAACCATGCAAAGTTCCTAAAATTTCAAGGAAGCCCCTCTAAATGTCTAAATTGAGACAATTCTATTTAATTTCATTACATTTATGCCCCTGAACTTCTTTTATTTGTATCTAGAGCATTTGTGGTCCGATTTTAATGTTCTTCATGTCATTTCAAGGCTTATTTAATTCTTTATTATTTTAATATACTGGGATTCTCATTTTGAGATTCTACATCTATAAGATGAGGATTCATTTGTAATATGTGAGCATTCATTGATCTCAGAAATTGAATTGTATTGCTCATTAATTTAAAAAACAAATTGGGGGACCATTTGGAAATTTATTAAAACATATTTTCTGAAATAGATAACCAGGGCTTGGGAATTGAATTGACCTCCACAATTGGCCTTCTAAGTCTCTTGTTTCTAATCCTCTTTGCATTCATCTTCATCTTTTTACTGCATTATGCATTACATTACATTATTTTCTTGCACAAAATATTACAAAATATTATTTACCACATTTGCTTCTTTGCATCATTTATTTTAAAATCCATAAAATTATGCAAAAATCTAAAAAACCATAGAAATATTCATCTATTGAAAACTTAATTCGAAATTATTTTGAAAATTAGTTATAAACCATCGTATATACCTCACTGAGCTTGACCTTGTGACTTGCCCATGTAAAATAAATAAATTGACCATATTAAATTAATTAAATAATTGTTTATGTGGTTTTTATTGATCGTTGGACTTTTGTACAACGTTAAAATGATAAACTGATAATGGGCTCTGATGCTTTGCCAGAGGTGTATGTGACAACTCATGTGTTTTCCGTTGCATGATAAGAAGATTTTTGAGGTTTAGATGAATTGAGTAAGTTTATCTTCTGAATTCTTGAGTAGTTCACTAGATTGTGATTTTGCATCCTTAACTTTCATGATGTATGTTGTCATTTTGTTATAGCTAGTGTTTTTAGTTATTATGATTCTTTGATTGTTGTAATTAGTCGATTGTTTATTACTTTTATATTTAGAGAACTATTGGATTAGTGAGTGAAATTATTTTCTTCTGGTTTTACTTAATTTGTGCATTGAGCTCCGAATCATCTAACAACCGAGCACATGAGCACATGTTAAGGAAAATAACTTTAGCTTTATTTTCAAAAAACCTAAGGTTGCAAACACTAATTGAAGGTGAGGGATTACGCCTCGCAATCATGAAAGCATGGAGATCAAATGGTATCTGATCAAGGTCGAGTAGCCATACTAGTTGATGATGCAACAGAATTTAAAAAAATCTCGACAAAACCACATGGCATGGGAACAATTCCCACGTCATTTCATCATAATCACACGAGTACAAGGATTACCTCTTGAAGTGTGACCATGATCCCAAAGCTTCTAAAGGCCAACGGCAAAGCACTCACAGATGTGTGCTTCCTACAATCCAAGGCAAAGATCCAAGTGGGGAATCTCCTGATTTTGTCTCATGAAATTTGATGTATTCTTCAAAAGGATGAGGCTCGAAGAAGAGGAATATTGGCAAGTATTTGTCTGGCAGCACGACGACAACAAAACAATGATTACAGACTCCACAAATCCTATGTGGATGGCCACAAGGGATGGAGAGGGAGAGAGGGTCGACATGTGGTTAGAGAGATATTTGTTGTTCCAACAATTACATTAATTTAAAGAGAAAGGGTTAGCCTCTATTTTATGGCATAAAGGATGGTGGAGATGCACTCCTAATAATAATCAAAGGTTGAGATTAAATGTAATCTTTAAAGATTATACTTGTGCACGAAGCACAATAGGATTAGATTTGGTAAATTAATTATCAATTCTTTCTCCAAAATTTAATCTCAAAATAAATCTTCTCTCATGAATAAAGATGAAAGGAGAGAGCCTCCTCTCAAATATGTGGAAAGAAGAAAGCCTCCTTCCACAATTGTGGATGATGCCCACCCTGAAATTGAGAGAGAAAGACTTCCTCTTTCCATTCTCCTTTATTGTAATCTTATTACATTAATTCTTTATTCATAGAATTATTTTATCAATAAAATATCATCAAATAATTTTCACATTATTTGTAACATTTTCAAATAAACCATTGATGTTTATTAATCATATTCATTCATCCAAAACTAAATGTAAATCACATTTACATTTAGTTTCTCAATGTGATTCCAATTCGCATTAATATTTAAATTGCAAATCTATTCATAATAAGTTCTCACTATGATATTGTGGATTTAATTATCTAATATGTCTTGATAAATCCTATAGTTATCATCATTAATATCCGTTATTATCTCCTTTACTTAAGTTAATAACATGATTAATGGATAACACTAATTATTATATATTATTATGGTGTATTATTTTATGTATTTATTTCTTCGTAAAAATTAAATAAAAATTAGAACAAAATTGTATATAAATAAAATAACATAAAACAAAAAAATCCGAAAAAATAAGGAAAAGAAAAATAAAGAAAATAGTTTTCTATGGTTTTTAATTTTTATCTATGTACAAATTTCCTCTAATCTTTTTGACTTCTACATGAAAGTTATAGACCTTATCTAGATCTACAACTATCATGTTTATCACTTTTCCAAATTCGGACATAACCAATTATTTTTGAATTAATTCTTGACTTTTCTAATTTCTCTAATTCTGATTGGACCACGTGGCACCTTAAGATCGTGCCACGTGGCATGCCCTTGTGTCGCCACACGCCTTGATCCTATCCATCAGATCTCCTCTTGATCAAACAAATCTTGACCATATTTTAACGCCTTATCATCCACCATCTGATCTCTTTAATCAGAGGTGATCCTGGTCGTATGCCTCCGCCCTAATTCTAAGAGTTGGATCATCAGATCCAACGGCCACTCCTTCGTCCCTAACCTCTAGCCTCGTCTCCCAAACGACACAACTCCTCATTTCCTTGCAACTTCCCCTAATTTCACTAAAATCCTTACGCATCTTCTTCTAGAGAAACCAACACTAAAACCTTGGCCTTTCGACCCTAACTTCCGCTATCCATTGCTCTATTCCTAATGCTAACCACTCAATCATTGGTAGAGGTTGAAACTTCCATCAAAACTTATTGAAACCACCACCAGCCTCCTTTGCCGACTATCTGCCACTTCATGGATTTGTACCCTAGCCTCTCTAACCTCTAGTGACAGTACGAGGGCCAGATTGAGTGCCAAAATGATATGCACCTCCGGCGAGATCCTAGGCCATGTTGCCAAGTTACAACCCAAGTTCGAGGCTATTTGAGCTGAGTTCCATAGCCATGAACTTCATGCTAAGATCGTGAAGTTTCAAGCTTCACAACTCGAGATTCAATTCCATTCACGTCATTTTCCACCTTCAAATCTCAGGTCTATACTTATTCTTTTTCTCAGTGTAGTTTCTAAGATTTTATCCGAAGTAGCTACACAGTTTTCTACTTGCCTGAACCGTCGTATACATTCTCCTTTAATCAACCATTCATGTGTTCATTCCCAAGTTATCGATCCATTTCTCCATCGTTGTGATCACCCAAATCCATCATCAACTTCTCCATGGAGGTGGCACTTCTTAGGGCTTAATCCTCCACCTCGGAATAGCCCTTCGTTCACCTTCATCATTACTTCACTTTATTGGCATGATGCTTGTTTGTTGTCTAGACTAACATTGCAGGTCTCTAGAACATCAATGATTGGAAAATTTGGGCGAGCTCCGATCTCCTATTTATTCTCCAGTGATGCTTCATCGACCGATTTTTTCTAACATCTTCTCATATTCTCAAAGCATCCATCGTCTTTGTCGACATTCAATAGAGATAGTTGGACCTTCTAATAACCAGGAGAGATGTGGAGGAGCTGAGCTGCTTTTGTCGGAGCACAGCCATGCCTCCGCCATGCACGACAGACTTCAAGAACATCCCTGAAGCAGTTGCCCTTGATTTCCCATATTTGGGAGAAATCCAACGGTCCCGGATCAACCATGTCATTTTCCAAGGCAACGATTCAAACCTTTGGCTCGTGTGTCGAGCCTAACTTCGAGTCACCAACAAAGCAAATGCGTGGCTTGAGCTGTCCTATCCAACCCTAGAAGGTCACATGTTCTGCACATTTGTGTGGAAAAATTACAGCACTAATCTTGAAGTTTTCAATAATTACAGATAAGTCCTCCTGCCTATTTGTAATTTGCACATCAGCCCCTGTTAGTTTTCCTAATTGCATTTAAGTCCCTATCTGTACTAATTTGCAAGAAAACTTGGAAGTTTTTATTACAATTATACCCTTAGATTTCTTATTGAATATCTTTTCTTCCTGAAATCCAAATAATGTGATTTTGGCCTTGTTTGGAAACTTGTTTGACACTCTATCAGATAACCAGTTGGATGGATGATTTCAACTGAAAATTCATGCATTGATTTTTAATGTTTAAAAGCCTTGATTGATTAATGTATTTTAGTTGAATTTAAATACTCTACGTGAACATTTAGATCCTTTGAGCAATTTTTATCTTAATGATTGACTATTATTTAAATTAATTCATTTTTGGGTCATTAAAAGATGTACATGCTGATTAAATCAATAGAGTTGAGAGGAGATAGGCTTTTGAGACCGATTTCTCTTACTTAAGTAATTTCTCAAGATATTTACTAAGGGTATTCTCATCACTCATCCGAGTTACTTGTTACGAGTTTTTAAGGGTTATTTCCCTATTTGTATTGTCTTTGCATATATATATATATATATATATGAATTTAATTGCATAAAAATGTGTTAAAATTCTTCTTGATTGTTGTGTGCACCAGCTCAAAGTAACAAACCTCTGAATTACTATCCAAATTATTTGTTCTCTAAATTTAACAACTAAAGTGCTCGCATCCTTGTGTTCGACCCTGGACTTCTCAGGTTAAAAATTAAAGCTGAGAACCTCGCCACTGAGATTCATCTAGGCTCTGTATGGAAAGCTAAGTGCCCGTGCTACAACAGATCGATTTTAATACATGCATTTAGTGCTTCATCAGATGGCGTAATTGCCGGGGATGCGACATATTTTGTGATTATTTTTAGGCGAATATTTATTCAGTAATCCTTGGTTAATTATTTCGAGCTTGTTTTCTAATGTCGTGTTTTGTAATTGTGATGTCCTTTAAATTAATTTTTCTAAAT
Source organism: Ottelia alismoides (assembly GCA_037367405.1). Lineage (NCBI taxonomy): Eukaryota > Viridiplantae > Streptophyta > Magnoliopsida > Alismatales > Hydrocharitaceae > Ottelia > Ottelia alismoides. Next base: position 501,824 of record JAZKJV010002853.1, on the reverse strand, counting down.
CTCTCTCGAATTTTCTAATAAATCTATATTGTTTCGTGATAGGCCCTTGGAGCCAACTAATTCTGAAGGACCGTGGAGGCAAGGAGCTTGGAGTAACTTGCTATAGAGCCACAAGACAAATAATTAAGTTGAGGGATTAGTAGCTTAGTTAAAGTATATTCCATTGCCATTTGCAATGGTTCTCGATTGAGATCTCGCGCATGTAAACAAAGGTTTCTTAAAACTTTATTCATTCTTGTGTGTGGTTGTGTCAAGAGTAGCTCTCGACTTAAGTGATGTTTTAGAATCAAGTTTACACCAAATAGAAATATCGTAGGTCATTTCATTGCTTGATCTATTTCGTAACTTAGGACACACTACACGAATCTCATAAGATCCACAATTGCAAAAATCTTAGGAGATTCATAGACACACATAGCATTCGTTCTACTTAATCAAATTAAATTGATTTCTTCATCGCTAATATAACTACTTCTTAGGTGTGATTTCTTGATTTGCATCATATAGTTAGATTAAAAATTCTGTTTTGCATCCACACAGAGAGTGCTCGGAAGCGTTGTAAGTATCTCTAAACGACTGCATGCATCGTTGATTTTCATTGGCATTCCGTTTTCCGATTTCTCCCTTAGTTTTTACCAACTTAAGGATAAAGGAAAAGTGATTGAACGTTAGACGATGATTGTGGTCATTTAAATTCAAGCGATAACCAAATCTATTAAAATCGAAACTGAATAATGCAAGTTGATATAAAAATTAGAATAAAATTAACCTTGTTTTTCGGGCAGTAAAACCCTCATGTATTGCAGGTACATTTCAAGTGAGAGAGAGACGGCCTTAGGATAGAGCCATACCACAAATTTTCATATGAACAACTAGTTCCATAAAAATGATTAGTTGCTTCTCAGTGATGATCTACGGGTAGCCGGTAAACGGTCCGCATTTCCTTAGCAGAGTGGAGGGTTTAGAGGACACCATGCAAGGTCCGGTCCTCAAGTAAATGGGTAGCCATATTTATACGGTCTGACTTACCTCCATACTGGCGGAAAGTGGATGCAACAAGTCATAGGAATCGGGAAAGTTTGTAAGGAAATTTAGATTCCAACAGCTCGTAACTCTGACAAGATTTGTATTTGATCACTAATTAAAATTTGACAAGATAATAAGGCCATCATCTCAGCCTTCGGTATTGAGTTGGTGAAATAACCAGGGTTTGAATTTATTGCTTGAATCAATCTGCACATTCACATGCCCAGTAGAATTAGGTTATCTTTAAATCTAGCATTCGCAAAATTTCGTACCTCTTGAAATTGAAGATGGATAATTGGTTGGATATTTGCTCGGACTTTGCAAGTCTTTTACTGAACCACCCAAATATCGCATCTTCATCAGTCTAGCCTATTCCTACTTCTTCCTTAGCTGGACTAACCCGGTTTGAAAATAATCCTCTTTTTGAACCGGTATATCATGATTTACTCCTCAGGGTAGGTCACATTCTGACAGACCCCTTTCTTTCTTTTTTACTCACTAAGGAATATAATTGCCTTGGTGAGATCGATTTGATTTTGTTATCTTCATCTAGATCTCACTCTAATCCCTCGTTTGATGAATGTGACAAAGAGACATTCAAGATGCCTCCTAAAAAACATAACGGCAATGGAGAGTAAGAAGAGCGAGAAGACCCATTGCTTGCAGTATTGGCTAGCTTAGCTGAATCCAAACAAAATCAAGCACTTATGAGAGCACAGCTTGGCTAGTTACATCTGGGTAATGATAGACCTATGGATGCGGCTTATAATTCTGTACATTTTCAAATGAGAAATTGGTTGAGCCCAGTTGTTCCTAAAGTAGAATATGAGTTGAAGCCACAATTCCTTAGTTTGCTGCCATATTTTAATGGGAATACTCATGAGGAACCTTACGCATTCCTTAGGGACTTTGAGCTAGTTTGTTCAAACCTTAGGAATCCTAGAATTACCCAAGACTACATACAGCTCAAAGCCCTGCCATTTTCCTTGAAGGATAAGGCTGATTATTGGATGAAGAACTTGGGGGCAGATGTCACCACTTTTGCCCAGTTCATGGACTTATTCCTGAAGAAATTCTACCCTTTGAGTAGAACAAATTTGATGCGTTCACTCATCAAAAGTTTCTCCCAACTTCCTAATGAAGCTTTCTGTGATTCATGGGAGAGATTCAAAGACCTTTTACATATGTGTCCTTGTCATGGCTTAGAGCCTACAATCCTTGTGCAGTCAGTATATTGCGGTCTACAAACGGAAGTGCAGGGTTTGGTGAGTGCTGCTTGTGGAGTCAGCTACACTTCACGAGGAGCGGACACCGTCGAAGGTGTTCGAGCGAATGGTTGAAGCAACTAGAGCACATACCGCTAGTAGAGCTTAGTTAGAGACCTCCAATCCACTTATATCTGGTGGAGGAATGAAGGCTACAATTGATTCTTTTTACATTGGTTTAATAGTAGACAAATTTATGGTGGTTGAAAGGATTGACAGATGGATTAATGAGTTGGATAGTAATTTGTCTAAACTACCTAAACAGATGGCAACACTTTCTAAGAAGGTATCTAAATGAAGGTTCCTGTTGTGACTGCATCTGTTGCTCCCCTATATTGTATTCATCACATTCAGGAGCAGGGGGTGTCAGGGCCATTACAACCATGGGTTGAGGAGCAGCCTTTAGCCTATCCTTGTCAACAACAGCTACCATATGCAGAGACTATTACTGAGAAGCCTTCCCAGGTGTGGGAGGTAAATGGTGTTCGGTACACCAATGACCCTACCAAGCAGGGTGGCTCTGGGGACCCATTTTCCTATCAACGTCCCTATACATTCTACAACACATCATTTACTCCTATACATCTTCCAACTTCAACAAGCTCTGGAGCCATTCCTTATCAATCATCAAGGCAACAACATCAACAATTTGGGCATCAGCCGACGTATCAGGCGAGCCAACAGGGCTCACATTTTAGAGTCATACCCAACAGCAGCACCTTTATGGTCATCAGGGCCAGTCCTCACGTTCTTCATATCCTTTCTCTTCCCAACAACAACATTCATCATCAGGTTCAATGGATTTTCAATGACAAATTTTTGATCAGCTGCGTTCCTACAGGAACGAAGTACATGATTTGAGGGTTGATCTCAACCATCTTTCTCGTTTAAATGATGAACGTAATATTCCCTCTACATCCATTCCAGCCTAGGTTCAAGCTAATCCCAATAGCCTGAACAAGACACAACATTATCTTGCTATGGATCATGTATATTATTCAGATTTTCTAAATCTGAACACGAGATCTCTTCATTTGATTATGTTCATCATATGTCTCTCAGGAGTGGACGGACCGTGGTCGTACCTGATCGGGTTAAGGGCATGGATAGGGCCAACTCTGATGCTCAGTCTGAGGAGACTTCAGAGGATGATGATGCTAGACATCGTAACCAGAGAGAAAGCACTTGCAGAAGAAGATTGAGGAGGAGAACAAGAGCAGAGCAACATGCATCAGATTTAGAGTCTACAAAGGACCTTGTGCCTTTGGACAAGGGAATGCATATTCAGCAAACATTCCCTGTCCCAAAAGCAGATAATCCAATTATTATTCCAATTGTAAAAGATTAATGTTTGAAAAACTCTTTTTCTAATAATAATCAGGAGCATGTTTCTATTTATGAGTCTGAGTCTTCACTTCATTCTTTGCCTATCCCTTCCCCCGTACTCTTACGGAAAGAAAGCACATCATTAATAAGATTCAGAAAGATGATCCAGATATGGCACGATTTTGTAGAGATGATATCATGGTTAAAGTGCCATTTGATGAGTATACTGCTAGTCATCCTGCATTTCAGAAATATCTAAAGGTGAGATGCACACCAAGAAGAGTTAGCAGGAAGAAACCAAACAACTATATCAAGGCACATATTCTTTCGGTTGCCACTACTTTTTATCTCAAGAACTAGAAATTGCTACATTAGAAGAGAGATTTAGGTGCACATTATGTGGTGAGTCATATCGATGACATAGCATTTGCATGAACTCTCCTAGATAATGGATCTTCGATTAATTTATTACCCTTATCTTTATACGAGAAACTGAAGTTTGGTCCTGTATGCAAATCTAGAGTAGTACTTCAGTTTGCAGATAAATCAATGAAAAAGGCTAAGGGTGAGATCAAGAATGTCATTATCTCTATTGAGGGACCGAACTATAAGGTGGACTTCACTGTCTTTGAAATGGATATCCCTCCTCATTGGAGATATTCACAAATTATCCTTGGGTGGCTGTTCCTTAGGACCATTAGAGCATCATTTGATTATCGGACAGGATTGATGAAATTCCGTTCTCTAGGCGGAGAAGTGGAACTATGAATGAAGCAGACAAAATGGCAGTGACCTAATTCTGAATCAAGCACAGATTTTTCTTCATTCTCCGAGGCATACTGCAATGTAGTCAAGACAGTTGGGATTTGGGCACAAAACCCAACAATACAGAGTGAGATACTCTTATCTGGAGAGGACAGTGTACACATACCCGCTACTGATACATTACCAGAGTTTTTGAAGCATGCATCCCCCTATTCCCTTGATGACACAGAAGTCCCTTTGGACTTGTCAGTTCCCCTTCCTTTGGAACAATCAAGGGAATTAGATGTTGAATTGGATGCAACTTTGATCGAATTACCGTATATTTTTGGCAATCTGACTCCTTATTCTTCAGTACAATTGGTGGACAGCACTACAGTTGAGACATCTCCACTATGCAGCACATATCCAGATTCAATGGTGGTTCAACCTGATATACTTGATGATTCATCCTTGCCAGAGTTGAAACCACTGCCTCCTATACTCAAGTACACTTTCCTTACGGGACCTAAGAATAAGTTTCATGTTATCATTAGATCTAGGTTGACTATAGAGTAGGAAGCTAAGTTGTTAGAAGTGTTGTAGAAGAACCGTAAGGCTATAGGTTGGACTGTGTCTGATCTCGTGGGTATAAACCTCGCACTTTGTTCACAACACATTTTTGCTTAGGAAAATGATAGACCTTCCCGTGAGTTTCAGAGTAGGCTTAATCTAAATCTATGGGAATTAGTTAAGAAAGAAATAGAGAAATGGTGTGGAGCATGATTTATTTACCCTATCTCTGACTCCAAATGGGTGGCACCTTTACATGTTGTCCCGAAAAAGTCAGGAATTCATATGGTGACCAATGAAGAAGGAGTTGAGATTGCAACATGAGTTCCCACGTCATGGTGTGTCTGTATCGATTACAGGCGCCTGAATGCTGCAACCATGAAAGATCACTTTCCCTCACATTTTATTGATCAAAATTTGGAGAAATTAGTTGGGAAAGAGTTCTTCTGTTTTCTTGACGGGTATTCGAGCTACAATCAAGTAGCAATCGCTCCTGAAGACCAGGAAAAGATCACCTTAACATGTCCTTTCGGCACATATGCATTCAAGCATATTCCTTTTGGTTTATGCAATTCCCTAGGCACATTTTAGCGGTTCATGATTGCAATATTTGCCGAGATGGTTGGGGATTTCCTTGAGGTCTTCATGGATGATTTTTTAATCCACGGTGATTCATTCGATTCTTATTTAGCACACTTGGACCAGGTTCTACAGAGGTGTAGGGAGATGAATCTGGTACACACTTGGGAAAAGAGTCATTTCATGGTCAAGGAGGGTATCATGTTGGGGCATGTCATCTCAAATAAAGGAATGGAGGTTGATCTTGCCAAGGTGGATGTAATTAGGAAACTTGATCTGCCAATCAACATCAAGTAAGTGAGATCATTCTTGCAGCACGTTGGATTTTATAGACGATTTATTCAAGATTTTTCTAAAATTTCCCGACCACTGACTGAGCTCTTAGGAAAAGACACTGAGTTCTTTATCGATCACAAGTGTCTTAACGCCATTAAGCTTCTTAAAAAGAAGATCTGCGAGTTGTCGATTCTACATGCTCCTGATTGGTCTCTTCCCTTTGAGATCATGACTGATGCTTCAGATTTTGCTATAAGAGATGTATTGAGGCAGTAGCGATATTGGATCCCATTTGCTATTCACTACGTAAGCAAAGTTTTGGATTCTGCACACAGAAATTACACAGTGATCGAAAAAGAAATGCTTGTAGTAGTTTGGGCATTAGAGAAGTTTAGGTCTGTGATTTTAGGCTCCAAAGTGTCAGTTTATACAAATCATTCAACCACTAGGTATCTCATGGAAAAGAAGGATGTGAAGGCGCGTCTTCTTAGGTGGATATTGTTACTCCAGGAATTTGATTTGGAAATTAAGGATAAAACCTGGAATCAATAACGTAGTCGCTGATCATATTTCAAGGATTGAACCAAAGGATTCCCCTGATTCTGAGACTATTCGAGAGACCTTTCTAGATGAGTCTATTTATGTTGTAGAGTCACTTCCATGGTATGCCAACTTGGTTAACTTCCTTGTCTCCAAGCAAGTTCCTTATGGTTGGACTAGAAATAGTATAAACTGACTTATATTGGATTGGAGGAAATACCATTGGGAGGATCTGTTCCTTTACATCGAAGGGCCAGATTGTGTCTAGAGAAGAGGAATACCATAGTGTCCTCACATATTGTCATTCACTTGAAGCTGAAGGACACCACTCAGGAAAGAGAACCACTCACAACGTTTTACAATGTGGTTTCTTTTGGCCGGCCTTGTTTAGAGATGCAACTGATTTTGTGGGGTCGTACCCTGTTTATCAGAGAATGGGAGGGACTGTTGGTTCTAGAGATGAGATGCTCATGCGACCTGTAATTTTTTGTGATGTTTTTTATACTTGGGGCATAGATTTCATGGGTCCTTTCCCTAATTGACAAGATTTTGAGTATATCTTGTTAGCATTTGATTACTTTTCAAGATGGGTTGATGCTATTATATCCTGATAGCATTTGATTACTTGTCAAGATGGGTGGAACTATTCCAACCCGAGCTGTAGATGAAAAAACTGTATGCAATTTATTAAGGATCATATTATTTCAAGTTTCGGAGTACCTAAAGTGTTGATCTATGATGGATAGCCACTTTGTGAATGGATTGATGAAAACACTAGCTAAAGACTAAAAATTTGAACATAGAGTAACTAGTCCTTACTACCCTCAACCAACGGCATGGTAGAGGCTTCAAATAGGGAGGTGAAGAGCATTCTTCAGAAGTTAGTCCGTCCAGACAGGAAGAACTGGTCTCAGTTGTTGGACCAAGTTATGTGGGCTTACAGATCATCCTACAAGACTCCACTTTGCACTTCCCCTTTCAGAACGATTTATGGTAAGCCATGTCATTTGCCCGCTGAGTTAATGCACAAATTTGAATGGGCAATAAAGAAGATTAATTGGAGCTATCACCTAGGAAAATTGTGTAGAGATCTTGACCTAAATGAACCAGTGGAAATCCACAACCAAGCATATGACAACAACATGATCTATAAGGGCAAAGTTAAGAAGTGACATGACTTGCATATTAGATGCAAAAACTTTATTCCAAGACAAAACATATGGTTGTTCAATGCAAAGTTAAAGATTTTTCACGACAAACTTAAATCAAAGTTGACATGTCCTTTTATTGTTAAGGACGTGCATGAGAATGGTAGTGTATAAATCTCAGAACTTTCAGAGAACACACCTTCCATTTTTGTTAACGGGCAGTTACTTAAGCATTTTGTGGAATCCAAAGAAAGGTTAACTCTCGTAGATATAATTGACTTTGTGCCTATTGATGCAGTTTCGGATATCTCAGAAAGGCATGAGTATCAAAACAGATTCACATCACAAGATTCAACAGATTCATATTCTTTCTGACCTTATTCTTATTTCATGCTTACACTTAGGCTATGTATAGCCTAAGTATAGGGGGATTTACTCATATTCATACCTTCTCTTCTTCATGAATCCCTCCTTTGCAGTCATTTCTATCTCTTTACTTAGGTTCTCCATGACCTAAGTGTAGGGTGGGGGGACCCATTCTTGTATAACTTCTTCTAAAATCCTTCATTCTCAATCATACACTTATTTTATTCTTAATCTTAGTTCTTGTACATTCTTTTATGCTTAGTTGAGCGATGGCTTCATATCACTTTGTTCTATAAGGACATAGTAAAAGCTAAGTATAGGGGGGTCTACTGTATATGTTACATATATACGCTAGCCATAACTCTTATTTCTTAAAACTTTTCAAACTCTCAAGGTTATGGGTATCGTATTACAATTTTTGAACTGAGTATTGTATAAATATTTTGAAAATAATATATTTGACATGTTTTTCAAAAATATTTTACGCAGTTTGCGAAAATATGACTTGACATGTTTAAAAAATAATTTGTAAAATATTTTGGAAATCTATGTGACATTATTTGGAAAAAGATTTTCAAAAATTCTTTTCAAAGCTAAGGGTGAAATTGGGACTGACTAAAAATTCATTAAAAGCTTTAAAACATTCTGGTTGTGTCTCTTCAAATTTTAGGTCTAATGTCTTTAGAGGTCGCGACGATTCATTGAATCGTTTCTTCTTTCTCTTTATAAGAATGTTCTACCTTAAAAAAACATTTTCGATTCAACCTGGATGAGAGTTTGGATTTCAATTCAATATTATAGAAGATCAAGTTGATAAAGAATTCTCATAAAAAAGTGTTGCCAATTGAGGATGACGATATATTGATAGAACAATTAGATATGGAGGTTCCCTTACCTTTTCTTGAGGATATTCATTTATTGAATCCTTATCTTTCTTGTAAGTTGGGTCATCCCTTTATATCTAGTTTCTCTCTTTTAAGGAAAACCCAAAAATCTATTACAGGATTTGGTGGTCTGATTCGTCTTCCCATAATTATGGAGAATTTTGAGGCTTCCCATGTAGATATTAATGTCACTTTTGAGGAAGACATGCATCATTCTAGAAGGATAAAATTTCAAGTAGATGAAGATCTTTCTTACTCAGATTTAGAATTATTCTCCATTAGGAAGAAGCATTTGAAACATAAGGCAGCATGTGATTTTAAACCTCAAAAATCCAATTTTGATTTCTAAGAAGCTGAAGTGTGTTTTATTGAGTGTCTTAGTATAGTTCTTCATATTATTCCTCTGTGATGTTCTGTCAAAGATACCCAGTCCATTGTCTTTGTTTCAATAAAGTTAATAATTCTGTAATTCTTTTGTAAAATTAACTAGCTAGCTAACTTATTGATTGGAATTATTCTCTGACACTTTTACTATGCACTCGAGGCTTGAGATGATCTTCAAAACTTGGTTTTGGGAGTCCATAAACTTAGAGTTATCATGTTTAGTCATTAGGGTTATGGACTTAAAAATTCACACTCTCCTAGTTGGAAGATATGCATGTTATATCCCATGCTTAATCTTCCTTAAAAGAAGTTGACTACCACTCATTTGCACGACTGCATTCTTGATTGAGATGAGTCAAGGTATCACTAAGGAAACTCGGATTGGAAGTTTGAGTTTGTACTTGATCTATATGATGCTCGAGAATCGGATAAGATTAATGATTACTCTATTAAACCTGAGTGTTAGCATCTTAGCCAGTATGAGACTTGTTCACATACTAGTTCTTGACTTTAACCTAAAGTGCCAGGGTGTGATGACATTAAGTTAATAAATTGATCAGTGTGCGCCAATCTTTTGGTAAAATCAGTGGAACTAGCCAAAAACAAAGAAAGAAAGAAATGATGAACGAAAAGCTCTCGCCATACAAAGTCAAATATTAAAGAGCTTCCACCAAAGGCAAGCGCTCCCAACTATCTTCAAAGTGTCCATTTGGACCACCGCTATTAGGACCAGGAGTTGGGCTAGCACCCAAAAAGGACTCTACATCGTAAATGCTACAAGTCAGGGTGTAGAAGGTATATTAGATACTAAAAAAAGGCACACCCTGGTGTATTCCCAGGAGAACAAGTGCAAACAACTCCAACTTCTTTTGACAGGCACACTGATTGGCAAAAATCAAAATGTTGTGTATTGGCACTTGAGAGAACCCTGTTCTAATGAGAGGAAGAGAAAATAAGTACAAAATCCTACAATCTCCATTATCTGGCTTTCCATATATCCCTTTTAAGTCCGGCAAAGTAAAGAGACAGTGGAATGAAGCAAGACTAGATTTGTTCCCTAGGGTTGAGGGTTGGGTCCTTAGGAGAGCATCCAAGATTGGATTTTTTGGCGATGCCTTTAATTCCACTCTCATGTTGCAGTCAGCACTATGTCATACTGCTTATATATTTTTTTATATAAATTGAGAGTCTAACAATTAGAAGAGTTGAATTCATTTTGATTAGTACTTAGATCAACTTAGAGTTTTAGGATTCTTAAAACCTAGTGTTTTAGGTTAAATCAAGCCATGTATACTCACTTGCACATGTCAGAGATCTCACTAATTAGTCTAACCAATTCTTTATTAGCTTGAGGACGAGCTTAGCTTAAGTATAGGGGGTGATAAATCCCAGATATATCAGCATTAATATCTGTTATTATCTCATTTACTTAAGTCAATAACATGATTCATGGACTTATTATCACTAATTCCTAATTTATGAGTTGTATATAATTAACACAAATTATTATATATTATTATATATATTTATTTCTTAGTAAAAATCAAATAAAAATTAGAACAAAATTGTATATAAATAAAATAACATAAAACAAAACAAAAATCCAAAAAAATAAGCAAAAGAAAAATAAAGAAAATAGTTTTCTATGGTTTTAAATTTTTATCTAAGTACAAATGATCTATAATTTCTTTGAATTTTTCATGAAATTTGTAGATCTCATCGAGGTCTACAACTTTCATGTTTATCGCTTTTCCAAATTCAGAATCTAACTAATTCTTTTTGAATTAATTCTAACTTTTCTATTTTCTCTAATTATGATTGGACCACATGGCACCTTCAGATCGCGCCACGTGGACCGCTTCTATGTCACCACCCGCCTCGATCATAATCGTCGGATCTCCTCTTGATCAAATTAATCCTGACCATCCTTTAATGCCTTATCATCCACCATATGATCTCTTTAATCAGAGGCGGTCCTGGCCGTATGCCTTCGCCCTAATTCTAGCTATTGGATCATCAGATCCAACGACCACTCCTTCATCCCTAACCTCCAGCCTCCTCTCCCAAATGACACAACTCCTCATTTCGTTGAAACTTCGCTTAATTTCGCCAAACTCCTTACGCATCTTCTTCTCGCAAAACCAACACCAAAACCTTCTCCTTTCAAACCTAACTTCCGCCAACCACTGCTCTATTCCCAACGCTAACCACTCAATAATTGATGGAGGTTAAAACTTCCATCAAAACGTACTAAAACCTCCATCATCCCCTCTTTAAATATTCCTCCACCAGCCGCCTTTGTCGACTATCCACCACTTCATGGATTTACACCCTAGCCTCTCTAACCTCCAATAACAGTACGACGGCCTGATTGAGTGCCAAAACGGCATGCACCTCCGACGATATCCTTGGTCGTGTTTCCAAGTTACAACCAAAGTTCAAGGCTATTTGAGCTGGGTTCCATATCCAGGAACTTCATGCTAAGATCGTGAAGCTTCAAGATTCACAAATCGGCTCGAGATTCAATTCCATTCACGTCATTTTCCACCTTCAAATCTCAGATCTATACTTAATATTTTTCTTAGTGTAGTTCCTAATATTTTATCCGAAGTAGCTACACAATATTTTTACTTGCCTGAACAGTCGTATACATTCATCATTGATCAACCATTCATGGGTTTATTCCCAAGTTATCGATCCATTTCTCTATCGTTGTGATCGCCCGCATCCATTGTCACCTTCTCCATGGAGGTGACACTTCTTAGGGCTTAATCCTCCACCTCTGAATAGCCCTTCGTTCACCTTCATAATTACTTCACTTTATTCACAGGATGCATGTTTGTTGTCTAGACTAACATTGCAGGTCTGTACAACTTCAATGATTGGAAAATTTGGGCGAGCTCCAATCTCCTATTTATTCTCTGGTGATGCTTCATCAACCAAGTTTTTATAGCATCTTATGCTCTTCTCAAAGCATCCATCATCTCCGTTGACATCCAACGAAGATAGTTGGACCTTCTAATAACAGGAGAGATGTGGAGGAGCCGAGCTGCTTTCGTCAGAGCACAGCCACACCTCCGCTGGCGGACTTTAAGAACATCCGTGAAGCAGTTGCCATTGATTTTCCATATTTGGGCAAAATCCAATGATGCTTGATCAACCACATGATTTTCCGAAGCAACGGTTCAAACCTCAAGCTCGTGTGTCAAGCCTAACTATGAGTCACCAACGAAGCAGATGCGTGGCCCGAGCCATCCTATCCAAGCCTAGAAGTTCATGTGTTCTGCACATGCTTGTAGAAAAGCTGATGCGCTAATCCTGAAGTTTTCAATATTTACAAATAAGTCCTCACACGTATTTGTAATTTGCACATCAGCCCCTGCAGGTTTTCCTAATTGCATCTAAGTCCCTGTATGTAATAATTTGCAAGAAAACTTGGAAGTTTTTATTCCAATTATACCCCTTGATTTATTGTTGAATATCATTTCTTCCAAAAATCCAAATAATGTGATTTCGGTCTTGTTTGGAAACTTATTTGACACTCTATCTGATTGAGAGTTGGATGGATGATTTCAACTGAAAATTCATGCATTGATTGTTAATGATTAAAGGCCATGATTGATTAATGTATTTTACTTATATTTAAATACTATACATGAACTTTTAATTCCTTTAAGAAATTTTAATCTAATGATGGACTATTATTTAAATTAAATCATTTTTGGGTCATTAAAAGATGTACTTGCTGATTGAATTAGTAGAGTTGAGAGGAGATAGGCTTTTGGGACTAATTTATCTTACTTAAGTAATTTCTCAAGATATTATCTGTCGCGACCCCGTTTCCAGGGCCGTCGGATCCTCCCATATCCGGATCTGGTTACTCAACAATAATTTATTCAGCAATCACAACTAACATTCAGAAATAGACTGCAAATATAAATACTCAGAAGAAAGTATTTCAACACTTTTTCATTCACAAAATAAAGTTCAGATGATACACTGTCCCACTATAATCATTTACATGTACATCAGCTTGAAAGGAAAATATACAAAAGATTACTACCTTAAAGAGTAAAGCTAATGTGGCTGGCTGGATGTCTAGTATGTAAGCTGGATGTATTTTTTTTAAAGTCCTTGCGATGGCTCACCGATTCCTGTTGGGTTTTCCATAAATCATAGGACAAAAATTAGCGAATGCTAAGTAACGAAGAAGAGAAAAGCAAACAAATTGTGTAATTTTTCAAAACTTGATATCACAAAAATTGTATTCCTTCTCATTAATTTAAGTCCTATTCCTTTCTATTCCACATCAGGGATTAGTCCAGGGGAACCCCACCATTCTTGGACTCCGAAGCTGTGGACACTTCGGGATTGGAGATTGTGTTGATCTTGGTAAGCTTATGCCGCCGCACGTTGCCTCAACCAATCCTCCAATACTACCCTGACAATTTCCTTTTCTTTTATTAAATAGGGTCTCAACCCTCAGCCTAGAAAAACAAATAAGCACACCGTCCTCGAGGAATCGGTTGCTTAAAACCTCAGGCTAACATTTAATCATATAACCTAGCGGCTTTAAATACATATTATCGTGACCCAACCGTTATTGAACCACCCGTGCCTCCACATGGCACAACCACATCTTCCGTCGTTCCAACCCGAATATATTGGCTCCCGGTACCACGCGTTGCAAAACATTCATTTCGTGCGCACTTATCATGACAGGGCAACCGTGTACCACCTAGGTAGGGAAACGCCAATACGGGTTCCTTCCGACAAACCTACAGGTTGCATGCCCGACCTGTAGTTCTACTCCCAGTCATCCTTAACGTAACACATGATCCTTTTCAGGATCCAACTCAAACCACATCAATTCCCATGATGTAATTCTTTTGTTAAGTCTTCGATTTGGTACTCACATATATATCATTCATAACCATATATATACTCGTATTTATGCCTATTTAACTCCCAAACCCTAACTTTCAGAGCCACCACATCAATTTGATACTTAAACCTTATTTTAGTGGGAATCACAAAGCAACTTTTCAGACTTTTTCAAAAATAACCAAAATTAGGGTTCTTCATAGCAAAGAACACAAAATACAGAATTTCAATAATTTCGTATGAAAACCCAACAACAAAAGGAAGGATTTCGTTACCTAATCGAGCTCTCTCTCGTGTATGCAAGGCTTTATCGTGTTTCACTTTTAGAAAGGCTATTTTAAGGCTCCTGAAAAGATCGAATTTCATTTTCGTATAAAAATGCTAAGAAAATGTTAAGAACGCGAAGAACGAACGAAGAACGTGAAGAACGCGAAGAATGTCAAGAACATATTTTCTCTTAAAATTTCGGAAGAGTTTCCCCTTATATAGGGACATATTTCTCGGAAAATTTCGGCAGAATTTCCCCTTATATCGGGACATATTTTAAAATAAAAACGAAAAGAGTTTCCTCTATAAAATAAATCAAGAGGAAAATAACAACGAAACTGAAAGAATATACTCAACAACAAGAGATGAAGAACCGGTAGACACCACACATCTTAGGTGAGTGAACGTGTGGAGAATCACATGGTCACTGACGTGCATAGCCGCCCGCACCTAAGTAGGGTATTACACGGATTTCTCCATCAAAATAACTATAAAAGCATTATGCAAAGAATAGAAACTTAAACGATGGAGAATCGGTAGACACCACGTGTCTTAGATGAGTGAACGTGTGACGAATCACAGGGTCACTGACGTGCATAGCCGTTCGCACCTAAGTAGGGTGTTACACAGATTTCTCCTCGAACCACAACACGAAAACGAATTGGAAAGAAAGATGAATCAAGAACAAAACTTGGAAGAACAAGAGTATGATTGAAAGCCTAGCTTATGAAGCAAACTTAAGAGAGGATCATACCTTTCTCCTCCTCGTTTTCCTGGCAGCGCTTCGCTAGCGCTCCTCCCTCGCCTCCCACTCCTCCTCCCGACCTCTCGACCCTAGCCCTTGGGGTAGTGGTGGTAGTAGAAGTTGTAGAGAAAGAATGGGTAGGGGGGTCTATTTATAGGCCCCATAAAACCACTAACCATGGTTAGAAAACCATGGTTATGACCTTAACCATGGTTTAGTGGCCCATGGTTTTGGCCCATGGTTTTAGCCAAACTTTATCCCAAACTTGGGGCTTAAGTTATAACCTTCTAGAGGATTCTAGATTCGCTAATGACGCTTAATTAATACTAATCGTGATTAACTTTCACTAATCGCGATTTAACTTTCACGGCTTACGCTTATCTTTTGCTAACTATTGATTAGTGTTTGCTAATGATCATTAGCGGTTTTTAATCGATCATTAGTTTCTTTAATCATGTTTAATTAGTCTTAATGACAGTCATTATGGGTTAATGACATCTTAGCCATCCTTACTTATCTTTCCTCCGAAAATCATAACAAATCGAAACGAAGTCTGATTCACACGAAACAAATTCTGTTGGTTTCCTCTTGACGAGTCGGATCTTATTATATAGGATCTGAGATATGCCAAGTTCAAGGCTTTACAATTATAACAACCTTAAAGAAAGTCTCATCCTCGAGACTAGAAATGTAGGCATAACAACCTTAAAGAGGACTGAAACCATAACAAGCTTAAAGAGAATGAACGTCATTTCATTTATAAAGAAGATATACAATACACAGTGTAATTACTCAATAAGTAGGGGTATTTCTCTCTCATTTCTGCCTCAGGTTCCCATGTGGCTTCTTCAAACTCTTGGTTCCGCCATAAAATTTTAACTAGAGGCACCTCTTTATTTCTCAACTTCTTGATATCCCTTTTAAGTATTTGCACAGGTATCTCTTGGTATGTCAAGTCTGGCTCAACATGTAATTCATCATTACTTATCTTATGCTCTGGCTCCCTAATGTACTTTCTCAGATTTGATACATGAAATACATCATGTATTGCCGAAATATGTGGAGGAAGCGCAAGTCTATAGGCAACTTTTCCAATCCGTTGAATAATTCCAAAGGGGCCCACGAACCTGGGTGCTAACTTCCCACGCAAGCCAAACCTTTGGACCCCTTTCATAGGTGATACTTTGAGAAATACAAAGTCACCTACCTCAAATTCAAGGTCTCTTCGCCTGGTATCACTATAACTTTTCTAGCGACTCTGGGTAGTTAATAGTCTTTTTCTAGCAAGTTCTACAGCTTCCCGTGTTTCTTGAAGTCTATCTGAATGAAAAAGGTTCTTTATTCCGACCTCTTCCCAACACAAAGGAGTAGTACACCTTCGTCCATATAGCGCTTCAAATGGTACCATGCCAATACTTGTATGGTAACTATTATTGTAGGTGAATTCTGCAAGAGGTAAATGTTTAATCCACGATCCCTTCCTTTCTAAGGCACATTCTCGTAGCATATCCTCTAGTATCTGAATCATACGTTCTGACTGACCGTCTGTTTGCGGATGATTTGCTGTACTCAAGCATAGTTGTGTACCTAAGGCTTTCATGAAGTTCTCCCAATAGTGTGAGGTGAATCGTGAATCTCGGTCAGAAACTACTTCCTTCGGAAGACCATGGAGGCGAATCACATGTTAATATATAACTCAGCAAGCTGGTATGGAGTGAAAGATAAGCTTATCAGAATAAAGTGTGCTACCTTTGTCAGACGATCTATTAGGACCCAAATACTATCTTTACTACCAGTTGTCTGAGGTTTGCCAGTAATGAAATCTATGGAAATGCATTCCCATTTCCATTCAGATATAGGGAGGGGTTGCAATAATCCTGGTGGCTTTTGGTGTGAAGCCTTTACCTGCTGGCAAGTGAAACATGAATTCACAAACTCAGCAACATCTTTCTTCAT
The DNA here is from genome assembly GCA_037367405.1 of Ottelia alismoides. Taxonomy (NCBI): domain Eukaryota; kingdom Viridiplantae; phylum Streptophyta; class Magnoliopsida; order Alismatales; family Hydrocharitaceae; genus Ottelia; species Ottelia alismoides. The sequence goes on along the minus strand of JAZKJV010002853.1, from coordinate 484,864 downwards.
TCCCGACCACCAAAAGTATGAATGAAGATCCTTATACATCTTCGTAATTCCTGGATGAATAGATAATCTAGAGCAATGAGCTTCACGTAAAATATATTTCCTCAATTCAGGTATGTCTGGTACACAAGCTCTGTGATGGTTATATAGTAACCCATCTTGTATCTGGAATCCCTCTATCTCATTTTTCTCAAGTTGTTGTTTCAAATCTTTAAGTACTGGATCATCCTCCTGTCCTTTCTTTATTTTATACCATATCTCTGGTTTGTATCGATGAGGAATAGTTATAGTATCAGCACTATTATCAAATGGTTTCCATTCACTTAACGTTGATAGTAAACCCCAGAAGTGGATAGCGCTCACTAACCCGGGTGAATAAGTTCTTCTGCTAAGGGCATCTGCTACGACATTCCCCTTACCAGGGTGGTAGGAGATAATGCAATCATAATCTTTCAACAACTTAGCCACCGTCTCTGTCTCATATTGAGCTCCTTTTGATCAAACAGATATGTCAAGCTTTTCTGATCGGTGAAGATTTCAAAAGTAATACCATACAGGTAGTGTCTCCATATCTTTAAAGCGAAAACTACGTCAGCTAATTCAAGGTCATTTGTTGGGTAGTTCTTCACATGTGTCTTGAGCTGTCGTGATGCATACGCAACTACCTTACCAAGTTGCATAAGAACCGTCCCAAGTCCTTCTTTAGATGCATCAGTGTACACTGTAAACCCTTCACTCCCGGAGGGTAGAGTTAGGATGGGTGCAGATGTTAGGCATTCTTTCGGTGTCTGAAAACTAGCTTCACATGTATCAGACCATAAGAATGGAACCTCCTTTTGAGTTAGTCTAGTCATTGGCAATGCTATTCATGGAAAGTCCTTCACGAATCTTCTATAATATCCAGCTAAACCCAGAAAAGATCGTATTTCTTTGACAGTCTTCGGGCGTTCCCAACTCATCACCGCACTAACCTTTGTAGGATCAACTGATATACCTTCCCCAGAAATAACATGGCCTAAGAAAGATACTTCAGATAGCCAGAAGTCACATTTGCTATATCTAGCATAAGTTTGTTCTTCCTTAGAGTTCCAAGTGCCCGCCTGAGATAGTGTTCATGCAGATACTTATCCTTGGAGTAAATAAGCACATCATCAATAAAGACTACTACAAAGTGATCTAAGAAATCCTTGAATACTCTATTCATGAGATCCATAAAGGCTGCTGGGGCACTTGTTAGTCCAAAAGGCATAACTAAGAATTCATAATGCCCGTATCTAGTTCGAAAAGTTGTCTTGGGAATATCTGTATCTTTAAGTTTTTTCAACTGATGGTATCAAAATCTTAAATCAATCTTGGATTACACTGTTGAACCTTGTAACTGATCAAAGAGATCATCTATTCTTGGCAGAGGATACTTGTTCTTTATTGTCCTCTTGTTTAGTTGTATATAGTCAATGCACAACCGCATCGACCCATCCTTTTTCCTAACAAATAAGACAGGTGCACCCCATGGTGAAGTACTAGGACGAATGAATCCTTTATCTAAGAGTTCTTGCAATTGTACCTTTAACTCTCGTAACTCAGCTGGTGCCATCCTATACGGAGGGATAGAGATAGGTTGTCTATTAGGTATAAGAGAGATTTCAAATTCAATCTCTCGCTCAGGTGGTAATCCAGGTAGTTCCTCTGGAAATACATCAGGAAACTCGCACACTATAGGCACATCTTCTATCATTCTTTTTGACCCTGATGTAGTGGATACATAAGCTAAATAACCTTGGCACCCTTGCTCTAACAACTGTTGTTCCTTCAATGTAGAGATATATTTGATATTATCATTGGATGTCTTTCCAATGAATTTGAACTCTATCGAGTTAGGAAGGTGAAATTTTACTGTCTTCTGGAAACAGTCAAGACATGCATGATGTCTTTCTAACCAATCCATTCCTAGTATAAGATCAAAGTCCTCCATTTCGATTAGTAGTAGCGAAACAGGTAACTGATGTCCCGCTATCAGTATTATACAATTATCCAGGATTTCTCGGATTATAAATACTTGTCCTCCTTATCCCTTAATCAGATACGACTGTTGTACTTCTACTGGTATCTTACCCAAAATGGGTACTAACCGTCGAGCAATAAATGAATGTGAAGCACCAGAATCAAATAAGGCATGTACTGAAAAGCCATGAATAGTAACGGTACCTCGTACGACTGTGCCTGAGTGGTAGGCTTGTTCCTCAGTAATTGCATTTAGCTGGCCATTAGGAATAGGCAAGCTAGAACCCGCAACACTTTGTGGTGGTTGTTGTGTAGGAGACGCTCCTTGTGAGCCCCGACCTCTATCATGTCTTCCTCCATGTGTTGCTCCATTGCTCGAGGTGGATGTTATCCTATTATTTGGGGTTGATTTAAACCCTGAACCTCTCAACTTCAGACAATCTTTCTTGATGTGGCCTTCCTGATGACAGTAAAAACACACACGTGCTCCTGTATGAGCTGAAGATCCAGCCACAGAGGTGCTAGCTCCTGCTGCTGAGTCGCGAGGATATAGTGGAGGTCTAGAGAAACCCCTTTTCCCTGATAATTCCTGACCCAAGGTCTGTGGTGAGCTTATATTGGAATCGATTGGATGATAGCGACGATCTCTACGATTATAATGTGCCTTGCTTTTGGATGGTCCACCATTAAAGTGGAAACTTCTTCTTTGGCGGTTTTCATCCCTCTCCATCTCAATATGAGAGGCGATGTCCATTGCTTCATCTACGGTGTGGCTCTAAAACCAGCAAGCTTTTCTCGTAGATCTCCCTGAAGACCGCTAACAAATTTGGTAAGACACTCTTGTGGTGAAGCTTCTAGAGCTGGTGAGTACCGTAGTAGCTCAGTAAAGTGGATATGATAATCTCTTACGATCTTAGAACCATGATTCAGAGAAGCCAACTCTCTCCTCTTTAATTCTTCCAAATGAGAGGAACAGAAATGAGCTCGGAACCTCTCTTCAAAGATATCCCATGGAACAGGATCTGCTAACTTCTTGGAAATTTCTCTCCACCATCGTCGTGCATAATCTGCTAGGGAGTATTCAGCAAAGTGCACCCAGGTGTCAATTGGTGCATGGATTATCCTCAACATCCTAGTAACGTCATAGAGCCATAACTCAGCCTCGGCAGGTGTCTCTATACCTTTGAATCGAGGAATTTTTCCCTTTCGGTAATTATTTAACAATGTTTGGTGTCTAAGAAGGGCCTTCTCCATTTCTCTTTCAACCAGGGTAGGAGCAGACTTAGTTAAAGGATGGTAACTAGATTCTTCCTCAGAAAGATGGACAGAACCTTCAATCCTGGCATGTGCAGGCTTAGATGCCTCGGGTCTCTCAGCCTGTGCATTGATCTCTCCTCCTATGCTTGTTGTCTTTGCCCCATGTCTTGGAGAATTGCCATCATAGCCGTCAATTGTCTAGACACTTCTTGGTCTGCCATGATCCTGGGATGAGTCAAGGTCAAAGGTCAGATCCTATATGTCTTAGCATGATGTACATAAGGGACAATGACTTGTGAATGGTACTGAAGTCATTTATTAAGATCAAAGGATCTTAATACAACCTTAGTTTCTAAAAACCGCTCATAATTATTAATTACTAAATAATTTACTAGAGTAACCAAGCTCTGATACCAATCTGTCGCGACCTCGTTTCCCAGGCCGTCGGATCCTCCCATATCCGGATCTGGTTACTTAGCAATAATTTATTCAGCAATCACAACTAACATTTAGAAACAGACTGCAAATAAAAATACTCAGAAGAAAGTATTTCAACACTTTTCCATTCATAAAATAATATTCAGATGATACACTGTCCCACTATAACCATTTACATGTACATCAGCTTGAAAGGAAAATATACAAAAGATTACTAACTACCTTAAAGAGTAAAGCTACTGTGGCTGGCTGGATGTCTAGTATGTAAGCTGGATGTATTTTTTTTAAAGTCCTTGCGATGGCTCACCGATACCTGTTGGGTTTTCCATTAATCATAGGATAAAAATTAGCGAATGCTAAGTAACGAAGAAGAGAAAAGCAAACAAATTGTGTAATTTTTCAAAACTTGATATCACAGAAATTTTATTCGTTCTCATTAATTTAAGTCTTATTCCTTTCTATTCCACATCAGGGATTAGTACAGGGGAACCCCACCATTCTTGGACTCCGAAGCTGTGGACACTTCGAGATCGGAGATTGTGTTGATCTTGGTAAGCTTATGCCACCGCACGTCGCCTCAACCAATCCTCCAATACTACCCTGACAATTTCCTTTTCTTTTATTAAACAGGGTCTCAACCCTCAGCCTGGAAAAACAAATGAGCACACCGTCCTTGAGGAATCGGTTGCTTAAAACCTCAAGCTAACGTTTAATCATATAACCTAGCAGCTTTAAATACATATTATCGTGACCCAGTCGCTATTGAACCACATGTGCCTCCACATGGCACGACCACATCTTCCGTCGTTCCAACCCGAATATATTGGCTCATGGTGCCACGCGTTGCAAAACATTCATTTCGTGCGCACTTATCATAACAGGGCAACCGTGTACCACCTAGGTAGGGACACGCCAATACGGGTTCCTTCCGACAAACCTACATGTTGCATGCCCGACCTGAGTTCTACTCTCAATCATCCTTAACGTGACACATGATCGTTTTCAGGATCTAACTCAAACCACATCAATTCCCATGATGTAATTCTTTTGTTAAGTCTTCGATTTGGTACTCACATATATATTATTCATAACCATATATATATACTCGTATTTATGCCTATTTAACTCCCAAACCCTAACTTTCAGAGCCACCGCATCAATTTGATGCTTAAACCTTATTTTAGTGGGAATCACAATGCAACTTTTCAGACTTTTTCAAAAATAACCAAAATTAGGGTTCTTCATAGCAAAGAACAAAATATACAAAATTTCAATAATTTCGTATGAAAACCCAACAAGAAAAGGAAGGATTTCGTTACCTAATCGAGCTCTCTCTCGTGTATGCAAGGCTTTATCGTGTTTCGTTTTTAGAAAGGCTATTTTAAGGCTCCTGAAAAGATCGAATTTCATTTTCGTATAAAAATGCTAAGAAAATGTTAAGAACGCGAAGAACGAACGAAGAACGCGAAGAACGCGGAGAACGTCAAGAACATATTTTCTCTTAAAATTTCGGTAGAGTTTCCCCTTATATCGGGACATATTTCTCGGAAAATTTCGGTAAAGTTTCCCCTTATATCGGGACATATTTCAAAATAAAAACGAAAAGAGTTTCCTCTATAAAATCAATCGAGATGAAAATAACAAAGAAACTGAAAGAATATACTCAACAATAAGAGATGAATAACCGGTAGACACCACACATCTTAGGTGAGTGAACGTGCGATGAATCATAGGGTCACTGACGTGCATAGCCGCCCGCACCTAAGTAGGGTGTTACACAGATTTCTCCTCGAACCACAACATGAAAACGAATCGGAAAGAAAAATGAATCAAGAACAAAACTTGGAAGAACAAGAGTATGAATTGAAAGCCTAGCTTACGAAGCAAACTTAAGAGAGGATCATACCTTTCTCCTCCTCGTTTTCCTGGCAACGCTTCGCTAGCGCTCCTCCCTCGCCTCCCACTCCTCCTCCCGACCTCTCGACCCTAGCCCTTGGGGTGGTGGTGGTAGTGGAAGTTGTAGAGAAAGAATGGGTAGGGGGGTCTATTTATAGGCCCCAGAAAACCACTAACCATGGTTAGAAAACCATGGTTTAGACCTTAACCATGGTTTAGTGGCCCATGGTTTTGTCCCATGGTTTTAGCCAAACTTTATCCCAAACTTGGGGCTTAAGTTAGAACCTTCTAGAGGATTCTAGATTCGCTAATGACGATAAATTAACACTAATCGTGATTAACTTTCACTAATCGTGATTTGACTTTCGCGGCTTACGCTTATCTTTTGCTAACTATTGATTAGTGTTTGCTAATGATCATTAGAGGTTTTTAATCGATCATTAGTTTCTTTAATCATGTTTAATTAGTCTTATTGACAGTCATTATGAGTTAATGACATCTTAGCCTTCCTTACTTCTCTTTCTTCTGAAAATCATAACAAATCGAAACGAAGTCTAATTCACACGAAACAAATTCTGTTGGTTTCCTCTTGACGAGCCGGGTCTTATTATATAGGATCCGAGATATGCCAAGTTCAAGGCTTTACAATTATAACAACCTTAAAGAAAGTCTCATCCTCGAGACTAGAAATGTATGCATAACATCCTTAAAGAGGATTGAAACCATAACAACCTTAAAGAGAATGAACGTCATTTCATTTATAAAGAAGATATATAATACACAGTGTAATTACTCAATAAGTAGGGGTATTTCTCTCTCATTTCTGCCTCAGATTCCCATGTGGCTTCTTCAAACTCTTGGTTCCGCCATAAAATTTTAACTAAAGGCACCTATTTATTTCTCAACTTCTTGATATCCCTTTGAAGTATTTGCACAGGTATCTCTTGGTATGTCACGTCTGGCTCAACATGTAATTCATCATAACTTATCTTATGCTCTGGCTCCCTAATGTACTTTCTCAGATTTGATACATGAAATACATCATGTATTGCCGAAAGATGTGGAGGAAGCGCAAGTCTATAGGCAACTTTTCCAATCCGTTGAATAATTTCAAAGGGACCCACGAACCTGGGTGCTAACTTCCCACGCAAGCCAAACCTCTTGACCCCTTTCATAGGTGATACTTTGAGAAATACAAAGTCACCTACCTCAAATTCAAGGTCTCTTCACCTGGTATCACTATAACTTTTCTGGCGAATCTGGGCAGTTAATAGTCTTTTTCTAGCAAGTTCTCCAGCTTCCCGTGTTTCTTGAAGTCTATCTGAATGATAAAGGTTCTTTATTCCGACCACTTCCCAACACAAAGGAGTAGTACACCTTCATCCATATAGTGCTTCAAATGGTGCCATGCCAATACTTGTATGGTAACTATTATTGTAGGTGAATTCTGCAAGAGGCAAATATTTAATCCACGATCCCTTCCATTCTAAGACACATGCTCGTAGCATATCCTCTAGTATCTGAATCGTACGTTCTGACTGATCGTCTGTTTGTGGATGATATGCTGTACTCAAGCATAGTTGTGTACCTAAGGCTTTCATGAAGTTCTCCCAATAGTGTGAGGTGAATCGTGAATCTCGGTCAGAAACTACTTCCTTCGGTAGACCATGGAGGCGAATCACATGTGTAATATATAACTCAGCAAGCTGGTCTGGAGTGAAAGATAAGCTTATCGGAATAAAGTGTGCTACCTTTGTCAGACGATCTATTATGACACAGATACTATCTTTACTACCAGTCGTCTGAGGTTTGCCAGTAATGAAATCTATGGAAATGCTTTCCCATTTCCATTCAGGTATAGGGAGGGGTTGCAATAATCCTGGTGGCTTTTGGTGTGAAGCCTTTACCTGCTGGCAAGTGAAACATGAATTCACAAACTCAGCAACATCTTTCTTCATTCCCGGCCACCAAAAGTATGAATGAAGATCCTTATACATCTTCGTAATTCCTGGATGAATAGATAATCTAGAGCAATGAGCTTCACGTAAAATGTCTTTCCTCAATTCAGGTATGTCTGGTACACAAGGTCTGTGATGGTTATATAGTAACCCATCTTGTATCTGGAATCCCTCTATCTCATTCTTCTCAAGTTGTTGTTTCAAATCTTTAAGGACTGGATCATCCTCCTGTCCTTTCTTTATTTTATCCCATATCTCTGGTTTGTATCGATGAGGAATAGTTATAGTATTAGCACTATTATCAAATGGTTTCCATTCACTTAACGTTGATAGTAAACCCAGAAGTGGATAGCACTCACTAACCCGAGTGAATAAGTTCTTCTGCTAAGGGCATCTGCTACGACATTCCCCTTACTAGGGTGGTAGGAGATAATGCAATCATAATCTTTCAACAACTCTAGCCACCGTCTCTGTCTCATATTGAGCTCCTTTTGATCAAACAGATATTTCAAGCTTTTATGATCGGTGAAGATTTCAAATGTAATACCATACAGGTAGTGTCTCCATATCTTTAAAGCGAAAACTACAGCAGCTAATTCAAGGTCATGTGTTGGGTAGTTCTTCTCATGTGTCCTGAGCTGTCGTGATGCATACGCAACTACCTTAACAAGTTGCATAAGAACCGTCCCAAATCCTTCTTTAGATGTGTCAGTGTACACTGTAAACCCTTCACTCCCGGATGATAGAGTAAGGATGGGTGCTGATGTTAGGAATTCTTTCGGTGTCTGAAAACTAGCTTCACATGTATCAGACCATAAGAATGGAACCTCCTTTTGAGTTAGTCTAGTCATTGGCAATGCTATTCGTGAAAAGTCCTTCACGAATCTTCTATAATATCCAGCTAAACCCAGAAAAGATCGTATTTCTGTGACTGTCTTCAGGCGTTCCCAACTCATCACCGCAATAACCTTTGTAGGATCAACTAATATACCTTCCCCAGAAATAACATGGCCTAAGTAAGATACTTCAGATAGCCAGAAGTCGCATTTGCTATATTTAGCATACAATTTGTTCTTCCTTAGAGTTTCAAGTGCCCGCCTGAGATGGTGTTCATGCAGATACTTATCCTTGGAGTAAATAAGCACATCATCAATAAAGACTACTACAAAGTGATCTAAGAACTCCTTGAATACTCTATTCATGAGATCCATAAAGGCTGCTGGGGCATTTGTTAGTCCAAAAGGCATAACTAAGAATTCATAATGCCCGTATCTAGTTCGAAAAGCTATCTTGGGAATATCTGTATCTTTAATTTTCAACTGATGGTATCCAGATCTTAAATCAATCTTGGAATACATAGTTGAACCTTGTAACTGATCAAAGAGATCATCTATGCTTGGCAGAGGATACTTGTTCTTTATTGTCCTCTTGTTTAGTTGTCTATAGTCAATGCACAACCGCATCGACCCATCCTTTTTCCTAACAAATAAGACAGGTGCACCCCATGGTGAAGTACTAGGACGAATGAATCATTTATCTAACAGTTCTTGCAATTGTACCTTTAACTCTCGTAACTCAGCTGGTGCCATCCTTTACGGAGGGATAGAGATAGGTTGAGTATCAGGTATAAGAGAGATTTCAAATTCAATCTCTCGCTCAGGTGGTAATCCAGGTAGTTCCTATGGAAATACATCAGGAAACTCGCACACTATAGTCACATCTTCTATCATTCTTTCTGACCCTGATGTAGTGGATACATAAGCTAAATAACCTTGGAACCCTTGCTCTAACAACTGTTGTGCCTTCAATGTAGAGATATGTTTGATATTATCATTGGATGTCTTTCCAATGAATTGGAACTCTATCGAGTTAGGAAGGTGAAATGTTACTGTCTTCTGGAAACAGTCAAGACATGCATGATGCCTTTCTAACCAATCCATTCCTAGTATAAGATCAAAGTCCTCCATTTTGATTAGTAGTAGAGAAACAGGTAACTCATGTCCCGCTATCAGTATTATACTTGTTTGTGTGCTTTAGATCAAAGTAATAAACCTCTGAATTACTATCCAAATTATTTGTTCTCTAAATTTGACCACTAAAGTCCTCGCATCCTTGTATTCGACCCTGGACTTACCAAGTTAAAAATTACAGATAAAAACCTCGTCACTGAGAATCATCTTTGTTCTATATGGAAAGCTAAGTGCCTGTGCTTCAACGAATCGATTATACTACATGCTTTTAGCGCTTTATCAAGTCTCACTATGATATTGTGGATTTAATTATCTAGGATGTCTCTACACATATCTAAATAATGTGAATCATATCTATAATACTTATGATAATTAAATCTAATTAATTTTTGTTTATTTTTCTTTGCTCTGATATTGTCTTTAATGGAACAATTCTGTAACTCTTTCGAGAATAATAAGCCTCCCCAACGGATACTTGGAGATAAGGATATGGTGATTGTATGTTCCATGTATAGTGACTTGGATGGTCAAACTTAATCTCACATCGAGATCTAGAAGACCTCTCGGAGATATTTGATCAAGTCAGATAGAATATTCAATCTTCTCATTACATCCGAATCATATTCAAAACAAGGTCCAACATTTGGATTAAGATTGGATAACTAGTATTCTGAGTAGAGTCACTAAAATCCAAACTTGTTCATTACTCCCTTGAAATGGAAATGCCATGGTTATACAAATTTTTAAGATCAAATCACCCTATAGAATTCCCAACACCCATACATTCTGCATAGTGGTAGACCTCAATTAAATTAGATGTTTTGATCTTATTTGAAATGTCTTCTTTAGGGTTTTATCATTAAGTTTCTCATTTGATCATTGGGAATTATTGTCATTCATATGCTTTTCAAAAGCTAATGGCATACCTACAAATCATGTCATGCTTACAAAGCAAGATGACCATGGATGGAATTTGATTGGTCCCAATATCTCATGAGTTTGCTCAAGTCTTCTGGTTCATTAGTAAACATGTATGATCCCTTTGAGAGGTCGTATTACTCATATACCTTCATTTGCACACCAGCTCGTCAGTGTATAGACCTTGATTAGGTCATCAACCTAATGGTATGCCTAATGTACATACTCAAACATATAGTATCATATATGTCACCAATCATAGGATGAGTTCATGTATTGTGACAACATATAACATACGTCTTTGGTATCTCGATCTCATTATGTCAATCTTTGATACCTCAAAGTTTCTATTCCTATGGAGAGGACCTACATTAAGAGGTCGATCGGATATCAGCATTTAGAGTAAGGATAGCCCTTTCCATATCATGTTGGAGATCTTTCAAAGACAATCATTTGACGGTGCTAGTTGAGTCCTCGAACTAACACTTTAGATATCATCTCAGCACCAACCTTTATGATCAAACCATTGGATCAACAATTGTATGATATCAAGATGGCCATGGTACATTACCCAAATTGTATTAGCAGACATTAAGTGCATGCATTCATTAATCTAAAATAGGGAGTTAAAGTCAATAAAATTTATTGATATATGAATATATTAATATACAATAACATTTATTGTAGAAATGGTTCGCCCTGGGCTAACATGTTTAACAATCTAGCACTATACCTCAGAATCATCAAGGTACAATCTTTAAATCAATACCTATTACATGATGATCAAAACCTTTTTAGATAAAGGTTTGGTAAGGGGATCAACTACATTATCAGTAGAGGCATCCTTGGTGATGATGATGTCACTACGCTTTTGTAACTCTCGAATGATCTTGTAGTTCTTTTCCACATGTTTGCTCTTTTGATGCCAGTTGGGTTCCTTCACTTCAGTTATGGCTCCCGTATTACCGTAGAGCAATGAGAAGGGAGTGCTCGAGGAGACTATGCCCAACGCTAAGGTGATCTTGTGCAACCACACCGCCTCTTTCGCGACATTCGGATGGGCACTGTACTCATCTTCTCTCATCAGATCAGTTGTGGTGTCCTACTTCTTGCTTCTCCAACTCACAACTCCACCATTAAATAAGAATGTGAATCCCAAAGTTAACTTTTGATCATTAATGACAGATTGGAAATCTGAATCTGTCTATCCTAAGACTTGGAGATCACTATCTTTATGGGCCAATATGGAATCTCGTGTCCTTCTTCGATAATTGAAGATGTTCTTTACTACCTTCCAATGTTGTTCTTTTATCCATGTGAGCCCTAGGCGAACGATTCCTATAATAAATGTTATTGTAATAATTGATTTATCAATAAAAGTTATTGACTTTTTTCACTCGCTTTCTAAGATTAAATGAATGAATGCACTATAAGGTCCCTCTATACAATTAGGGTTATGTACCATGGCCATCTTAATGATCATACACCTGGTGATTCAATAATTGAATCATAGAGGCTGATGCATGTATGAACATCTAAGGAGTTAGATTGAGGAATCATCAAGTACTGATAAATGATTTTCAAGAGATAGTCTCCAACCTGAGTAGGATATGAGAATCCTTCCTTATTAGGTTGTTATCTGACTGACCTCTCGATGCAGGTCCTATGGATGAGAATAGAGATTCGGAGGTGTTAGATTAGTTAGGTCATAGAATTGACTTAACAAGATCGCGATAACCAAACTCATATATCATATACTGTCATGATATAAGCACACATCCTCTGATCGAAGACAGATGTGTTAATATACGTCTAAGTATGTACAATTAGCAAATCAATAGGTTGATGACTTAACCAAGGTCTATAGGTCGACAAGCTGGTGTGCATATGAGGGTATATGAGTAAAACGATCTCTCAACAGGATCATGCAGGTTCACTTGTGAACCGAAAGACATGAGCTCACACATGAGGTATTTTTACCAATCAAATTCCATGCATGGTCGTCATGCTTTGGAAACATGACAAGAATTTGCAGGTCTTATATATGCTTTTGGAAAGCATATGGTCGATACCAACTCCCAATGACCAAGAATGAGAAACTTGATGATGAAACCCTACGATGACAATATAAAATCGATCTATATCTTCAGGTTTATCATAGGCCTTCCAGTATGCAGGATGTACATGTATTAGGAATACCTGAGCATGATGTAATCATAAACGAGTGTATAACCGTGATGCTTCCATTCCGAGGGAGAGACGAAATAAGTCTGGGTATTAGTGACTCCTCTCAGTAGAGAAGTAATATGATCTTGGTCCAAGTGTTGGACATTGATCTGAATGAGATTCAGATCCAATGAGAAGATTAGATTTACAACCTTTATTTAATCAAGCATATATGAGAGGTCCATGAGATCAGGATTTGAGAAGTGATCTCAATATCCAAGTCACTTTACGTGGAGCGTACAATCGCCTTGTTCTTATCTCTAAGTATGTACAGAGAAAGCTCATTATTATTGAAAGAGTTCAAGAATAATTCCATTGTTGAATTATATCTAAGCATTGAGAAATGGATAATTAAATGTAATTTAATTATCATGAATAATGTGAATTTGATTCATATTATTTGAATGCACGAGAATGATAATCCAATATAATAAAATTTGATTTAATTATTATGGATATGAATAATGTTTATAGTACTATCCGATTATTCACATATATATTATAAATGTGATTTATAATATATTAGAGAGAGAATATTGTGATTTATATTTGTCAATTATTTATTGATGTGAATTAGATTCATATTGAATTATTAATTGAAAATATAATTTACATTTTTTTAAGATGTGAATATGATTCACATTTTTCAATGACATGATTGTAATATTCACAAGATAATTATGAATTATTTTCTATGAAATAATATACAACAAGTGTTGTCGTAAAACTTGGAGATATCATGAGATGATGAGATATCATGATATAATGAAGAGATTGACTCATCCACCACAAGAGGGTGGACGACCAACAACCTCCATTATGAGTAGGGTGATCGTCCCCCCCCCCTTTTAGGGATTAGGGAAATCTTCTCCTTCCTTATCTCCATGGCCAATTGATTTGATTTGAAATTGATTTGTATCGATTTGTAAATATATATTAATTTAAATTAAATTAATTATTGTCGTGTTTTTTTACAACAACATCATGGCTATTGAAAGCAACACAAATCAATCTCATCCATTGATTTTGTGTTGTCCAATGATTGAGATCTATGGATTCCCAAAATCCTATATAAGAAGAGGCACCCCTTGCTCTTCGAGTTACAATGACAACAACACAATTCTCACATTCTCGTGCCAAGCCTTCTCCTTCAGTGGTCGTCCACTCCTCTCATGGAGAGAAGGTCGCTTCCGTCGTCGCATCACCGTTGTGTTGCCTCTTAGATGACTCTTGGATCTCCGTCTTCTTTGGTGTGTCTCGCTCGCGAAGAAGGCATTCGATATTGTGAGACGATATCGGGACATCCATTTCTTGGATCAATGACTTGGATTGCGAGAAGCACGTGGCTCATCTCTGTGCTCGAAAGTGTCTCCTCCGACGGATCGATCTTGAGATAGGAGGTCTCTTATCTTAGAGGCTCTATCACAACCATGCTACAAGAGGTATTCCTTTGCCTATTATGTGGTTAGATGAAAAGATCCAAGAAATGTTCTTGGATTATGTGGTTTCATCAATGATTTTTTTCAAATTCCATTGCACTGAGCAACTAGTGCGACTAGTCACTCTCGATCATATATGATGTGATCCACATGATTTCATGATGTGTTTAAGGATTATTCCATATCCTTCAAGTGATATCAGAGCCTTAGGTCAGAGGTTTTGGATACGATCCATAAACTTAGGAAGACTTGGGCTCATTAGGATTTTTGAAATATTTATCGCATTTCATTCACACAACCCTTTTGTGATTTTTTTAGGCCCTGTTTAAAATATTTAAACACAAAATTATCATTGTATTATTTTCCTCATTATATAAGGAAATCATGGGATTTGAGTTTGCATGATTTGGAATCCGATTTATTCATGTTATGATCATTTTAATGAACATATATCCACTATTTTGGGGATGGCAAATCATGACGTAATTAAAGAGTTGGTTCCTATTTTAAAATGCCTATAATTGTATGAAAATCACTTGGGTCCTGTTATAAATCAAATTATCAAACTTTAGAAATTTATTTTGCATGATTTGGATTTACATTGATTGAGATATGGTAATTTTAGTAAGCGAGGGTCACTATTGAAAATTACACTCGTAGTCAAGAACCTTGTGATTGCCATTTAATAAAGTAGTGAAATTAATGGTTAATTTCATGGAATAATTATGGATAAATATTTGAGAAATATTGGATGATAATTATTTCCTTAAATGATATTTCCTTAACTAATAATTGATTAGATATGATCTAGATCACAAATTGGTAACTCAATCTTCTTTCCAACAAACAAACATGCTTGACTTGGGAATTTGTTTAGAAAATTTCCTTATGTTATACATCAAAATAGTATTATATGGTATAACTTTTGTTGAAAAACCTCTTATCATCTCAAGTACAAAGTGATCACCTAGCATTATCCTAACCTGAGGCGGATATGGTGTCTAGTCAGGGAGCGTTGGGGTAGTAGGTTCGTACGTGAGCAATATGTCCCACTCCCGTCAATACCAGCCATGACAACGGCTAGGGAAGAGATAAAACTTAAGAGATCATGATGTATTTTCTAATTTTTGAAATTTGAATAATATGTATTTTTGAGATAATACCATCCTTTCAAGTAACAATCACGTTATTGGTTGATTGAATTGGATTGATAATTGATTTAATATGATTAATCAATTATATCCAAATTAAAAAACATCTATTATAAATAGATGTGTATTTCCATCAGATGAATTAATTATATGAATGTGATTCATGATAATTAATTAGAATTTGAATATGAGGTGGAGGATCAAATATGTAACATCCATGGTCTCCCGTCAAGATGAAGGGTTACGTCGTCAAGGATTGTATGTAGGAGACACCTATCCAAAGTGACAGCTCCTACATACAAGCACATTTGTATCGTGCTCTTTGCTTCTCGAAAAAGTAAGTCCATATGCGTAGTGACCCTAACATTGGGTCCTCATATTATCAGAGTAATATTGGATTGCACATAGCAAGTTATAATCCTATTAATGGTTGGTTCAATTAATGACGGGTCAACATCACCTTAGAGGTGGTGGGCCTGGGTGTTAAAGACTGAATTGGAAGAAACAAGTTGGACTTGCAAGGTGGAATGTGTTCCTACTTATTTTAATCTGAGTTAGAGTTTCTAATATTATTGGGATGTGAAAAGAGGAGATCCCAATTCTTGCTAGCAATAAGTATATCTCTTCCTTTGAAAGTGATTAAGGGAATGAACTTTCAAAGTTGAAGGACAAGACTAATTTGATTAAAAAATTCCTTAATACAATTGAATATATATAATTATTTATATATTCTAATATAGTGCATTCTTAGTTTTGAGAAAATGAAGTCCATGAAACAACTTAACATGCTCCTGGAGGTCAATCAGTTGACCAAAGCAAATTATTCAGATTGGATACAAAATTTGGATCTTGTCCTATCTGTTGAGTGCATCTCTTATGTGCTATTAAAGGATAAGTACACATACCCGAAGACTCCGGAAGAAATTAATTTTAATGAAAAATACGATGAAGATCATAATTTGGCAAGGTGTCACATTTTGGGCTCATTATCTAATGTTCTTCAAAGGCAATATGTGGAGATGAACACTTGCCATGATATTATGGTGAATCTGAGAGAAATGTTCGGTGATGTATTTTACAATATCATGAAAGAACTTATTCGCTGCAAGATGTAGGAGGGGACCTCTATCATATAACATGTACTCAAAATGTTTGGGTACCTTTCTGAGATGGAAACCCTAGGAGCTCACATGGATGCAGATATGCAGACTGACTTTATTCTACTATCGCTTTCTAAGTCTTTGAATAACTTTGTGGTCGCGTACCACATGAGCAAAATTGATTATACTAATGCTGGGCTATTGGCTGCATTAAAGTTTGCAGAAGACGTAATGAAGAAGGATAGCCCCTCTGACAGTTTAATGGTTGCACAAGTCAAAGGAAAACACGGTCAGAAGCATGGTTCTCAGAAGGGACCAACCAATAAGAGAAAGAAGAGTCAAGGCATTGGCTCATCTTCCACTGCATCCACTTTGATAGCATCGAAGAAAACTGATGTTTGTCATCATTGCAAGAAGTCGGGGCACTGGAAGTGTAATTGTCCGGATTATCTGATGTCGGTCGACAAAGGTAAAGCCCTAACATGTATGAAATCTAGTTTCATCATTGAAACTAATTTTCTCATTGGACAAGAAGGAAGTTGGGTTGTAAATTCCGATGCTTCTGTTAATCTATGCAATTTATTGCATCTATTTCAGAAACTAAGAGTCTTTATGAAGGGGAGATAGTCATCTAGATGGGATCCGATGCAAGTGTTGCAACAGTCGTCATTGGGACCTACCAACTATCGTTATCTAGTGGAAGAGTCTTAGTACTAAAGAGTGCCTTTATGTACTTGAAGTCAGAAGGAATTTAATATATCTATCTAAGCTTGTTAAAAGTATATATTCATTCCTTTTCTGTAATAAACTAGTCATAAGTCGTTATGATAAGCATATTGCAGATTGTGTTTTCACTTCTGGTGGACTCTATGAATTGTGCATTGATGAACATGTCATGAATGTTACTACCACTAATAAAAACCCTAAAAACTTCGCGGAGGATGGAAATCATTCAAACATGATTTGGCATCAAGGGCTTGGTCATTTATATGTTGATAGGATCAATAGATTGATAAAGGATGGACCCTTGGATTTTCTACGGGTTCAATCTTTCCCTACCTGCAAACATTGTATTCAAGGTAAAATGACTAGGATGCCTTTTTGTAATAAGGTTACACGATGTGAAGGTGTTCTTCAACTAATACATACCGATGTATACGGTCTTTTAGTACCGCGACCCGAAATGGATATCGATATTATTTGATGTTTATTGATGACCATTTGCAATACGGGTTTATCTTCCTTCTACGTCATAAATCCGAAACCTTTGAAAATTTCAGAGTTTAAGGCTTTGATTGAGAACCAAACTGATTGGAAGATTAAACGGATTCATCTCACCGAGGTGGCGAGTACCTCTCATATGAATTCAAGGAATATCTTAAAGAGAATGGAATTGTCTCCAATCTCACTCCTCCTGGAACCCCTCAACTTACTGGTGTTGCTGAAAGACGCAACATGACCATTATGGATATGGACCGTTCAATGATGACCAAAGCACATTTACCATTTAGTTTATGGAGATATGTAGTAGAGACTGCAATATATATCCTAAACAAGATTCCTAGCAAGCCTATACCTAAGACTCCTCATGAGCTCTGGTATGGAACCAAACCTAGTGTTAATCACTTAAGGGTTAGGGGTGCTTGGTCCATGTGAAGAACATGGATGCAAGTAAGCTTGAATCTCACACTCGAGAGCGCTACTTCATTGAGTATGTAAAGGATGGTATTGTATACCAACTTTATGACCCTGAGACCCAACATGTCTTCATCTCTAGAGATGGGAAGTTTCTGGAGGATGACTTCTGTAAAGGTCAAGACAAAAATGAAGTAGAGAAGCTCATTGAGTCCCCTGAGGATTATGAGCTTGTTGAACAAGAAACTCAAGAGATAAATAAAGATAAAACACTCATACCTCTTCAAAGGAGATCGAGGGTGGTTGCAACACCTGAAAAGTATTGATTCTATGTGTCAGGTGAAACTGATAATGATCATACTTCATTTGATGTAGTACTTGCGGATCATGACATGGATAGATCGATGTTAGTAAAGAAGTCAGAGATTGACTCCATGCATAAGAATGGTGTATGGACCCTAGAGGATCCACCTGAAGGGGTAAAACCCATTGGGTGTAAATGGATCTTCAACAGAAAGAGGGGACCTAATGGGAAAGTAGAGACTTTCAAGGCACGTCTCGTAACCTAAGGCTACACACAGAGAGAATGCATCGACTACGATGAGACGATCTCTCATATGGCTATGTTTAAATCCATCAGGACACTGCTAGCTATAGTTGCATATCTTGACTACAGCATCTGGCAGACGGACGTCAAGACAGCTTTACTCAATGGATACCTCGAGGAGGATATCTATACGGAGCTGTGATGAATCTGCATTTCATCATCTTTATTAATTTATTTTTGCTTGAAATCCCTTATAAAATACATGAATATAATAATTACTTCGTATTCTTACTAACTTGCATCTGTGTGTAAATATTGTACATTTATTATTATTTTAACCTAAAATAAATAACTAAAGGAAAAAAATAAAATAAAAAAGGATTGTATATATGTAATAGACACAGGCTGATCCAGACCCTGAGAGAAGGTCAAGAGTTGACCTGATCGATCAGGAATAAAGTAGGGGGAGATAGGGTCCTTAATCAGAAAATCCAAAATATGTGCTATAATTATTTTCTGTTTATATTTGTATATTTACACTATTTTATTTGTACAAAAATTGACCTCAAATTAAATAATTTTCAAAACAAAAGTTGTAAATAAAAATATTTTCTAAATAATAAAATTTTTTGCAAAATAAAATCATGTACAAAACAAAAGTAACCACATCTGGAAAGAGCCATAAAGCCATAATTAAAAGGCTAATTTAGGCTCCATATGAACTCAAAGTGAACCAAACTCACTTCCATTGTATTCTAAATTAAATTATCTTAAAATGACTGTGGTTCATAATTTTTGGAGCTACAATTTGAAAGGCGGTTTTCTGGGTGATTTGTGTAATTTTACCAATTATTTGTACATATTGTATTTTTAAAAAATTGTAATTATTTTATAATAATTATTTAAAATAAAAAATGAAAAATAATAGTAAAAATTTTCCAAACAAAAAAACTAATTTCCTTATTTAACTATGTATATAATGTACCATATGTATATAGTATATGTCTATAGTTAAATCCCTTAAATAACCTTCACAAAATAAAAAAAATTAACGTTTATTATTTAATTAAAAAAAGTGACGAAAATAAAAAATAGTTAATTATGTAAATAATTTTAACACTAATTCCCTTTCTTATCTTTATCTCAATTCAAAATTTTTTTCTTATCTCTGATCTTCATTCAAAAATTTGAATTTCAAACTACATTCTTTTATATATTAATATGACTCATCCTCCCTCATTTCAATTTGATCAATCTTTGGTGAGAGGAGCCTATTCTCCTAGAGTTTTCTTGTTGTAGAGAGGTGCCTAGCCTCTGAGCCGTCCGGTGACAGCGAGTCTGCCTTCGTGGAGGTGATTATGGTATTTTCCACTCCCACGGTGAGATCCACATACCTTTATTTCTCAATCTCTTTTCATTATAATTTTAGGTTTAATTTTCATCATTATTTCATCGTTCATTTTTTTAGATCATAGATTTTCATTCCTAACCATCATGATTCGATCCGCCATCGATCTCATTTTTTGATCTTATCTTCTCTATCTCTCCAAGTTCACATTCTACCTCACACAATCTATCAACTCCGGTCATGTATGGTGATTAGAGACTCGGATCTTTCTTCCATTTCTTCGGATCTGCATCCATTCACATTTTTCGCATTTGATTTTGGAACAAGCCATCGTTCTCGAGTCGGGTATCTCTATTTTATTGTAGGTGTAGGAAATTTAAAAAAAATTAAAAAAATATATATTTGCTGCATCAAAAAATAAAAAAATTAAAAAAAGAGTTTCTTTTGTTTCTGTTTTTACAAAAAAACAAAAAGAAATTAAAAAATTAATTTTTTGTATATATTGTTTCTGTGTTTACAAAAAATAAGAAAAGCAGCGTGGCAGGCGCACGCCGACTCCACTGGACCTTGACCTCCGACCTCGACCTCCTGCAGAACCGCTCCACCGCCGTTCCGCCTACCATCTTGTGCGTGTGTTACTGCACGCCTTGTGCACGTGCCATCCTCAGCCTTAGATCACCACCGCACGAGGCCCGTCTGCCGCCCTTCCTCTGCCTCAACAAGACCATCACCTCCACCATTGCCAGAGCCTGTCCACCGTCCGCCCACCGATGCCCCTCTGCCGCTGCTCAAGAACATACTGTCCACTACCGACGCGCCACCTGTCCATCGCCCGTTGCTTGCGCGAGAAGGAAACACTCCACCGTCGCCCCCTTTGGAGAGAAGATTGCAAGGGGCAGCGCCCCCTTCCATCATGAAGAGAAAAAGAATGAAGCCCTAATCCCTTTAAAAAATTTTAGGTAAATTACATTTCCTTTCCCGGATTTATTTCTTATTAATTTTTGATGTAAAACTTTAATAAATTGGATTTTAGTCCAGTATTTTCTGACTATGATTTGCATGTTGTTTCTTACTAAAATAACTATTTTTATTGGCCAATAAATTCCCCAAAAATCACGGTAGACTCCTGTTCAGTGCATCTTCATTGCATAATTTATTTTCTGCATTTTATCATCATTTGTTATTTTAAAAAAATAAAAACATGGCATTTTTCTTTGCCTGAAATTCTAAAATTCATAAAAATTCAAATATTGCATAGAAATTCCATAAAAATAGATTAATTTTATTTTTATACATTTTATTTTCTATCCAATTTTAGTGCATTAATTATTTAAAAAACCCAAAAATTGCAAAATATAAAAAATCTTAAAAAATCATATAAAATTATAGAAAAATAAAAAATGTGATTTAAGTTCCTGTTTGTAGATAATTTCCTCTAGTTTTTAAGAAAAATAATGGCTACAATTTTTTATTTGATTTCATATTTTTAATTTGCAAAATAATCGTGTTTGCTCACTATTTACATTGTACTTGTTTTTATGCATTTGAAAAATCCTAAAAAATCTAAACATTTATAAAAACAATAAAAAATCATAAAAAAATACAAAAAGATTTTCTTTAGACATTTTGAGCATTTTTGTTGTATTTGTAAAATCCAAAAAGGAAAAAATTACATTTCTTTTGTGCATGAATATGTTTTGAAAATCATATTTTTGATAATTTTAAAAAAATGCAAAAATTAAAATCGTTAAAAAAATGTAAATTAGAAAATAAAAATGTAGAAATAAAAAAATGAAAAGATAAAAATTTCATAAAAACGAAGGTAGTTAGCATTTGAGATTCTTTTTTCCTTTAATTGATTTTTTTCCGATTATTTGAATATCCCCCAGGAATTGTAGCCTTTCCGAGTTCGATCCTATTAGCTATACAGGTAAATTAAATATAAAAAATTTCTCTTGCTACAAATTATTCTTTTGTAAGTAACTAGCTAGAGAAGAAAAAAATAACCTTTTTGTGTGACGCTTGATTGGGTTGCAACGACATTATAATTAATTCTTGTAATTAAAAACTCGAAAGAGCCTGTCAACTAAATGACACCATTCCTAGGGAGGCACGACAATGGTAGTTAGGTTTCTCTTTTTACCTACTATTCTTGGTTGTACATATTTGTTTATATTTTTCCTCATTTATTTCATTGTTCATATTTACTGTATTTATTTCATTTTTTTCATGTTCATATTTTAAAATTGTGTTTCATACATATTCTTTCTTTCCTTTTTCTTGCGAGAGCCCATGGAGCGAAGGAGGCAATCCTAGGAGAGCCAAAGCACCCAAGCGAAGCGATGGCAGCTTGATTCTTCACCGAGCCACAAGAGAGTGTGAGAAGAGGAGAAGAGAATTTGAAGGATACCAAGCAAAAAAATAGACTTTCTTTTATTTATATCTAGCATTTGAACTTTTGTAAATAGACATTCATTTGTTGCAGGGTCTCTTTTGCCAAATGTCATGCACTTGGGGGACCTCACAAGTTTTGTTTTCATCGCATTATTTTTCTTTATTTTAAGTGGATTTCATTAGCTACCTATTGATTGCTTTATTGCTTGAGCCAGGTAATTAATTCGGTCCAAACACCCAAAACAAGAATTTCTGTACCTATAGAATAGAGCACGATTGGACTTAGAAAAAGTTAATTGGTTCTTGCCTGTTAATAGAAGTTATTGTTAGGACGGTTCACTTGCATCATGTAGGTTAGTTTATTTTTTTCTATATTTAAATTCTGCACGGATCATTGTGCATGTACAATGCTGGTGACAAGGTACACATTTCTAACCCATGAATGCATCATTGTGTTTAATAATGCATTGGAATTTCTGATCTCCTTTCTTGTTTTCACTCATATAAGTTAAAAAGGAAATCAGACACTTGGTAGGCGATTCATTGAAAATATTCAAACCAAGTGACAACTGCCTAAAATTCAGGACTGCTAAAGAAAACTCGAGCCGAAAATAAATGTAAGGAAAATCATTATTTTGGGGAGAATCACCCCCTAATTGTTTGATTTAACTACAGTGAGGGAGAGACCTGCACACTAGGATAGAACCACGCATGAACTCTCTTCAGACTACTGGTCTTGTGATTAGTTGTTCTCTAGTGAGGACTTCATCAGATAGCCGGTAATCGGTCCGGGATTTCCTTAGCAGAGTGGGTAGATCAGGTAGTCGGTAAATGATACACACCCATACTAGCTGGGAAAAACTAGTTTTGAGAATGGACATTCTCCTGAGAGCATTGGGTTCCTAACAGCTCGCTTTACCGCTCTGATAGATTGATTTATCACCTAAAATAAAATTTGACAAGATAATTGATCGGACCTTCACGGTCTTCACCGAGTTGTGTATGTGAATTGAGGGGTATGTTTTGCTTTGTGTATATTATTTGTGATTGCTTGTGCGCATACTCGATCCTTCCACGCATTTGCACCTTTTTTATTTGCATAGCTTGAGTTGACTATCGTGTTCTCCCGATCCCCATCTTTTGTTTCGAAGATGATCGACTGGAGTGATTTTAATCCGACCTTCGCGGATCCCTCTCACCCTCCAACCTGTCCACCTCCCATTTTCCATGAGTACTTTCCTACTGATTTTTGTGCATATCTGCCTAACCCATTATTTCAGAAGGTTGGACTTTGATTTTCACCCACCCTCATTACACTCACCTGATCCTAGGATTTTGGAGTCACCTTTCATGATGTCCACACTTGAGACCCTAAACCAGATGATGGAGCATATGAATTCGAGGATTACCAATCTATTTAACATAAATAAGAGCCAGAATACTGCTCCACTATTTAAGGATATGGATTCACTTGAGGATAATCATGAGAGATTGCAATCACCCAAAATACAAAAAAATGAGAAAATTTTAAAAATCCAACAAGATTCCGGGAGACACATTGTTGATTCATTTTGTGAGTAGAGGGCACCCATGCCAAACCATTTCCCACACAATCATTCACCACATTTCCCACCTTTGATCCCACGGATGCCACTGTACACACTGCTCTCGACAATCCCCGTGTATATGTTGATTCCGATCTCCTCCCTTGTATGGAGGAGGTCCAAAAATTCAAAAAATGTTGACTGAACCTGAAGTGGTGGCCATCATTCTGAGATCATTAAAGCCACACTTCACCAGGACATGACCCATTTATCTGCTCCTCAATACAAGAAGAGAAAGCAAAGGAGCAGATATGAGCGTCACTTCTTGACCATGGCCACTGTCTATGCTATCTCTCACCGTCCACATTCTAAGAAAGGAAACATTGCCACACCTCTTGTAAGTTGCTCCATCGCTGACTATTCTTGTGATAACACTCTCCGTGACGGCAGTGCGTCAATTAATATAATACCCTTCTCTATGGTACCATCTCTTCATCTTGGGCCTCTCAAGAAAATCAGGATGATAGTTTAATTTGCTGATGGATCTATAAAGAGGCCAAAGGGTATTCTAGAAAACGTGTCGTTCTTATTCAGGGCATGAACTTCTCTTCTTATCTTGTCGTATTGCCCATGGAGACTTCCACCCCTGTGGAGCACCCTCCAACTTCCTGGGACAGCCTTTCCTCGCCTCTACGAGAGCTGTTATTGATTATGGATCAGGAGAGATTCTCTTCCATTCCGATGAAGGGAGCGATGTATTGATCAGTACACCCATTACTGATCAGAGACCTGCATCCCATGAGAGTGTGCCCATTTTAGCCAACCCCAAAGACCTTGACCTTGATGATAATATCAGAGATTCTTACTGTATGTTAGATGATACTGAGACCCAAGAATTCCTATTCAAGGAGGAAGAATTGGAAAGCATAGACCTTGGAGTTTCCCCTTCTCGTACATGGCGATGCATTGATGACATCCACATGATTTACACAATAGACAACCTTAGAGCTGAAGGCAGTCTCTGAGACTAGACAGGACATACATGATTTGACTACTTTCACTAATGAGTCCATTCCTATTGATTTAGATGAGACTGATAAGGCCAAATTTGATTTGATTGCTTTTATAAAGGATTTCGGGCCTTTTCAAGAAGATGATGATCCAACAGAGGCTCGCCAGGCTGGAATTGATCTTACTTTTTCTAATAATGAATTCGAGCCTTTTTACTTTGATATTTGTGAGACTTCCCAGGCAGGACATGACCACACTACTTCCATTGACCAATTTGTGCCTGAATACTCTAAGACCGCTGAGGATACATTCCTTGTCAATCCTGATCAGCTTATGTCTAATGTTGACCCCAATATCAACCTACACCTTGTCAGATCCATGCCTCAGGATCTCGCAAGAAGGTATGCTTTCGATCTTCTTGACCTTATTAAATCCACTCCACTTGTATATCCTTTCATTTCAGTCTTTCTTCTCTCGTTTTATCGTTGACCCCTTTTCGTGTGTATATATGCAATACATAGGATGTGCTTTATCTTAAGTACAGGGGGGGTGAATGATTTGTGTTGTTCATATTCGTCCTATTTATCACTCCCATTGTTGCTTATACTTAGGGATACTCTACCCTAAATATAGGGGGAGTGATGTTGTTCATATCATCTCTTTTGTGTTTTTATTCTTCTGATCTCTCGATTGTCCCCCAACTTGTTGATGTTCAATACTTAGGGCTATTCTACCCTAAGTATAGGGGGCAAGTCAAGCTGTTGAGTCTGTACATTCTCTTCACCGGTTTTTCCCTTTTGAACAATCTTCTATACTTAGGACAACTTAATCCTAAGTATAGGGGGATCACCTACGTCTATTCTTTTCATCTTTTCTTTGAGTCGTTGTAGCATAGGAGTCTTTTCACTTTTCTATAATTAGCATGAGTTGTATCTTCCTTTGTTGCTCTCTGATCACTATGAGGGATAGTTCGAGCTAAGTATAGGGGGTGTCATATATATTGTATATATACTTTAGACATAACTCGTACTTTTAAATATGATTATTTTTGGGATATGTAAATAAATTCGTAAAATCCATGTGTGTATATGGACTTTGAAAACCTTAAAAAAACACAACAAACAAACAAACAAAAAACAAAAAAAATAAAAAAATAAAACAAAAAACAAAACAAAAGAAAAGAAACAAAACAAAAATAAAAAACAAAACAACAAAAAACAAAAAAAAAAACAACAAAAAATTACAAATAAACAAACAAAAACTAAAATAAATAAAAAATCCTTATATATATTTTACTAACCCTTTTTACTTATAAAAAATCCCTAAAAACTACAAAACTAAAAATCTATTAAAAAAATTTGCATAATTAAAATTTCAAAAAAAATATCTTTTTACATGTGCATTTTTTCTTTCTTTGCAAAAATCCATAAAAAGTTCAAAATTGGAAAATTGTTTCAAAAAAATGATTTTGCTTCCTTTTTTGAATTGTACATATTTTCTTGCATTTGCATGTGCATTTTTCAGGATAGTATTGACATTTAACTAAGTTTGGAAAAAAATTGAAGAATGGAGCTTAATTGGACCTTAATCCACTTAATTTCAGAGGAACCTTATAAGAACTGGACTTAAGACTTTTCATGTCCCAGTGACTTAATTCTTTGAGTACATAAGACCATGTTCATATATCGTCTTGATTAGTCTAAGTAGAATATTTAGCAACATGCGCATGGTTCTTTCAGACCGTAGCTTATCTTGGACAAGCACTTTACACTTAGCTCTTCATGTAGGAGGTAGTGAGGAGGCATAATCTCTTGGCTTGGAGTAGCATACGAGCTTAGTACATCTAGAAGAACCTCTCATCTTCCTCTAGGGAGGGTAGTGCATCTCAACCTGATCTGGTAGCATTGAGGTCTAAAGACATGATGCTGTGGTGTTGTAGTAATGCTTAAAATGAGGGATAGTCTACTAGCTCAAGAGGAAAAACTCCTTATGTACATGTTGCACCTTGTATATAACTTCAAAAAAAGGAAAGAGAAAAAAATGCAGAATCTCCAAAAGTGGACATGCTTGATTGAAAAGTAAAATGCCTGCCGGAGTGTATATACAAGAATAAAGAAAAATAATAATAATAAGGAGAGCTTCAAAGTCAATTTTTTGTAAGCTTACAGCTGGATGACTTGGCTCCATTGGTCATGCATCCAAGGATAGGTAGCTACACAGGTTACCGTCCATTCTTTTCTCCATCTCCTCTTTTTGAGCTGGTTGTACTTGAACTTAGAAGGGAATATCCCCGCTCCTCGAGGAAAGAGCTGCTAGACCGAGGGACTATACTTACCTTGTTGAGAGAGGTTGTTTCTTTGCCACTTTTGAGATAGGGAGCTATATTTCACTTACACCGTACAATTAAAGATTCATAGTCATAAGAATTTGTGTATGTAGACTTCTTCTGACCCGACTATTGAGGAGACCTGAATAAGAGTTCCATGGAACATAGAGGTTGTTAGGTTTTAAATCCATTTCCCATTAAGGTTCCGCCACATTAATAATCCAAAGTTCTGACAGAGCTCCATACTATAATTTTATGAAGATAAGTTTAGTTACTCAATATTGCCCTAATTTCTTTATTTTCCTTTCTTTTTCTACTATTCACTTATTCTTTCAAATAAGTGTTTAATAAGGGACTGCAAAGGTAAATCATAGGGGGATGATGAATCTACATTTCATCATCTTTATTCATTTATTTTAGCTTAAAATCCCTTATAAAACACCTAAATATAATACTAACTCCATATTCTTACTAACTTGCATCTGTGTGTAAATATTGTACAATTATTATTATTTTAATCTAAAATAAGTAAATAAAGAATAAAGGAAAAATCAAGAAAATAAGAAAAATATTGTATATTTGTAATAGATAGAGGCTGATCTGAATCCCGAGAGAAGGTCAAGACTTGACCTGATTGACTATGAATAAAGTAAGGGGAGATAGGGTCCTTAATCAGAAAAATCCAAAAAAATGTATTGTAAATATTTTTCTAGGTATATTAGTTTACTTACACTATTTTATTTGTACATAATGTGACCTCAAATTAATTTTTGAAAATAAAAGTTGTAAATAAAATGTTTCCTAATAAATAAAAATATTTGCAAAATAAAATCATGCACAAAACAAAAGAAACCACATCCAAAAAGAGCCATAAAGTGATAATTGAAAGACCAATTACAGCTCCATATGAACTCAAATTGAACCAAACTCATTCCATTGTATTCTAAATTAAATTATCTTTAAAATGACTATGGTTTCATAATATTTGGAGTTACGGTTAGAAAGACGGTTTTCTGGGGTGGTTTGTGCAATTTTACCAATTATTTATACATATAGTATTTGTAAAAAAGTGTAAATATTTTCTAATAATTATTTAAAATAAAAAATAAAAAAATGAAAAAAAATTAAAACAAAAAAAAACTAATTTCCCTATTTAACTATGTATATAATGTACCATATGTATATAATATATGTATATAGTTAACTCCCTTAAATAGCCCTCACAAAAAAATTTAACATTTTTTATTTAATTTAATAAAGTAATGAAAATAAGAAATAATTAATTATGCAGATAATTTTAACATTAATTCCCTTTCTTATCTTTATCTCAATTCAATTTTTTTCTTATATCTTATCTTCATTTAAAATTTTGAATTTCAAACTCCATTCTTTTATCTATTAATATGGCTCCTCCTCCCTCATTTCAATTAGATCAATAGTTAGTGAGAGGATCTTATTCTCCAAGAGTATTCTTATTGTACAGAGGTGCCTAGCCTCCGAACAATCCGGTGATAGCGAGTCAGCCTTCGTTGAGGCGATTACGATATTTTCCATTCCCATAGTGAGATTCACATCCCTTTATTTCTCAATCACTTTTCTAGATAATTTTAGGTTTAAATTTCATCTTCATTTCATCATTCATTTTTTTATTTTAGATCATAGATTTTCATTCCTAATTTTCCATCATGATTCGATTCGCCATTGATCTTATTTTTTCATCCCATCTTCTCGATCTCTCCACATTCACGTTCTACCTTACACGATCTATCAACTCCGCTCACACACGGTGACCACAGACTCGGATCTATCTTCCATTTCATCGGATCCGCATCCACTCATATTTTCCGCATTTGATTTTGGATCGAGCCATCATGCTCGAGTCAGATATCTCTATTTTATTGTAGGTGCAGGAAATTAAGAAAAAATCAATATATATATATATATTGCTTCAAAAAAATAAAAATAAAAGAGTTTCTGTCGTTTATGTTTTTACAAAAAAGATTAAGCTGCCCCAGGGCTTCATAATCGAGGAAGGTAAAATATGCAAGCTGAAGAAATCCATCTATGGTCTCAAACAAGCTTCTCATAGATGGAACATCAGATTTGATGAAACCATAAAGAGTTATGATTTTGTGCATAATCCTGATGAACCTTGTGTGTACAAGAATCTTAGTGGAAGCGTATTGTGTTCGTCGTGCTTTGCGTAGATGGCATCCTTATCATTGGGAATGATACATGAATGATGACCAGTGTTATGATTTGTCTATCGCATACCTTCGAGATGAAAGATTTTGGAGAAGCCTCTTACATCTTGGGTCTAAAACTATTCAAAAACCGAGAAAAGAGGATATTGGGATTATGACAACATGGGTATATTTAGAAAATTATGAACATTTCTGTGTGGATAGTTCCAAGAAAGGTTTCCTCCCCTTAAGACATGGTATCCACCTTTCTAAAGGAATGGCTCCTCAAAATGTTGAGGAAAAGAAAGCCATGGCTGGATGCCCCTATGCATCTGATGTTGGAAGCTTAATGTATGCCATGATATGTACTAGGCCAAATATCTACCATGCAGTAAGAGTGGTAAGTTGTTACCAGTCCTGCTATTGAGGACAAAACTGGAATGTTGTGAAGAACATTTTCAAGTATCTAAGACGGATGCAAGATTACGTCTTGGTCTATGGAGATGGTGATCTCCAAGTCTTGGGATACACAGATTCAGACTTCCAATCAGATATTGATGATCGAAAGTCAACATCAGGGTCTGGGTTCCTATTGAACGGTGGTGTTGTGAGCTGGAGAAGCAAGAAACATGACACTACAACAGATTCAACAACAGAAGCCGAATGCATTGCTACATCGGATGCTGCATAGCAGACGATGTGGTTGTACATTCATCCTGGAACTTGCCATGGTTTCCTCTGATATCTGATCCTGTTACTCTACGATAACACGGGAGCCATTGCCTTAGCAAAGGAACCCATATGGCATTAAAGAGCAAGCACGTGGAAAGGAAATACCCCATCATTCAGGAGATTCAAAAGTGTGATGACATCATCATCACCAAGGTCGCCTCTTCTAACAACGTTGCCGATCGTCTTATCAAACCTTTGATACATAAGATTTTTGACCAACATGTATTGAGTATGGGTTTAAGGATTGTACCCGAATGGTTCTAAGGGCTAGTGGGAGATTGTTAGCCATGTGAGCCCGAGGTGAACCATTCCTACAATAAAAGTTATTGTAATAAATGATATATCAATAAACGTTTTCACTCCCTTTTTGATATTAAATGAATGAATGCATTATAAGGCCCCTTTATACATTTAGGGTTATGTACCATTTCCATCTTAATGATCATGCAACTGTTTATTCAATAATTGAATCATAGAGGTTGTTGCTTGGATGAACATCTAAGGAGTTAGATTGAGGAGTCATCAATTAACGTCAAATGATTATTAAGAGATGATCTCTTGGCTAAGTTGGAGATGAAAATCCTTCCTCGTTAGCCTAATATCTGACCGACCTCTTGTTGCATGTCCTCTACATGGAAATAGAGATTCGGAGGTGTCAAATCAGTTAGGTCATAGACTTGACTTAACAAGATCGAGATAACTAATGTCCTATGTCGTATACTGTCACGATATAGGCACACATCCTCTGACCAGAGACATGTGTTACTATATGTCTAAATATGAACATTTGGCAGACCAATAGGTTGATGACCTAACCAAGGTCTATACACCAACGAGCTGGTGTGCATATGAGGGCATATGAGTAATACGATCTCTAAAAGGGATCATATAGGTTCACTTGTGAATCGAAAGACATGAGCTCACTCATGAGGTATTGGGACCGATCAAATTCCATGCATGGTCGTCATGCTTTAGAATCATGACAAGAATTTGTAGGTATGATATATGATTTTGGAAATCATATGATCGATACCAACTCCCAATGACCAAGAATGAGAAACTTGATGATGAAACCCTAAGATGACAATGTAAAATTGATCTATATCCTCGGGTTTATCATAGGCCTTCCAGTATGCAGGATGTACAGGTATTAGGAATACATAAGGGTGATGTGATCATAACGATTGTATAATCATGACGCTTCCATTTCGAGGGAGTGGTTTAACATGTCTTGATTTTAGTGACTTCTCTCAGTAGAGAAGTAATCTGATCTAGGTCCAAGTGTTAGACATTGATTTGAATGATATTCAGATGCAATGACATGATTAGATTTATAGCCTTGATTTAATGAAGCATCTATGGGAGGTCCATGAGATATGGATTTGAGATGTGATCTCAATATCTAAGTCACTATATGTGGATCGTACAAATGCCATGTCCTTATCTCAAAGTATCTGCAGCGAAAGCGTATTATTCTTGAAAGAGTTAAAGAATAATTCCATTATTGAATTATATCTAAGCATTGAGAAATGGATAATTAAACGTGATTTAATTATCATGAATAATGTGAATTTGATTCATACTATTTTAATGCATGAGAATGATAATCTAATATAATTAAATGTGATTTAATTATAATGGATATGAATAATGTGGATAGTACTATCCAATTATTCATATATATTATAAATGTGATTTATAATATATTAAAGAGAGACTATTACGATTTATATTTGTTAATTAATTATTGATGTGAATTGGATTCACATTGGATGATTACTTGAAAATATAATTTACATTTTGTTTTGGGATGTGAATGCGATTCGCATTTTTCCAATGGCATGATTGCAATATTTGCAAGATAATTACGAATTATTTTTTGTGAAATAATTTACAACAAGTGTTGATGTAAATCTTGGAGATATCATGAGATAATGAAATATCATGAGATAATGAGGAGATTGACCCATCCACCACAAGAAGGTGGATGGCCACCAACCTCCATTAAGAGTAGCGGCCGTCCCCACTTTTTAGACATGAGGGAAATCTTCTTCCCTTATCTCCAAGGTAAATTGATTTGATTTGAAATTAATTTATATTGATTTGTCAATATATATTAATTTAAATTAAATTAATTATTTTTGTGTTTTTACAACAACATCATGACCATTGAAAGCAACACAAATCAATCTCATCCATTGATTTTATGTTGTCCATGGATTGATATCCATGGATTCTCAAAACCCTATATAAGAAGAGGCATACCTTTCTCTTCGAGTTACAACGACGACAACATAACTCTCTCACTCTCCCATTCTCACGCAAAGCCGTCTCCTTCTCCTTGAGTGGTCGTCCACTCCTCTCATGGAGAGAAGGTCACCTCCATCGTCGCATCGCCGTTGTGCTGCTGCTTCAACAACTCTTAGATCTCCGTCTTCTTTGGTGCGCCTCTCTTATGATGAAGGTGTTTGATCTCTGAGACAAGATCATGATATCCATTGCTTGGATCAACGACTTGGATTTCATGAAGCATGCGACTCCTCTTCACGAGCGCTAGCATTAGATAGGTGTATACCGTTTCTTAAGGTAAGGAAGCATTTCTTGGAATTTTCCATATGGAATCATTTCAAGATATTCTTAATATACCCATGTTGAGACAATACCAAAATCAGTTTTTCTCTATTTTTGAACAATTTCAGATGACCCAAGATGTAAGAGGCTTGTCCACAATCTTTCATCACAAAGTTATGGGAAACCATACCTTAACATTGGTCATCATCCATGTATCGTTCCCAGCGATAAGGATGCCATCTAGTAAAGCACAATGAACAAAAGTGCACTCCCACTAAGCTTTTTGTACATGCATGCTCATCAAAAATTTTGAATGAAATCATAACTCTTTATAGTTTCATAAAATCTGATGCTCCAGCTATGAGAAGCTTGTTCGAGCCTGTAGATAGATTTCTTCAACTTCCACACTTTGCCTTCCTTAACTATGAATTCATGGGGTTTCTCCATATGAATAATCTCCTCAAGGTATCCATTGAGGAATTGACATTGACATTCATCTGTTAGATGCCATAGGTATTATGTGCAGCTATAGCTAGTAGTGCCCTGATGCACTTAAGCAATGCCATATGAGAGAATGTCTCATCATAGTCAACGCCTTCTCTCTATTTGTAGCCCTTGGCTATGACGTGCTTTGAAGGTCTCTACCTTCCAATTAGCCCCCTCCTTTCTCTTGAAGATCCATTTACACCTAGTAGGTTTTACCCCCTTAGGTGGATCCTCCAGGGTCCACATGTCGTTCTTCTGCACGGATTCTATCTTAGACTTCATTGCTAGCATTCATATATCCATATCATGACCCACGAGTGCTTCATTAAATGAATTCAGATCATTGTCAAACTCTTCTCACACATGGAATCCATACATTTCAGGTGGTTTAACCACTCTCTAACTCTTTTGAAGAGGTACGTGTTTCATTATTAATTATCACTTCAGTTTCTGGTTCAGGAAATCCAATATCCTAAGAGGATTCTATCAGTTCCTTTATTTCATTCTTATCTTCAATTTTAAGAAATTAATTTCCTAAGATTTTCACATCCCTAGAGGAGAACACCTTTTGAGTCTCATGGTCATAAAGTTGGTATCTGATCTCGTCCTTCGCATGCCTAAAGAAGTAGCACTCTTTAGCGTGAGTTTCCAGTTTACTTGCATCCACGTTCTTGGTATGGACTAAGCAACCCCAAATCCTCAAGTATCAAATAATAGGCTTGGTTTCAAACCAAAGCTCGTGAGGGGTTTTGGGTACATACTTGGTAGGAATCTTGTTAAGGATATATGTTGCAGTCTCTACTGCATATCCTTGGAAACTAAGTGGTAAATATGCTTTACTCATTATTGATTTAACCATATACATGATGATCTTGTTGCATCTTTCATATTCACCATTTAGTTAGGGAGTTCTGGGAGTCATGAGATTGGATACAATTCCACTCCCCTTAAGGTATTTTTTGAATTCATCTTAAAGGTACTCGCTACCTTGGTCAGTTCCAATCCATTTGATCTTCCTATCAATTTGATTCTCAACCAAAGCCATGATTTTTTTGAACTTTCAAAGGTTTTAGATTTGTTGCATAATAGGAAGATAAACCCTCATCACGAATGGTCACCAGTAAACATCAAATAGTTTCGATATCCATTTAGAGTTGTGGCATGGAAGGGATCACATACATCGGTATGCAGTAGGTCAAGTATGTTGGAAATGCGAGCACACATCGAGCTATTATGCAATAACTGTTATTGAAAATCATTCCCTGATCTAAAATAAAGAAGAAGTAGTTCGCATAATAAGTCCCTTAGTACAATGAGGGTTATGTACCATGGCCATCTTAATGGTCATATATCTATTGATTCAGATGTTGAATAATAGAGGTTGGTGCTTGATGATATGTAAAGAGTTAGATTGAGGGCTCATCAAGTATCGTCAAATGATTGTTAAGAAAGGATCTCCATCCTAATAAAAAAATGCCAATTCTTCTCTAAAGTACGATATCTAACAAACCTCTTGATGTAGGTCCTCTACATAGGAATAGAGATCCAGAGGTGTTAGATAAGTTAGGTCAAAGCGTTTACTTAGCAAGATCTAGATAACCAAGACCTATGTCATATATTGTCATTATATAGGCACACATCCTCTGACCGAAGGCAAGTGTGTTACTATATGTCAGAGAATGTACATTTGATAGAATGATAGGTTGATGATCTACTAAAGGTCTATACACCATAGAGATAATGTGCGTACGAGGGCATATGAGTAATACGATCCATTACTGAACTGGAAGGCACGAGCTCACTCATAAGATATTGGGATCAAATTCCATGCATTTTCATCTCGCTTTGAAAGCTTGAAAGAATTTATAGGAATGATATATGCCTTTGGAAAGTATATGATCAATACTCACTCCCAATGATCTAATGAGA
This sequence comes from Ottelia alismoides, assembly GCA_037367405.1. Classification (NCBI taxonomy): domain Eukaryota; kingdom Viridiplantae; phylum Streptophyta; class Magnoliopsida; order Alismatales; family Hydrocharitaceae; genus Ottelia; species Ottelia alismoides. The sequence continues at coordinate 449,807 of JAZKJV010002853.1, read as the reverse complement.
AACTTAATGATAAATCCCTGAAGAAGACATTTCAAATATGATCTAAAACTTCGGGTTTAATCTAGGTCTAGAGTATGTAAGATGTACGGGTATTAAGAATACTTGAGGCTGATGTGATTTGAAGTGATTGTATATCTGTGACACTTCCATTCTGAGGAGTGATGAAACATGTTTGGATTTTTGTGACTCCTCTCAGTAGATCAGTAACCTAGTCTTAGTCCGAATGTTAGATATTGATCAGAATATGATTCGGATGTAATAAGAAAATTTGATTTACGTTTTGATTTAATCAAGCATCTATGAGGGGTTACGAGATCTGGATTTGAGATATGATCTCAATCCAAGTCACTGTATAGGGAATGTACAATCACCATGTCCTTATCTCCAAGTATCCGCAGAGAAAGCACATTGTTTTTAAAAGAGTTCAAGAATAATTCAATTATTGATAATGTATCTGAGCATTAAGAAAAAATTTATAATCAAATGTGATTTAATTATTATGGATAATACAAACATGATTCATATTAATTGGACACATGAGAATGGAGATCTAAAATAATTAAATATGATTTAATTATCAAGGATATGAATAATAGGATTTCACTATCCGTATTAATCATATATACTATAAATGTCATTTATAATATATTAAGAAGAGTTAATTGTAAATAGTATGAACAAATTAAATGTTGATGTAAATTGTATTCACATTATATAACTAATTATAAATGTAATTTACATTTTATTTTGTAGGTATGAATATGATTCATAATTTTTAATGACATGGTTTAAGTGTTCAAAAAATAATTCGGAATTATTTTTTTGAATAAAATTACAATAAATGTTGTTACAAATTATGGATGATTATGTAAGATATAGGATCTCATAGAATTGGAAGAAGGAGGCCACCACCCTTGAGTCCTAAATCTAGTTGGTTGTCCACTCCATGATTGGAAGGAGGCTTGCCTTCTTCCTAATCCTTCTATGCATATTGATTTGATTGAATTAAATTATATTGAAGATTCCCTAATATATTTAATTTAAATTAAATTAACAATAATTGTTGTTACAAATTAAAAGGCAACAAAATCATGACCATTGATTGAAAGCACCAATAAATATTAACCATTGGATTTGTATGCACATGGATTGTGATTCATGGACATACAAAATAGTATAAAAGGAAGGGTAGCCCAAGACTTTTATTATGCATAACAATTGTAAGAGAAATTACTCTCTTCACTTTATCATACACGTCCCTTCTCTCTCAACATTGTGGTCGTCCACATTATTGACCTAGAGACTCCTACCATCGAGCGATGTTGTTGTGCTTCTCGATCGACTACTCATGGATCTTCACCTTCTTCAGTGCATCTTACTTATGAGAAAGGACATCGATTTCTTGCGATGAAATTAGTGGAGTCCATGCTCGGATCTTCAACTTGGATTGCGAGAAGCCCACATCTCATCAATGTGCTCGCAAGTATTTTATTCGTCGGGTCAAACTTGAGACAGGAGGTGTCTTCAATTAGAGACACGAACATAAACATGCTTCAAGAGGAAATACTTGTACTTTTTAGTGTTGTTGATGAAATTATTGGAGAATTGTTTATGAATCATGTAATTTCATCTATTTAAAAAAAATTAATTATGTTGCCCCACACAACTAGTATGACTAGTTGACCTAAATCGTATTCGATGAGATCTTCACGCTTTAGTGATGTGCTAAGTTCAAAACCCTAGCCTTCAAGTGGTATTAAAGTCAGGTTAAAGGTCTTGTATATGATCCAAAACCCTAGATGAACGAGGTTATGTATGTCGGATGCACGGGGACTCGTTGTTTTGCATTTGATGCATGATCCGAATTATTTTTCGCTAAAATGAAAATCATCTAATTATGCACTATTTGGACGAATATTTTTGGATAATAAAATGTATTTAGAATGTTTAAATATGTTCCCAAAGAAATAGCCAATTGTTGGCATCAAAGGTGCATAAATTAAAATTCGAAAAGTTCCGACTGTGACATTATTTTTTTAAGTATTCATGAATCTGTAAGAAATTATTTTTGGTTAATATTTTCCCATCATGAAACTTGAAATAAACACTTTAACTAAGTATATAATTAAACCATCAGACCACACGATTTTATTTCATGTGATTCCGACTCCGTTTTCCCTAGATATTCTATATTTAGTAGAGATGGGTCAGATGATGATTGGATCATCAAGATTATTTTGTAATTTGTTTATCATTTAATGTCAATCATGGAAATTATGAATTAGCCATAATTAATTGATACATAATATTTATTTTCAAAATATTTCAATAAACATCAATCACCACTGAATGAATGTATCATGACAAAACCCTAGTTTATCCTGCAATAGTTGTAGGATAACTTTTATATGCAAAACCAACATTATTGCTTGATATGGATAGAAATTTCGGATCTTAAATTGTTTTTAAGATGTGTAAGATTTCTGAGAGATTACTATGTAGTATAATGCCCATCATCAAAGGAATGATCGGTAAAATCGTAAGTACATTGATCTAACGATTATTATTTTTGAATCGTTATCGTGACGGTGTCTAGGTCGTGGGCATGCTAATGGGTTACTTAATTGGTACCTCCTGCAACATTTGGAGTGGAAGCACTCCCTGATAGCATTGTATATCCGACTAGCTTGATCCACCTCGATGTGAGGGTGATTTGAGCAAACCAAATTGCACTCTTATTACTAAAACTCAAGAATAATACGTACTTGTGTGAACATAATACTATATGTTAATATCAAGCAAACCCTAATTGTTTGTTGGTTGATTGATGGGATTGAAAATTGATTAAATATGGTTAAATTATTTAGATCCAATTAAAATTAATACTCTATTATGAATAGAGTTGTCTATTATGAATAGAGTTGGAATTCCCTTCGAAGAATTATTTATGTGAATATGATTCACAATGATTAATTAAAATTTGAATGGGATATGGAGGATCATATAAATGACATGCATGATCTCTCGTTAAGGAGAAGGGTTCCATCTCCATGGATTTTATGCTGGAGACGCGTGTCCGAAGTGAAAAATCCTACATAAAGGTGTACATAGATCGGGCTCTTTGCTTTTGAACGAGTAAGGCCATATGTGTAGTGACCCCAATATCTATTTCTCATATTATTGGGGTGATAATGGACTGCGCATAACGAGTTCTATTCTTTTGATGGTTTATTCAATTAATAATGGGTCAACATCATCTTAGGGGTTTGGGGCCCTGGTGTTAAAGACCGAATCGGGAAATGCAAGTTGGACTTGCACGGCAGAATGAGTTCCCTCTTCTTTTTATCAGAGTCGCAGTTTCTCATATTATTAGGATGTAACAAAGGTAGAAAGGAGATCCCGGGTCTTGCTAGAGATATAACGGTAAGTAAATATATTACTTTTTAAGTGAATAAGGGAATGAACTTTCAGAGTTTAAAAGGAAAGACAACTTTGATATAAAATCCGTAGTCAAAGTAAATTATATGTATGCATATTATTTTATTTCAGATAATCTACTTTGAACCCACTCAAAACTATACTCAATCGTAATCAGTATAATCGTGGATTGCATCCTTGATCAAGTTGTAGTACCTGCAGTTGGACACATAATGTATGTGGTTGCAATGTGCAAGTTTCCCCATAATAATGAGGAATGCAATTAAATAGACAATAGGAAAACAACCTATGATTTGTGTGTCTTTACAGTCTTGATTATTTATCAAATATGAATTGGAAGTATCATATTGATGTTTATCGTAATTGTCAGAATCCTTATAAAACTAAAGATGTTTTGGCAAACATTTGTGCTCTCAACATTTAATTATGGTTCACTACATTATGTAGGATGGTATCTCCATAGGAGATGATGTACTCAAAAATTTTGAGTACCTACCTGAAACCAAAGTCTTTAAGAGTTAACTTGGATGCAGATTTGATGAGTGTCATCATTCTACTATCTATACTCAAGTCTTTCATGAAGCTTCTTATTATTCATATTGTATGAATAGGATAAAGCATTTTGAAATACTCTTATATTAAAGTCCTTTGAGGACATCTTCTATTTAAGAGATCCTTTATCTTATGTAAATGTTGTTTATAGATTAAGGAAGCACGGTAGAAGCATGTGTCAAACCCAAGTAAGATGGAAAGTCAAAGAGTTGATTATACTTCTGTGACTTCCATACATCTGACATCCAAAGAGTTGAATGAATGGCAAGACTGCAATAACCCGATATACTGATAGTATGACTATTAGGACTATCCATAATCCTTAGTGAAGGAATCAAATAATACATCGACACATTCTACATCTACATATCATCATAGAAATTGACTTACGTGTTATTTAAGATTAAAAGTCTGATAATTGTATGTCATTTTTCTAATAGCACTTGCAATTGGTTGCACATGTTTTAGAAGACAAGAAACTTTGCTCTTAAGATTTAATAATCATCCACATGGGAGTTGATGTAATTGTCGCAATAATCTCCATTGGATAGATAGACTACATATTTTTAACTGGAGAGCTCTTAGTCTTAGAAAATATCTCTATGACCAATACATTAGAATACATTCATTGTTCACTTCTAAATTTAGTGGAAATAAACATAGACTATGGAATACACCTATCATAAAGAGTTATGAGGATATATTGCAGATAGCTATTTAACATCTAGAGGACTCTACTGAATTCGAATACTAATGAATGGTTTACTAATATTTATAATACTGGAAATTAAAACCTTTAAAGATCAAAAGGAGGATAAAGATGGGAATGGTGTAACATGCCAATGTATTAAAAACCTCATATATATTTATATACCATAATGAATAGTAATGATAGGTGATATCCATTAATGATTATTCATGGTGTGAGATTTATTCCTTTAACCATAGAAACCTTTGAAATGTTCAAAGATTTCACCATTTTTGTTGAGAGCCAAAAAAATAGAAGGAAGATGAAAAGAATTTAATCTGACCAAGGTAGCCAGTATCTATCAGAAAAATTTAAAAGAATACCTTAAAGAGAAAGGAATGTTGTTTCTATCTCACTCATCCTAATGCACCTCAACTCAATGAAGTTGTAGGGAGATAAAATTGGATCATGTGTGACATGATTTGATCAATGATGAATCTAAGCATAATTACCTATTGGTTTTTGGGTATTTGCTGTAGAAACTGCAATATATAAGATTCCATGTGAATTGGAACCCAAAACCCTCATAATCTATGGTTTGGAACCTAGCCCAGTGATGGACATTTGAGGATTTAGGGTTGCTTGTACCATGAACATAACATGGATGCAAATAAGCCAGAATCTAGCACCTGAGAGTGTTGCTTCATTAGGAATAAAAAGGATGACATTAGACACCTTATTTATGACCTTGAGATTCTTAACAGATGTCTCTCTAAGAAAATGATTCTAAGAGGATGATTTTTTAAGAATCAAGATAAGAAGTAAAGGGACTCACTGAATCCTAAGAAGATAGTGAGGCTCCTAAAACTGGAAACTAAAAGGATATATGAAGATGAAACACTCATACCTCTTCAAATCAGTTTGAGTGTGTCAGAGAAATCTGACAATGATCGAACTTCATATGATGATGCTTGTGAAGATCATGACATGGAAAAATGGATGTTAGCAGTAAAGTCTAAAGTAGACTTCATGCATAATTTTTTTGTATTGGACATTGAGGATCCACCTATAAGAGTTAGACCTATTAAGTTTAAATGGATCTTCAAGAGAAAAAGGGAACCTGATGACAAGATAGAGACCTTCAAAGCATGGCTCATAGCCAAGAACTGCAAACAGAGAGAAGGCATCGCTTGCAATGAGGACTTGTTCTCTAGTGACCATGCTTATACCCATACAGACTACCCAAGTGTATGGAAAACCTAACACTAAATATGTGATTTATTACTCTAAAAGAGATTATTTAAGCTTGGTTGCCAAAATTCATTGGCATTTCATCATTTAAATTGAATTATTAACATTCATGTATGTATAAATAATAATTGCATTTTATCATGCATAATTGTATAAAATAAGAAGTCAACCCAAAACAATTGATCTGTAAAATATGCTAACTTCTCCTATTTTTAATTAATTCATGCTAAGTCCAAATCACATAAAATCACCTCCATTGTGTACATATTATTAACAATGATAAAGGAAAAATACAAAAAAAAATAATGAACATAAATAAGTGGCTCACAAATCAAAACCCTAATTTCCATATCTGTCTAACTAAAGCATTGATGTCTCTCTCATATAGTGTCCAATTCAATCTACTCACTTTTAAACTAATGCACATTCAATTATATTCAAAACAAGACCAAGTCCAAGTGAATCAGAGATTGTATGTGAAAAGTGGGTTTTGGGTTTCTTTATACATTATGTATTTTAGCTGATTTTGACCAGACATTTATATGTACATAATTAACTCTTTTTATTTTATTTCTTTTTCATTTATATTATTTGATAAAAGTTTTATTAAAATGCATAAAAAACAATACCTAAAATGAGCTTGAAGTAAAAGAAGCTAACTGGTCCGAGTCTTCATTGAGAGGCTATTCAATAAGTCCACTTTATTTTATTCCTCTATTTCATTAATTATTAAAAAATTAAAAAAAATATTAATGTACTACTATTTGTCTTTTATTTTATCCTATTTTTTTCTCAATTTTTATCTTATTTTTAAATTTACAAAAAATACAAAATCTGAAAACCAGGTATTTTATACACATAGAATACCACCAAAAATACCATTTTGGCAAATGACCTATTTTGGTTTCGTTTTATTCATAGAAGTTGTAGATCTCATTGAGACGAACAACTTTAATGAAGAAAGGTTTTTAATTCGAGGTCATTTACTATTTCTTTTTAATTTTCCTTTGATCTTTATTTTCAAAATTTTTTGGGCCCACCACATGGCAGCTCCTCGAGCCTCCATGTGTCGTCGCCTTCTCCCTCACTTACTCATTATTTTTACAGCCTTTAGATGAAGAGGTATCCTAACAATGGTTGGGATCACAACCTTTCCCTTTTGTTCCTGCCCCGCCACGTGGTGCTTTGTGGGCCACCCTATCTCGGTCAATCAGACGGCCCACGTTGTCCTCCTCCCTCTGTTCAATGCTGACCGCCGCCTTCCCCATTTCGCTCCAGCACCGTCTGCCCGCTCTTCTGGATTCCTTTCCTAATATGGAGCTATGCCACTTTCCCCATCAACCGTAGATCTCTCGATTCCAATCAATCCCCGATCTCCCCTCGTCTCGTATCCAATCTGACCGATCGCCTCTTCCTGTATCTCCTCCTAATCAAACCCATTCTCAGATCAACATCACACCCACCTTCCGCCGACCTCCTTTGCTACTAAAACCCATCGCTGCTCGAAAATCCCTCATCCGCCGATTATCCTACACAACATTGAGGATGAGGGCACCATAGGTGACAGCTCCGGCATCCTTCCTTGCGTCGACTATATCCGACATCTCCATCCCGCGATGCCATTGTAGAGCCATGCAGGCAAAGGTTCTTTCCTTGCTCTTGCATCATGTCACTGTTGAGCTGCTCCGGATTTGGTCACTGAGCTCACTACCGCCTCCTCTCAATTCAGCCACCCTTGCTACCTCCCACGCCTTCACCATTACCACACGATGCTCCAGCTCTAGCATCGTGCCATTAAGCCCCTTCGCCCCTGCTCCCCTGCACCTCCATCGGACACACCCACACCGACAACCAACTCCTTCATCACCCCCTTCAGAGATTGCCTCGTGATGAAAATGTGATTCATCATTCTTAAAGTTGAAAATAGAGCTTTGTCCCCGGGTATTTAGCATCACATTTCCCTTTATCTTGCAGAGATAGCATTCATGCATCAATCCACAAGATATGCATTTTAACATTCATATTTGCATTTAAATAAGAAGCCAATTCATTTGTAAAATCCACTTGTAAAATAACCACCTATTTATTTATTTGTATTCCCTTCAAGATCAAATAAAACCTTCCTTATAATGTGTACACTATTAGTTAATAATATAAAGAAGAAGGCCAAAATCCCTATCTTGTAAAATACCCAATAAAGCCCCAAACCCCTGGACCTTAGAATGCCAATATATCTCTCTTACAAACTCCGAATTAGGTCTACTCACTTTCAGAGTAATACACATCCAGAGACCTTTAAAATGAGACTAATTTCATTCAATTCGTAGCTCGTATGCAAAACTTGGGTTTTTGGGTCTCCTTATATAGTACATATATGTATATTTGTACTCTTGTATTTTAGTATCATATTTGACCTCATCTTCGTTTTTGATCAACATGAAACTTGTATATCTCATCGAGATCTACAACTTCCATGTTTTGAGTTTTTCCAAATTCAGCATCCTTCTCTCCCTAAATTCATTTTCTTTCTCAACCACTCAGAGCTGGCCACGTGGCACCCTCTGATTGAGCCACGTGGCCCGCCCCCGTTGACATGTCTGCCTGCACCCCTGACCATTGGATCTCTTCTTGATCCAATAGTCCAATGATTTCCATGCACGCCCTTTGTTCCCCACCGTCTGATCATACCCAGCTCACATCTACACCGTCCGATAGCGCCTCACCCACAGTCCACCACGTGGCACTCTGTACGCCATCTGATCTCGCTGTGGGCACCTTGATCTATACTGTCCATCACCGCTTTCGCTCCATACCATCTGATAGCATATCTGATCTAATCACGCCCGTCCCTTCGTGTCGCATCCCCAGCACGCCACATGGTGCATTACGCGCCCTCCGATCATCGCCAGAAGCATCGCATCTTGGCCCTCCATCTCGCACGAGGTTTGCACCCTCCAATCATACCCCAGACCTCATCAGGACCGCCCATTAGCGCCTCGCCATGCATCCGCGATGTGGCGTGTCCTATGCCCCTCGATTTCGCTCAGCCAATCTAATCGTCACCCTTCGCTACCGCCCCTCTCCTGACCGTTGGATCGCTCGATCCAACGATAGAGGCATCATCGTCTACCTCCCGCACACCCCACGCCAACGTCTTCCACCGTGCGCAAGGGGCCGCCCCCTTTCTATTTTGGGCACCACGCCGACCATCATTTCCGACCCCTGGTGCCACCACGACACATCCCACTCTCCCCTCATCCTCGCCAACCCCCTCGATCTCCATGACTACCCTCAACCTCGCTCCACGATACCCACGAACTCCACCTCTTCGCCTTCCACGTCGTCACCTCCACCCTTTAAATACTTCACCTCCGGCCACTTTCACCCCCATCTGCCACCACGGAGAGTATCTCCGAGCTCCCACCTTCGAGTTGGTGACAGCAATTCGATGTGAGGACGAACGACGACCGAGATCCACCTCCGGCGAGATCCACGGCCCTCCACCGCCGTGCTGCAGCTTCCTCCGTGAGCTGCGCGAGCTCAGGTTCCCTACCGGCCTTCGAGCGACGACCTGGAAGCTCCATCTGAGCTTCTGATCCCAAGTAGATCCCTTCATCCTCTCCCCGATCTTCTTCTTGATTTTTCTTCTTTTTCTTCCATTTTATTCACCGTCCACGAGCCTCTTCCCGCTCCGCAAATCATCCTTCGAGCTCTGCAAGGGAGCTCTGATCTTCACGAGCCCCTTCATCTTCTTAGACGACGCACCACACCTTACTCCGATCAAAGCTCTGCCACTTCGCGGAGCAGCTTCACTGGACACCATCACTGCACTACATGCCTCACATTTCATTCCCGACCACTCCACGAACATTTTGCATGCCTCGGCTATACCGCTAACCCCTGCAGGTGATCTCTCCTTGATTGGCCGAAAGCTTCACCGGCACATCTTCGAGCTTCATCGCAATTGGCCTCCGGGCCACCCCAACCTCAGCCAACATCGTCGGACGTTCTGCCGCACCTCCACAACTCTTCTGAGCTACACGAGACCCTCCAGCGCCCTTCACCGACGACGGGAAGAGGAGGCAGAGCTAGGTCCGCTTCGCTAGAGCACAGTCCTCTCTGCCGCAGGAGGAGAGGACCGTTGAGGACGAAAGCCAGCAGCCGTTCGATCCCCTTAATCGAACGGTCATGAGACATCCACGTCACCCACGTCCTGCAGCCATAGGATCAGGCGGATCCTACGCATCCAGATTACACCACATCATCGCTTCTCTGTGCTCCAGGTGTCGTTGGATCAATCTAAATCCAACGGTCACTGATCACCCACACCCTCGTCTCAGGAGCGACCCTTCACCGTTGGATCGTCACTTGATCCATGGTCCAGATCAGGCCACGTCGCCCGATCCGAGCCTCTTCCCTGACCACTAGGCTCGAATCCTCGAAGCTACTTCGAGCCAGATCTGAACCTCCAAAGCCACCCGAGCCTCGCTCCGAGCCTCCGAAGACCACAGAGCCTAGGACCCCCACGTGATCTGCACGTGCGTCCTAGGTTATTTGCATCGAGGCCCCTAGAGGTTTCCAGATTTGCATTTCAGTCCCTGCCAGGAGACCCCACGTGAGGAGTACGTTTCTGTGGAAAATCTGCATCCACCCCCTCAGCATTATAGGTAATTACATATTGGTCCCTGTCAGTACGTGTTATTTTTATCAATTTTAATTCCTGTAATTGCATTTATACCCCTGTCATTGCACGTAAAATTAGGCACTCATTTTAATTCATTTTTCAACTTGAAAATCTGCATTGTGTATCTTATGTTGTCCTCGTTCACATGTGACACTTGGCACATTTTTGTAATATCAGTGGATTTTCTATTAATTAATTGGTTGAATTTTGCTATACTTTGCCCATTTATACCTTTTAATTCATAGTAATTTCTCTGTGATTCCAAACTCCCCAAAAAATCACATTGCATCTAGGATAATTAGGTTTACATTGCGTAAAAATTTCATCTCATTTGCACGCATCCCGAGGTATGAATAAATCATTTAGTGATTTTCTTAATTTTTAATGGGTTCATTTCACATAGAAATTTAGGTTTAATAATTTTCTTAGATTCCTCACCTTCAGATCTATGTAGGATAATTTTTATTTCTAAAAATATTGTGATTTGATATTTATTAAAAGTAATTTAGTCAAAATCACTCTGCATTCATTTTTATTTCACAGTAAATTTATTTAGTGTCAGAAAAATCTAAAAAATTTAGTGTAGCTTAACTTCATTCCATTTCATCATCTGGCCAAGTTTCATAATTTTTGGGATCAATTTGACCATATTTCTGAATTAACTTGTAAACTGCCCCGATTTGTGCATGTGTCTTTTCCTTCTTGCATAAAATAATCGAAAAAGACCCAAAAACATTATCCCCTGAAAATCAAACCTTGGAACATGCTTAAAATCTACTTAAGGAAACAACTGCCTCCCTAAGTTCGACCTTGGGCTTGCCCAAGTAAAATAAATTTGCTACGTGTGATTAACTTGACACTAATTAAAAGCGATTTTTGATCTGCTCTTATTATCCGATTGCAACGAACGACATCGATTAATTTGACCATTAATTTGATTGAATTAACAAGGGTAGTGAGACACTCATCAAAATGGCGTCGCTGCCGGGGAGGCACGGCTTAGGTTAATTTGCGGTAATTTCTGAATGTTTGATTTTCTATCCCCGGGTAATCTGACCCGCGTTTTTCTTGTGAATATTTTCTGTCCTTTAATTTCTGTATTTTTTGTGTCATTCTCTATCTGACCTCAACCTGTTTTTGTGCGAGGAACGCGAGGAGTCAAAGACGCTTCGAGGAACCTGCATTTTAATTTGTTTGAGTGATTTGAGAGGACTTGTACTTTTATTTTTATTTTTATTTTTTATTTTCATATTATTTCTAGCGGTTCCCGTTTGGGTTCTCGCGTGTGTAAACATAGTAGAACCGTGTCCCCGTGTGCTGTGTGGATTGAATTGTAGATTAGGCTTGCACTAGCGGCTCCTCAAGCCACTCTAAGATTGGCTTGTGCTCGTAAATCTTTTGGACCACACAATACACTTAAAAGACGCACCTAGACCACAGAACTAGCCAAATCAACCTGTGCTTCACTCGCTAATAGAACTGCTTGTTTAGGAGCGGATTTTGTCGTTTGCATTTGTATATAGTATATAAAAAGATTTCAATTATGTTTTGCATCCTACATAAAAGGAAGGGATCACTGTAAGTATTCTTCACTCAGCATACGCATCATTGTTTTCGTGCATCGGCTTTTCTCGATTTCCCTCTCTTTGTTTTTCAAACCTAAGTTAAACGGAAATGGGGACTGGACGATAGGCGTGCTATTTGGTTGGACTAACAAGTGACAACTAATCTCCAAAATTGGGACTGCTAATTGAATTGGACCAAAAAATTTTGACTAAAATTAACCCTTGTTTGCGGGAGATTAACGCCGACCTTGTTTTCAGGCTGAGTGAGGGTACTTGAGCGTGTGTGAACACCTTAAGGTAGACCCAAATACCCGCCTTCCATATCACGTTCCGACTAATCCTAGCAAATATCACAAGTTGAATTATTCAGGTTCACTGACTAGTACCAAGTAGCCTCCACCTGTCTCAGGTAGATAGGGGCAAAATTGCGGTACTTCGCGACAAGTTGCCAGTAACCCCCCAGGGTGAAGTTCCGGCCTTGTCAGCCTCCGCCTGCTTGCAGGTAGATAGGGGCAGATCTTTGAATCCATCAACTTAGGATAGGAGCGAAGAAAGGAAGGATCTTCGGTATCTTAGGCGATAGGTTAAACAGGGAAGACGCATCCGGCTCTGAGCCGACTTCCCTATAGGCCGCGTAACCTTTGCTATCTTGTCTGATAAACTCACACTTAAAATCAACTAGATCAATCGGACTTGATTTTGAGTCCTTCACTGCGTTGAGTGTGAACTCGGGGTTTGCTCTTGTGTTTGTCTGTGTGTTTGTCCGTGTGTGTTATCCTGTGTAATTGCACATTTTCTACCTCAATCTGCTTACACTCATCCTTTCCTCTTCAAGATGTCGGGATATTGGTCCCCATACCCTATGACCTCTGGTCAATCCTCCTCGACCATATACTGTTCATCTTCGCCTTCTCCTTCTTCCATGTATCCTCCGCCATCCACGGGAGACCCTTACCCGTGGTCAGTTCCACCTCAACCCGTTCATGAAGTCAGAACTTCGATTGACTTTTCCATTTCTTCGCATTTCTCACCTACTCCATATTATAACACTCCGGATCCACTTCCATCTTAGGCTGACTATACTTATTCTCGAGAGCTTGTAGGAATCAAAGAATCGAATAAAGAGCAAGCCACTGCTGAGACAGATGATTGGCAAAACTATATGCCCCCACATACTTCATTCTCACCTCAAGTAGGGACCAGACAAAAATTTACATATACGCATCCCGACTTGACCTTAGGGCATAACATGGTCGATCGAACAACCCGAATGGAGAGGCTTACACATCATGATTTATCAGACTTGATTGACTTTAGTGATCAAGCTTCCATTAACCAGCCTTCATTCGGAGAGCCTATACATTCACAAGATTGGACTCATGAGCTAGACTTATCAGTCCCTGTTTCATCATATGAGGCTCCGACCAATATTTATCATTTGGATAGTCCATACTCGACCCAGCATTACATGCTAGAGTCTAGGTATGTTGAGTACGAGACCCCAATATCTCAGCAGTATCCTCCAATTGAGCAGAACTCTCCCATGATTTGTCATGAGAATATTTTGGAGGATGACATTTACAGACTTATTGAGAAAAATGAAACATTAGGTAACAAGTTGAGAGATGTCATGGAAATATTGCACTCAATTTCTGTCAGCTTGGGAATAAAAGTGGAAAAGGACATGAGTAGTTTTGAGGTTGAAAACAAAGCGAACATTAGGGAACCCACACATCGTGTACAGCTGGAGTCCATTCTATCTCCCTCTTCTACTAACCCCTTTCCTTCCAATCCAGAGTCTGATCATTCATCCACAAAAAATACCAAAAAAATGAAAAACCAAAAAAACACATAAAAATTGAAAATGAAAAAGACCTAAAAAAATTGGATCCTGCACTAAGGGAAGCACTCGATGAAGAATTGATATTCAAACTTCCCTTAATTAAGGCCATAGATCACTTCCCCGATCTCAAGAGATTTGTAAAGAGTAAAATGATACCCAAGAGGTCGGGCAATAAGAGGACAAGGACTGAAAGACACATCATGTCTATGGCCACCTCCTTGGTGATGGGGAGAAAGACCAAAAGCTGCAGAGTGAAGCAGTTGCCTCGAGTTGAATGTGAAATCAAAGACACTATCTTTACACATGCAAGAATCGATGATGACTCACCAATAAATATCCTCCTGACCTCTGTGTTTGACAAGCTCAAACTCAGGCCACTTAGGAAGTCGAGAGAGATCGTTCAGCTGGCTGATCGATCCATCAAACAGTCGAGAGGAAATATTTCTGTCATCGTTACTTTCCAAGGTGCTCTACTCCAGGTAGACTTCATGATCATTGACATTGAGCACCGAGGAGAGTTTTCCTAGTCTCCGATTATTCTCAGGAAGCCGTTCTTAGCCTTGGCTAAGGCGACTATAGATTGCAAGACTTGGGAAATCGATTTTACAGCATTGGGAGCGCTTCTACCTCATCCATTCTTTGATAAACTTTACTCTAAGGTGACCCGCACATCCACTGACAATCGTGACCATCGAGAGGCAGATGAGTCACACCTCTCTACTACACCTGAGAGACCTATTGTCCGAACGACCATTGGTTCAGAGACTCCCCACACCTCCTCAACTGCTTGCACCACTACCGTGACAGCTTCTAAGGAGGACTCACGACCAGAAGTTGACATTGAGTCGGACATGATTTTTGCTGATTGTCTTGACCATTTTGATGATCCGACACAAGAGCCCAATAATGTCAAGCCAACTGAGATCACAGGCACCTTCTCGAGATGTGTGCTGACCCTTCAGGAATATGCTAATCTATATGGTGACTCGTCTGATGAGGAACCCATGGTCAGCACCGCACCACATCCTGGACCTTCAAAGGAAACAACCAAGACTAAATTGACTCCACATAAAAATACAGTTGCTCCCCTTCTAGTCGGCTATCTAGTGAGAGGAGATCATGAATTGATTCCTCAAGATGTTCCCCCGAACCTCTCAAGGCGCGTCGCTCTCATATCCCTCTCAATGATTCAGGTTCTAGAAAACTGACTAAGGAAATTTCCTTCAACATTCCGGAGAAGGAAGTTTCAGAGGAATCCTCATCGGGTCCGGACAAGGTGATTTATATGAGTGAGCTCAGTTTGGTTGTTCTTAAGCCGTATCTAAGCAAGCAGCTGTGTGTCGACCCTCGTTGGACGATCCCTTCACCTAACTATTGTTCATCTGAGGACGATTCCGATAGCGACACACTTGTATATTACCCATCTACACGATCCCGCAAGAAGGTACGTCACAAACCTTCTTGATCCCTGTATATTCTCACTCCTTCTTGTATATATTTTCCCTCCCTCCCTAGTGATTTGAATCACTCACCTCGGCTCCATATCATTTCATTTTATGGCTATACTTAGGATGATAGGATCCTAAGTATAGGGGGGAGAGTGACCCGAGTCTCTTCACCATTCGTTATATATTCTCTAGATCTCATCGGTTCCCGCACTCACTCATGTCCTATACTTAGCCTGACCAGAGCCTAAGTATAGGGGGGACCGATGCCCGTAGTGTATTTACTCCTCCATTTCCCCTCTTAACCTCGCGTGCCCCATTTTTGATCTTCCTCTACACTTAGGCTGCTAGAGCCTAAGTATAGGGGGGCGGAGCAGCTTCTATACTTTTTGTTTTATTAGCTCTCCTACGCTTAGCACGAGCTATGTCTTTTTCCTCACTTTTCGTGCTCTGAGGACATAGCAAACACTAAGTATAGGGGGTGTGTATATGTTACATATATACTTTACCCATAGCTCGTACTTTCACGTATTTTCACGTATTTTTGTATATATTATGTAATAATTACGGGTGGGTAAAAATTGAAAAAAAAATTCTACTTGTTATATAATACTTGTAAAACTTTTGTAAAAATTTGAAAAAAAAATAAAATACGTGTATACTTGTATAACACTTGTATATTTTTTAATACTTATAAAACTCTTGTAAATTGTTGTAACATAGGAGGTATACCAAATAATCGAAAAAAATGAAAAAAATCAAAGGCTTCTTATTTACTCTTGCATATCATCTCTACATCAGAAAAGAAAGAAAAAGAGTCTTGTATTTTATAGCATGTCATCTGCATCTCATCTGCATATCTTGCATATGCAATGTGAAAAGCTAGTGGGTTCTGAACCAAGTTATGAGTAGATATTGAGGATGGACTTGATTAAACCTTAATACACCTAATTTCAGAGGAAACTTATAGGAACTGGAGTTAAGATTTCTCAAGTCAAGTGACTTAATTCTTTGAGTCCGCAAGTCTATGTTCACATGTCATCTTGATTAGTCTAAGTAGAATATCTCGTGCACATGCATGATTCTTTTAGATAATGACCTAACTTGGACAAGCACAATGAACATAGCTCTTCATTGACGAGGTGGTGAGGAGGTAGAATCCTTTAGCTTGGAGTAGCAAAAGGGTGGAAACATCCGTCCTCTTCTAGGGAGGGTAGTGCATCTCAACCTAGTTTGGTGGTGTTGACATCTAAGGACGGGATGATGTGGGTTGCAATAATGCTTCAAAAGAGGGATAGTCTACTGGCTCAAGAGGAAAAACTCCTAATGTACATGTTGCACCTTGTATATAGTTCGGAAAAAAAATACAAAAACTACATAAAAATCAGACAAGTCCAAGTAAAAATAAAATACTTATCGGAGTCTGTATATTAGCAAAGAAATGCAGCCGGATGACTTGGCTACACTGGTCAGGCATCCCGGGATAGGTAGCTACACTGACTACCATCCATTCTCCTGTCTACCCCCTCCTCGTGAGCTGGTTGCACTTGAACTTAGAAGGGAATACCCCGCTCCTCGAGGAAAGAGTTACTGGACCGGGTTATTTGAGTTACCTTGTTAGAGGAGGTTGCTTCTTAGTTATTTCTGATGTGGAGAGTTACATTTCATTTCCACAGTACAAGTAAGAATCATAGTCATCAGAAATTTGCGTTTGAGGATTTGTTCTAACCTGACTATTGAGGAGTCTTGAATAGAAGACTTGTGGAACATGAAGTCTGTTAGGTCTTAAGTTCAGTCCCAACGAGGTTCCGCCACACAAGTAATCCAAAGGTTGAGTCAAGCTCCATTTTCAACTTTTGTTCATGACCTTGGTATGGAACCCAAAATCATTTCACTCTTGCATTTCATTTTAGTTGCTAAGAGACGAGCAAGGTTTAAGTATAGGGGGTTGATGAATCTGTGATTCATCACTCTTAAAGTTTAAAATAAAGCTTTGTCCCCAGGTATTTAGCGTTGTATTTCCCTTTATCTTGCAGAGATAGCATTCATGCATCAATCCACAAGATATGCATTTTAACATTCATATTTGCATTTAAATAAGAAGCCAATTCATTTGTAAAATCCACTTGTAAAATAACCACCTATTTATTTATTTGTATTCCCTCCAAGATCAAATAACACCTTCCTTATATTGTGTACACTATTAGTTAATAATGTAAGGAAGAAGGCCAAAATCCCTATCTTGTAAAATACCCAATAAAGCCCCAAACCCCTGGAACTTAGAATGCCAATATATCTCTCTTACAAACTCCGAATTAGTTCTACTCACATTCAGAGTAATACACATCCAGAGACCTTTAAAATGAGACTAATTTCATTCAATTCGGAGCTCGTATGCAAAACTTGGGTTTTTGGGTCCTCTTGTATACTACATATATGTATATTTGTACTCTTGTATTTTTGTATCATTTTTGACCTCATCTCCATTTTTGGTCAACATAAAACATGTAGATCTTATCGAGATCTACAACTTTCATGTTTTGAGTTTTTCCAAATTCGGCCTCCTTCTCTCCCTCAATTCATTTTCTTTCTCAGCCCCTCAGAGCTGGCCACGTGGCACCCTCTGATTGAGACACATGACCCGCCCCCGTTGACCTGTCCGCCTGCACCCCTGACCGTTGGATCTCTTCTTGATCCAATAGTCCAATGATTTCCACGCACGCCCTTCGTTCCCCACCGTCTGATCATACCAAGCTCACAACTACACCGTCCGATAGCGCCTCGCCCACAGTCCCCCACATGGCAGTCTGTGCGCCATTCGATCTCGCTGTGGGTGCCTTGATCTGTATCTTCCATCACCGCCTTCGCTCCCCACCATCCGATCGCAGATCTGATCTAATCACGCCCGTCCCTTCGCGTCGCATCCCCAGCACGCCACGTGGTGAATTACGCGCCCTCCGATCATCGCCAGAAGCATCGCATCTTGTCCCTCCATTTCGCATGATTTCTGCACCCTCCGATCAAACCCCAGACCTCATGAGGACTTCCCGTTAGCGCCTCGCCATGCGCTCTCCACGTGGCGAATCCTGTGCCCCTCGATTTCGCTCAGCCAATCTAATCGTCATCCTTCGCTACTGCCCCTCTCCTGACTGTTGGATCGCTCGATCCAACCGTCGAATCATCGTCGTCTACCTCCCGTACATCTCGCGCCCACGTCTTCAACCGAGCACAAGGGGCCGCCCCCTTTCTATTTTGGGAACCACACCGACCATCATCTCCGACCCTCGATGCCACCATGACACAACCCACTCTCCTCTCATCCTCGCCAACCCCCTTGATCTCCATGACTACTCTCAACCTCGCTCCATGATACCCACGAACTCCACCTCTTCACCATCCATGTCGTCACCTCCACCCTTTAAATACTTCGCCTCCGGCCACTTTCACCCCCATCCGCCACCACAGAGAGTATCTCCGAGCTCCCACCTTCGAGTTGGTGACAGCAATTTGACGTGAGGACGAGCGACGACCGAGATCCACCTCCGGCGAGATCCACAGCCCTCCACTGTCGTGCTGCAGCTTCCTCCGTGAGCTGCGCAAGCTCAGGATCCCTACCGGCCTTCGAGCGACGACCTGGAAGCTCCATCCGAGCTTCTGATCCCAGGTAGATCCCTCAATCTTCTCCCCGATCTTCTTCTTGATTTTTCTTCTTTTTCTTCCATTTTATTCGTCGTCCACGAGCCTCATCCCGCTCCGCCAATCATCCTCCGAGCTCTGCAAGGGAGCTCTGATCTTCGCGAGCCCCTTCATCTTCTTAGACGATGCACTGCACCTTACTCCGACCAAAGCTCTGCCACCTTGGCGGAGAAGCTTCACCGGACACCATCACTACACCACAGGCCTCACATTTCATTCCCGACTACTCCACGAACATTTTGCATGCCTCGGCTATAGCGCTAACCCTTCCATGTTCTCTCTCCTTGATTGGTCGGAAGCTTCACCGACGCATCTTCGAGCTTCATCGCCATTGGCCTCCGGGCCACCCCAGCCTTAGACAACATCGCCGGACATTCCGCCGCGCCTCCACGACTCTTCTGAGCTACACCAGACCCTCCAGCACCCTTCACCGACGATGGGAAGAGGAGGCGGAGCTAGGTCAGCTTCTCCGGAGCACAGTCCTCTCCGCCGCAGGAGGCGGAGGACCGTTGAGGACGAAAGCCAGCAGCCGTTCGATCCCCTTGATCGAATGGTCAGGAGCCATCCACGTCGCCCACGTCCCGCAGCCGTAGGATAAGGCGGATCCTACGCATCCAGATCGTGCCACGTCATCGCTTCTCCGCGCTCCAGGTGTCGTTGGATCAATCTAGATACAATGGTCACTAATCACCCACGCCCTCGCCTTAGGAGTGACCCATCACCGTTGGATCGTCACTTGATCCACGGTCCAGATCAGGCCACGTCGCCCGATCCGGGCCTCTTCCCCGACCACTAGGCTCGGATCCCCGAAGCTACTCCGAGCCAGATCTGAACCTCCAGAGCCACCGAGCCTCGCTTCGAGCCTCAAAGACCACCGAACCTAGGACCCCCACGTGATCTGCACGTGCGTCCTGGGTTATTTGCATTGAGGTCCCTGGAGGTTTCCAGATTTGCTTTTCAGTCCCTTCTAGGAGACCCCACGTGAGGAGTACGTTTTTGTAGAAAAATTGCATCCACCCCCTCAGCATTATAGGTAATTGCATATTGGTCCCTATCAGCACGTGTTATTTTTATCAAATTTAATTCTTGTAATTGCATTTATACCCCTGTCTTTGCACGCATAATTAGGCACTTATTTTAATTCATTTTTTAATTTGGAAAATTACATTGTGTAGCTTATGTTGTCCTCTTTCACATGTGACACTTGGCACATTTTTGTAATATCAGTGGATTTTTCTATTAATTAATTGGTTGAATTTTGCTATACTTTTCCATTTATTCCTTTTCATTCATAGTAATTTCTCTGTGATTCCAAAAATCCCCAAAAAATCAAATTGGATCTAGGACAATTAGATTTACATTGCATAAAAATTGCATCTCATTTGCACGCATCCCGAGGCCTAAAAAAACATTTAGTTATTTTCTTACTTAATTTTTAATGGGTTCATTTCACACAGAAATTTAAGTTTAATAATTTTCCTGGATTCCTCACCTTCAGATCTATCTAAGATAATTTTTATTTCTCAAAATATTATGATTTGATTTTTATTAAAATTAATTTAGTCAAAATCACTCTGCATTCATTTTAAGTCACAGTAAATTTATTTAGTGTCATAAAAATCTAAAAAAGATAGGTAGCTTAATTTCATTCCATTTCATCATCTGGCCAAGTTTCATAATTTTTAGGATCAATTTGACCATATTTCTGAATTAACTTGTAAACTGGCTCGATTTTTGCATGTGTCTTTTCCTTCTTGCATAAAATAATTGAAAAAGACCAAAAAAATTATCCCCTGAAAATCATACCATGGAACTTGCTTAAAATCTACCTAAGGAAACATCTGCTTCCCTGAATTTGACCTTGGGCTTGCCCAAGTAAAATAAATTTGCCACGTGTGATTAACTTGACATTAATTAAAAGTGATTTTTGATCTGCTCTTATTATCCGACTGCAACGAATGACATCGATTAATTTGACCATTAATTTGATTGAATTAATAAGGGTAGTTAGACGCTCATCGCCTAGGAGTCAGCGCCATCGCTTAGCCCCAAGAACGGAGCTTCCCTTCGAGCCCCCTATTCCAGGATCTACTTTGCTGGAGGACCATCCTCTAAAGCAATCGCGCCCAACCTTGCCTTCTCTCCACCGCTGGGCGCAAGGCCTGAGGACCTCCCCACATGAGGTGCACGTATTGGGAGGGAACTTTGTAAGAAGCTCCTATAGACCCTCCTAATTCAACCGAGACCCATTAAACAAGGGGGAACGTGCATCACGAGTGCTCACTTGGCATTTTGCAAAGAACCCCTCTAGGGGTTGGTAATCTCCTTTTAGTCCATGCTCTACAGTTTTATTTTCTTAATGTAATTTGCATTGAGAATTCTAGCTTTCTTATGTATTTTGAACCTTATTTACGCATCATTTTCTAATTCAAAAAATTGCAAGTTGTTTATCAACTATTTCTTGACATTATGGCATGTGATTATTAATTTTGTGATCTGTGGTTATTTAATTATAATTCTTTTTGTGGAAAATTGAATATTTTACCCTATTAATGACCTGAAATTCATAGATAATTAACCACTGCTCAAAAGATCACCAGAAATTACATTGTGCCCGCAAAATAATTATACTTACATACATCTTTTATTCCGTAAAAAATCATTTTGCATATTTCAATAATTGATTTTTATAGATATAAAACTCCACATTTTTAGGATTTAGAATTTTTCTGAGATAGACCACTTTGTAATAAATCTCAAAAAATTTTATGATCTAAGAATAAGTAAGTTTAATATTTATTATAATTAATTTTTGTGATTCACACTATTTGCACAATTCAATTCATTAAATACTCATATTGCATCAAAAATCTAAATAAATTAGAATGCATTCATTTTAGCATAATTCACATCTTGGTAAGTTTTGTAGTTTTTGGAAATTGTTTGATTGACATTAATTTTCTTGTCCTTAAAATTGGCCTGCATTTGCATCTGCATTAAAAAATTGCAATAAAATACCCAAAAAATCTACCTCGAAAATCATGTATTAATCGAATAGACATTATCTTAGGTTGTTCCTTTGCCTCCTTGAATTCGACCTTGGGACTTGCCCATGTTAAATAAACATCAAGCCACATCCGGCTTAATTGATTAATTCGTTGAATTTTGTGGTTATTTTTTACTGATCTCTAATTTCCTGACTACAACGTAAAAACGATAAATTAAATAGGGTGTTTAGCAGATCATCAGTGACCATGCTTAAACCCATCAGAATATTGCTAACTAAAGCTACACAACTTTACTATGACATCTACAAGATGGAAGTCAAGATTGCATTCCTTCATGAATACCTCAGGGCTTCATAGTTGAGGATGGCAAGGTGTGCAAGATGAAGAACTCCATCTATGGGCTCAGATAAATTTCTAATAATCAGAACATCAGATTTGTTGATGTTATAAAGGTTATAATTTCATACATAATCTTGATGAACCGTGTGAAGCTTAGTGGGAGTGTCACTATGTTCATCATGCTAATGTAGATAATATCCTAATCATTTGGAACGATATAAGGATTGTAATAAGTGTTTTATAATCTGGTTGTACCATACTATGAGATGAAAGATCTCAAGGACATCTTTTAGATCTTAGTTCTGAAATTATTCAGAAGCAAAGAGAAGAGGGCATTGAGATTGTCACATTAGTGGCACATCTTAGACATATTCCATTTTAAATATGATATTGACCTATCTGAAGGGATAACATCTCAAAATATTTTTGATGTGAATATTAAAGTTGCATGCCCTTGTGCATCAAATATATGAAGCCTAGATGTGTACGTATACCATATGTTTGCCATGCAGTGGGAGTAGTAAATTATTACTAATCCTACTATGGAGATAAAATACTTAATTATAGTAATAACAACACCTACAAAGATTACTAAACTTTTGAGATAGTGATCAAAAAGTCTTATACTTAAAAACTTAAGACTTTAAAGATAATGATCTAAAAGGTCTTGCCTACAGATGACTTGTAAGACTTGAGACTATATAACTGCTTTACCAAGATTGAGTATTGGTTGCATAAGATGTAACATTTGCATTGGATGTGAGCATTGTTACTAAGAGATATGCAAGTACCGTAAAAGGACTGGTCATCTTACCAATATATTTTTCTAAATATCTTATGATTAGCACATGAGTGTGAGTTTAAATATTAGCCGAGCTAGTGGGAAAATATTGGGCATACCGGCCCACGACGAGCCATTATACAATAAATGTCCTCAATCCCTTATATGAAATAAAGAATAACTAATTTGCATAATAGGTCCTTACTACAATTAGGTTTATGTACCGTGGCAATCTTAATGATCATCCAGCTATTGATTCAAATGTTGAATCATAGAGGATGGTGCTTAGTGATATCTAAAGAGAGGGCTCATCAAGTACTGTCAAATGATTGTTCATATAGGATCTCCAACTTGAGAAGAAGATGACAATTCTTCTATAAAGGTTGATATCTAACTGATATCTCGATGCAGGTCCTCTGCATAGGAATAGAGATCCTAAGGTGTTAGATAGGTTAGGTCAAAGAGTTGACTTAGCGAGATCACGGTAACCAAGACCTATGTCATATACTGTCACGATATAAGTATGCATCCTCTGAATGGAGACAGATGTGTTACTATTTGTCTGAGTATGTACATTTAGCAGACCAATAGGTTGATGTTCTAATCAAGGTCTATACACCGACGAGCTGGTGTGCATACGAGGGCATATAAGTAATACAATCTCTAAAAGGGATCATACATGTTCATTATTGAATCGGAAGGCACGAGCTCACTCATAAGATATCGGGGTCAAATTCCTTGCATGGTTGTCTCACTTTGGAAGCTTGACAGAATTTATAGGTAAGCTATATACTTTTGGAAATTACGTGATCAATACCAAATCCCAATGATGTAATGAGAAACGTAACAATAAACCCTGAAAAAGATAGTTTAAATATGATCTAAAACTTTTGTTTTAATCTAAGTCTTCTAGTATACAGGATGTATGGGTATTAGGAATACTCGATGTTGATGTGATTGTAAATGATTTTATAACTGTGACACTTCTATTTTGAGGGAATGATGAAACAGGTTTGGATTTTATGACTCCTCTCAATAGAATAGTAAACTAATCTTAGTCCAAATGTTGGATATTGATCTGAATATAATTCGAATGTAATAAGAATATTAGATTTACGTTTTTATTTAATCAAACATCCATGAGAGGTTCGTGAGATCTGGATTTGAGATAGGATCTCGATCAAAGTCATTGTATATGGAATGTACAATCACCATGTCTTTATCTTCAAGTATCCACAGAGAAACTACACTGTTCTTAAAATAGTTCGAGAATAAATCAATTTTTGATAATGTATTCGAGCATTGAAAATTTTATAATTAAATGTGATTAATTATTACGAATAATATAAATGTAATTCATATTATTTGAACACATGAGAATGGAGATCCAATATAATTAAATATGATTTAATCATTGAGGATATGAATAATGTGGATTTCACTACCCATATTGATCATATATATTATAAATGTGATTTATGATATATTAGAGGGAGCTAATTGTGAATGATATTTACAAATTAAATATTGATGTGAATTGGATTCACATTGGACAATTAATTGTAAATACAATTTACATTTTATTTTGGATGTATGAATATTATTCATAATTTTCAATGGCATGATTAAAATTGTCACAAAATAATTTGGAATTATTTTGGTGCATAAATTTGCAATAAAAGTTGTTGCAAATTATGGAGGACTATGTGAGATACAAGATCTAACATAATTGGAACAAGGAGGCCTCCTTCCTCTTATGGAGGGTTGACGGCCACCCTTAAGTCCTAAATCAAGATGGTCATCCACTCCATGATTGGAAGGAGGCTTGCCTCCTTCCTCATCCATATATTCTTATTGATTTAATTGAATTAAATTATATTGAATATTCTTCAAGATATTTAATTTAATTTAAATTAATAATATTTGTTGTTGCAAATTAAAGTATAATAAAATCATGGCCATTGATTGAAAGCAAAAATTAATCTCGACCATTGGATTTGTATGCACATGGATTGTGATCCAATGATATCCAAAATAACATAAAAGGAAGGGTAGCCCTAGCCTTTTTATTCTACACAACAATTGCAAGATAAATTACTCTCTCCACTTTATCATACACGCCCCTTCTCTCTCAACATTGTGGTTGTCCACGTTGCTGACTTAGAGACTCACGTTGTCGTCGTGACATCGTTGTGTTGCTGAATCGATTGTTCTTGGATCTTCTCCTTCTATAGTGCATCTCGCTCATGAGGAAGGACATCGATTTCATGCAATGAAATCAGGGGACTCTACACTCGGATCTTCATGTTGGATAGGGAGAAGCCTGCATCTCATCAATGAGCTCGCAAGTGTCTTCTTCGTCGGGTCGAACATGAGACAGGAGGTCTCTTTGTTTAGAGACATGATCACAAACATGCTTCAAGAGATAATCCTTGTACTTGTTTGTGTTGTTGATTAAACAACTTGAGAAGTATTATCGAATCATGTGGTTTTATCTATTGATTTTTTTAGTTATGTTCCCCATGCAACTAATATGACTAGTTGACCTAGATCGTATTTGATGCGATCTTCATACTTCCGTGATGTACTAAGGACAAAACCCTAGCCTTCAAAGTATGCCCTCACATCATGTATCCTTATTTCAGAAAGGTGCTCTAGTCTTTTACATCGAATACAATGTTCATCAATAGGCAAACATTGGACCTTTAAAAGAACCTAATGGTCCATATTTTACTAATCTATTGATCATATCGATAGATAAATGACCAAGTCTTTGATGTCAAATCATAGTTAAATGATATCCATCCTCTCTAGATATATCGGGATTTTTATTAGTGGCAATAACATTCATGACACATTCATTAATGCACAATTCAAAGAGTCCACCAGGAGTTAGAACATCATCTACAATATGTTTACCATAACAACTCATGATAAATTTTCACAAAACTGATACAATATCCATTTCTAACTAACTTAGATATAGATAATATGTTCCTTCTAACATCCTAGATATAGATACATTCTCTAAGTATCAAGACTCTCCTACTAAATAATGATAGTCTGCATATCCTAACGATGACTACGGTAATAGTTTCATCAAATCCCATCTGGATGACTATTTCCCCTTCTTTAAGCCTTCTGGTTTCCTGAAATATGTGCAATAAGTTGCGTACATGAACAAAAGCACCAGAAACTATGACCTAACTACCTTCTTGTCCTCTGAGAAAATTAGTTTCAATGATGAAAGTATATTTTATACATGTCAGAGCATTATCTTCACCCTTATCTAAGATTTTTAGATAATATGGACATTTACACTTCCAATGCTCTGACTTCTTTAAGTGATGATAGACATCAATTTTATTAGATTCAAATGTGTGGAAGAGTAAGAGAATGAGTCAACACTTCGACTCATCTTCTTCATCTATTGGGTTAGATTCTTTAGAGACCCATTGTTTTGACTATGCTCTATGCAGTTTACATTACTGAACATCTCTTTTAGATTCATCATTATATCACAGCATTCTCTATGTCCACATGTTGCATGTGAAACACATTAGAAAGAGACCTCAAAGTATAACATCGAGCTAGCGAGTATGCATCATCAAAATTTTTATTAATTATAAATCTTCCACTAATATAGGGTTCTCATGCTTGTTCTTTGTCAACACATAACAGATGCGCTCTGCAGAGAGAACACATAACAAATTTCAGAGCTAGTTTGAATAGTTTGGTCTAGTAAACTACTTAATCTCAAAAGCTAGCTAAGTGGGTTCATGGATTTAATATTTGAACTTAAAAATGTACTTATTAGAAAATATATAAATGCATATATATATATATTATTTATTTGATTAATGAATTTTAAATCAAACTTATCTTATGTTTTAATACTTTGAAAGTCCATTCTCTTTTCCAACTTTCAAAGCAAGAAATATTTTTACCACCATATCTCTGGCAAGATCTGGGATCACCCTTTTACCTTTATTACACTCCAAAAATACACAAAAATGTAACTTAGGTGAATGAAGCAGGAACTCATTCCACCTTGTAAGTCAAACTTGCATTTTCTAATATAGTCTTTGACACTCGAGCCCACCACCCCTAACGTGATGTTAACTCATTGTCAATTAAATCAACCATTTGCAATCTAGTACCATCTCAATTATATGAGGAACAATATTGAGGTCACTACTCATAGGACCTGTCTTTCAAGGTTCAAAGAGATCGATTGATGTGCGCTTGTACGTCGAATCTATAACTTCACATAGGCATCTCCGATGTACAATCCTTGGGACAAAACCCTTCACCTTGACAAGAGACTATGGATCATATTATGATCTTGCATATCATGTTCAGATTATGATTGATCATTTGAATCAAATTATTTTAATCAATACTTCCAAGGGATTTCCATATTATTAATAATAACAGATTGTATATTTTAATTAGATTAAATTAATTTAGCCACATTAAATCAATAATCAGTCCAATGCAATCAACAAACAAATATATTGCTCGATATTGCTATATTATATACACCCTTACTAGAATATTTTTTTATTATTCTAATTTAGTTGTTAAAAATATGTAGAGACTTCTCATTGAAGTATATGGGAAGATCTTTAAGCGCATCATGAAAGAGTGAGAATCGCATCGTATGCGACAGGGGGCGAGTAGTCGTACTAGTAGCTCGTGGCAACGAAATTTAAAATAAATAAATGATGAAACCATATGATCCAAGAACACTTCTCGTATCATTTCATCTAAACCACAAACAAGTATTAGGATTACCGCTTGAAGCGTGGTTGCGATAGAGTCTTTAAACGAAGAGACCTCCTATCTCAAGTCCGATCCGACGAAGGAGACGCTTGCGAGCGCGTTGATGAAATGCATGCTCCTAGCAATCCATATTGATGATCCAACCAGCAAATCTCCTGATCTCGTCACACGAGATCTGATGTCTTCTTCACGAGTGAGTCACATCGAAGGAGACGCTAATCCACGAGCAAACAATCTGACAGCATAAAGGCGATGTGGCGGCGATGGGGACTCTCTTTAGGGCTCCATGGTGGAAGTCCATAATGAGATAGAGAAGGAGAGACTTAACATGTAGAGAGAGAGAGGGAGAGAGCCTTAGTTGTTGTTGTAACATGAAGATCAAGGGATGCCTCTTCTTATATAGGGTTTTGGGAGTCCATAGATATCAATCCGTGGACAACACAATCAATGGGTGAAAATGATTTGTGCTTCTTTCAATGGCCATGATTTTGTTGTAAAAACACAACAATTAATTAATTTGAATTAAATATATATTGATATATCAATATAAATTAATTCCAAATTAAATCAATCAAGCATGGAGATAATTGAAATGAAGATTGCCCTCATTCCAGAAGATTGGTGGTCGTCCACCCTCTCAAGAAGGAACGTGGTAATATCCACATAATCTTATGAGATTACATTATTCCATGGAAATCTCCCATATTTACAACAAAACTTGTTGTAAATTATTCCAAAAAAATAATTTACAATTATTTTGTGAACATTGCAATCATGCCATTGGAAATATGTGAATCGCGTTCACAACCCAAAATAAAATGTAAACTATATTTTCAATTAATTATTCAATGTGAATCCAATTCACATCAATAATTAATCAACAAATATATATATATATATATATATTACAATAGGCTTTGTCTAATACATTATAAATCACATTTATAATACATATGAATTATATGGATAATGTTATCCACGTTATTCATATCCATGATAATTAAATCACATTTAATCATCTCGGATCTTGCCCAAATAATATGAATCACATTCACATCATTCACATCTTTGATAATTAAATCACATTTAATTATCTCAGACAACTCTCCTAATAATATGAATCAAATTCATATTATTCATGATAATTAAATAATATTTAATTATCAATTTTCTCAATGCTCGGATACATATATCTACAGTGAAATTATCCTTGAACTCTTTCAAGGATAATGTGCTTTCTCCGTGGATACTTGGAGATAAGGACATGGAGATTGTATTGTTCCACGTATAGTGAC
Source organism: Ottelia alismoides (assembly GCA_037367405.1). Classification (NCBI taxonomy): domain Eukaryota; kingdom Viridiplantae; phylum Streptophyta; class Magnoliopsida; order Alismatales; family Hydrocharitaceae; genus Ottelia; species Ottelia alismoides. The sequence continues at coordinate 420,437 of JAZKJV010002853.1, read as the reverse complement.
TTGGATTTTGTTATCACATCTCAAATCTAGATCTTGCAGATCTCTCATAGATGCTTGATTAAATCAGGACCGCATATCTAATCTTCTCATTGCATCTGTATCACAATCAATGTCGAACATTTGGAGCAAGATCAGATCACTTCTCTACTGATATGAGTCACTAAAATCCAGACACATTTCACCACTCCCTAGGAATGGAAGTGTCATGGTTATGCAATCGTTTATGATCACATCATCCTCAGTATTCCTAGTACCGGACATCATGTGTACTGGAAGACCAAGAATAAACCTAAAGTTTTAGATCACATTTAGACTGTGTTCTTCGGGGTTTTATCATTAAGTTTGTCATTTGATCATTGGAAGTCGGTATCGATCATATACTTTCCAAAAGCATATAACATACCTAGATGTTGATCATATACTTTCCAAAAGCATATATCAAACCTTACAAGTTCAGTCAAGCTTCCAAAGTGAGACGACAGTGCATGAAATTTGATCCTTCCCAATATCTCATGAGTGAGCTCATGTCTTCTGGTTTGGTAGTGAACCAATATGATTACTTTGAGATATCGTATTACTCATATGCCCTTGCATGCACAACAACGCACCGGTGTATAGACCTTTGTTAGGTCATCAACCTATTGGTCTGCCAAATGTACATACTCAGATATATAGTAACACATCTGTCTCTAATCAAAGGATGCGTGCCTATGTCGCGATAGCATACGACATAGGTCTTTGGTTATCTCGATCTTGTTAAGTCAACTCTTTGACATAACAAATCTGACACCTCCGAAACTCTATTCCTATGCAGAGAACCTGCATCAAGAGGTCAGTCAGATATCAATCATTAGAGAAAGGATTGTCAACTCCCTCTTAGGATGGAGACCCTCTCTTAAAAATCATTTAACAGTGCTTGATGAGTCCTCGATCTAACTCTTTAGATATTCATCCAAGCACTAGCCTCTATGATTCAATAATCGAATCGACAGTTGCATGATCATTAAGATGGCCATGGTATATAACTCTAATTGTGCTAAGGGACCTATTATGTAAATTAGTTATTCTGCAATTCAGATCAGGGAATGATATTTGCATCAACATTTATTGCATAATGCCTCGTCGTGGGCTCGCATGTCCAACACTCATGCCACCTTTCCTTGAAATGGATCCAGCTACATCGTACAAACTATGTTGACCAGGAGCGCTTCCACTTTCAAAGTAGTACAATGAGATAATTAGGTAACCCATCAGCATATCCAGGCCTAGACACCATTATTGTTTCAATTCGAGACAACATAATTTGTACAGATTATACTAAGGGATTTTATTGATCTTTTAATAATGTATGATACTATAAATTAATAATTCAAAATTTTAGAAATTCTAAAACATTTTTATTTCTACAAATGTTTAATCATATCTAGCAAACAAGTTGTTTTTCATGAAAATTGTTGAAATTGTTGAACTACAACCATTATTGTTTCTGATTTAGGGTTTGTCATGAAGCAATCATTCAATCAAGTTCTTGTTTGTCAATTATTTATATAAATAAGTGATACAACAAATAATCAGATAAAATTCTTAATTTTTATGATTTAATTTTAATGATGAACACAACAACAAATGTCATCAAGATGATCTAATCATATTCTGATCCAATCCCACTAAATATTTAATATCTAGGACAAACAGAATCTGAATCACATGAAATAAATTCAAGAGGTTTGCTGGCTTTATTCTTGACATAGTTAATGTAGTTTTTAACATGTTTCATTACATGAAAATGGTGACTAAAATTTGTTAAATTGTAGATCCGAAATTCATGCAAAAACAACACATTATAGGAACTTTTAGAATCTAAAACAATGTATGATTGTTGCCAACCTTTGGTGTAACTTTTGAGGGCATGTTAATACATTCTAAACAATATTTATTATCTGAAAAATACATTCAAATCAGGTCAAAAAACAATCTACTTCAACTATGCACCAAAATGATTTGAAATCGCATTTACGCGAAAAACAACAAGTTTCCACACATCTGATATACAAATCCTTGTTCCTTATGGTTTAGATCATATCTAAGACTTTTAAACAAGGCTCTGATACCAATTAAATATGAGGGATTATTCCTTGCACATCACATAAAAGTGAAGATCAAATCATATATGAGCTAGGTTCACTACTCATACTAGTCGATGGTGCGTCAGAATTAAAAAAAATCGACGAAAGCACATGGCATGGGAACAGTTCCCACTTTGTTTAATCATAATTAGATGAGTTCAAGGGTTACCTCTTGAAGCATGACCATGATCTCGAAGGCTCTAATGAAAGAGTCCTCCAGTCTCAAGTTTGATCCAACGAGAAAGCACTTGCGGGCGAGTGGATGAGATGTGTGCTTCCCACAATCCATAGCAAAGGTCCAAGCAGGGAATCTCTTGATTTCGTATCAAAAATATGACTTCTTCTTCTTCAAGAGCATGAGGCACTATAGAAGAGGAATATCAATGAGTAATCAGTCTGGCAGCACTATGATGATTGCAGTATCCACAAACCCTATGTAGATGGCCACAAGGGCTGGAGAGGGGGAGAGGTTGACGAGTGGTGAGAAAGAGAGAGAGAGTTATCGTTGCAACAATTGCATTTATTTAAATAACTAGGGTAAGCCTCTTTTATATCGAATAATAGATGGTAGAGATGCACTCCTAATAATGCTCAATGTTTGAGATTAAATGTAATCTTCGAATATTATACTTATGCTCCAAGCAAAATAGGATTATAAGTTATAAATTAATTGTCAATTCATGCTCCAACATTTAATCTCAAAATAAATCTTTCTTATCAATAAAGAGGAAAGGAGAGAGTCTCCTTCCAAAAATGTGGAATGGAGAAAGCCTCCTTCCACATTTGTGGGTGATGCCCACCAAGAACTGGAGAGGGACTTTCTCTCTCCAATCTCCTTTAATGTATTCTTATTACATTAATACTTTATTCATATAAATATTTTCTCAAAAAATATCACTAAATAATTTGCACATTATTTATGACAATTGCATATAGATCGTTGATTTTTGTTAGTCATATTAATCTATCCAAATCTTAATGTAAATCACATTTACATTTAATTCTCAATGTGAATCCAATTCACCTCAATATTTAAATTACAAATCCTATTCACAATCAATTCTCTCTATGATATTATGGATCATTTCCACATTATCAATTATTAGTGTGGATCGTGTTATTCACTTTAATTTTATTTATGATAAGTAAATTTAATTATATAAGATATTTCTCTACACGTGTCTAAATAATGTGAATCATATCCACGTTTATTATGACAACTAAAACAACTTAATTGTCATTATTTCTCTTTATTTTACATTGTTCATATATTAACTCTAATGGAACAATTCTTGACCTCTTTCAAGAATAGGATGCTTTATCCATGGATATTTGGAGATAAGGATAATGTGTTTGTATATTCCATGTATAAAGAATTAGATGGTAAGATATAATCTCACAACCATATCTAGAAGACCTCTTAGAGATGTATGATAAAGTTAAACAGAATATCCAATCTTCTCATTGCATCTGAATTATCTTCATATCAATGTCCAACATTTGGACCATTATTGGGTAACCCGTCTAGTAAGTGGGGTCACTAAATTTCAAAAAATTTTCATTACTCCCTCGAAATGGAAGTGTCATGGTTATACAGTCGTTCAAAACAACCACTGTTGAGTATTTCCAATACCCATATATCCTGCATATTGGAAGACTTAAATTAAACATGAAGTTTGGATCTTATTTCCATTGTCTTTTTTAGGGTTTTATTAAGCTTCTCATTAAATCATTGTGAATTTGTATCAATCGTATGTTTTCCAATAGCATATATCCTACCTACAGATCTTGCCATGCTTCCAAATCAAGATGACCATCAATGAAATATGGTTGGTCCCAATATCTCATGAGTGAGCTTATGTCTTTCGATTGAGAGATCGTATTACTTATATGCCTTAATATACACACCAACTCATCGGTGTATAGACCTTGTTTGGTCATCAACCTAATGGTTTGCCTAATATATATACTTGGACATATAGCATTCATCTCCAGTCAAAGGAAGCATGCCTATATCATGACAACATACAACATAGGTCTTTAATATCTTGATATTGTTACGTCAACTATTTGACTTAACTCATCCGACACCTCTGAATCTATATTGTTATGTAGAGGACCTATATCAAGAGGTTGGACATATGTCAACATTTGGAGTAAGGATTACAATCTCCTTCTCAGACTAGAAATTCTTTCTCTACAATCATTTGATAGTATTTGTAGAGTGCTCAATCTAATTCTATAGATATCATCTCAGCACCGGCATCTATAATGTAACCATTAGATCAATATCAATTTGATTACCACGATGGCCATGGTACATTACCCCAATTATACTATGGGACCTTGTAAGTGCATGCATTCATTAATCATAGATAGGGAGTGAAAATCAATAACTGTTATTGATATATATATATATATATATTACAATAACATTTATTATAGAAACCCACACACATCCATGCACATCACTCTTTTCTTTAGTAACTTTTACTTAGAAACCCGTGTTCTGATTTAGATTTCAGCTTGACAGACAACTTTTTCAAATTTTCATCTGCATCATGTGAATCGACATGACTTACTAATATGTTAAGTTTTATATAATTATCTCTAAATCAAGATTTTTGATGTTGCAATGATGATATTTCGCGATTTACTTAATCTCTTTAAATCCTTGAAAACTCATTAAATCAATATACATAGGTAAACTTTGAGTAATCATCAATAAATGTTACAAAGTATTCCTTATTTATATGTGCATTGACACTTAACGGTCCACATATTTCTGAATGGATCAAAGCCTACCAAGGTTGAGAATGGTTTTCTCATTATAATGGTCCACAAATGTCCGAATGGATCAAAGCCTTCTTCGATTGAGAGTAATTTCTCATCATTTTACTAGTCAAACAAAGTTCATAGGGAGATTTTATTGCACAACATGATATTAGGCAAAAGATTGGCTTTTATCATTTGTTACATTTTCAAATTTCCAGGATGTCCCATTCTTGTGCACCAAAAATCATAATCAAATAGATAACACATAATACATAAAAATCACGTTCATTGATATACTATAACTTATTAAAGGGAGATAGTAAAAACTTTTCATTGGCATCAACCTGCCTCTTCTTTCATATGGATACACACTTACTATAGCAACAAAATTCAAAATTTTTGTTTAGCAAACTAGAACAAATAAAAGGTTCCAACATATTCTGGGAGCATATATTACATATTTAAGTACCATGAAATTATCACCTAGGTCAAGATTGTATGTATGTATTAGCACCTTCGATGCCCTAAATAGGTGGTGTTCCCCTATAAACATCATATGTTCTCCTTTCTTCATATCTTTCAAGTTAACTAGCCCCTTATTTATCTTGGCAATGTGGCTAGTTTCACCAGAGGCAATACATGATCCATCAATGTCTGCGAGCATAGAATTAAACTCCTCGATAATGGTAAATTCAATTTATTCTTGCTTTTATTATTGGTTAATTGAAAATTCTCTGTATTCTTCTTATTGAGGTAGTTAGCATTAAATTTCCATATTTATCGAAATTGTAGCATGAATCATGTGAATATTTCCCACTTTTTTCCCCTTCAAGTTCGGCTTAGAGGGTCCTATGTTGTTTCCTTCGTGAACCGTATTTACTTCTTCATCTTCCTCGACCTCAAAGATTTCGACTTTCAATCTTTTTTTGGAGATATCCTTTTCAATTGCAAAATGTGCAAGTAGGTCTATGGTACTCTTGATGTGTTGTCATTCATCCTCAAAGATGTGGTGGTCATGTTAAAGATAATCAGAGATTTTCTAGGATGGTTGTTATTCGCATCCTCTCAGTAATCATGCATTCAGTAGCCCTTATACTCTTGACCCATCATGATCATTTTATTTACATGCACTAGGGATGCTTTCAAATTCCTTCATTTCATGAGAGTGTTGTGCAAAAGAAGTTGGACAAACTTCTGATTTCGAGTGATACCAATTCTTAACCATAGTACAGAGTTTGTATGCTGATTTACATGCTTTAAAGACTATAATTAGATTCAACTCCATGTGGGTCTCCTATACCTATTGTTATTTTTCCCATTGTTTGTGCTATCTGATTTCCTCTACGTTTCGGATTTATCTATAATGGAGTATATAGGCTAAAGTACATCAACTTACTCCTCAATTCATAATTAGTACAATTAAGGTATTTAATTTTCAATGCATCAATTGTAATGTTCTTTCTTGTCACTTTGAATCTAACCAAATAATGTAAGATTGAGTATAAGATTATGTGACTGAATGTAAATAAACACCAAAAAATGGAGTAGCTAAATCAATAATAAGTAAATTTCAGTTTTATGGCATATAACAAACTTTAATTTTTTAATGAAACTGAAAAAACTGGATGTCAATTATTCTCTTATTATCATATTACCTTTGAAAATAAACTAATTTGGCAAGCAACTCAAGCAATCGAATGTATTTATTTAATTAAAAATGTTAAAGTTTTATATGTTTATTGCACCGAAACTTAAGCTACCTTTTTTTAGAGAAATTAAATTAGGCAATACCGATTATTAAAAAGTAAAGAAAACTATTTTATGGGCATGAATTTGGTTAAAAATGAATTTTTTAATTAACACTTGCCCTACATAGATTCCAATTTTTTAAAATAAATAAATCAAAATAGTAAGTTGAATGATACCTTCCCCCACCGTCTTTTTAAAAAATGTGCATCCGACCCCCCTCCACCACAAAAAAAATTACTTGGTTAATAAGGCAATGACACTTCAATAAAAAAAGTAGCATCTTTTTTTATTAACTTTACTTCCTACTATTTTTTATATTAACTTTGCTTCTTAATTAATAGCTTCCCAAAAAAAAGAAAAATTAATTATTGTCCAAGGTAAATATTAGAAGTTGGTAATTGATATAAGAAAGGATATTAAAGGATATTTAATAAAGGAAATCAATCACCTATGAAGCAAGTAAGATATCACCGTCAACTAGGCTCTGATACCACTTGAAGATGGTATGTTGTTGTTGTCAACCCAAAGAGAATGAGAGAGATACACAATGAGAGAGAGAGAGTAAGAGAGAGAGAGGGAGGGAGAGCGAGAGATGGATGGATTTGGGATTGCGAAAGGGGACACAGGTGAGCAAGGTTCAGATCTAGTTGAGTTCAGTTTCCCATTGAAAAAGGTAATATCCCATGGTTAGCCAAAAACAACATGAATACAAATAAACATAAATTTTGCACATTCATGATTTAGTTCAATAGAATTACATATTAAAATTTATATAGTCAATCATTTAGTAGTTCGATTATAGATATTAAACTGAAATCGATTAACCATTAGGTATAATGAATTAGGGGAAGATCCGAATAAAGCAAAGCAATAAACAAATTTTGGCAAATAAAGAATAAAGAAAATCAGATCAAATCACTGAAGAGTCTATTTAAATGAACAACCCCTATAGAAGATACTGCATGCGTAAACCAGTGCATCATATATCTAGATATCGGTTCCTAGGACACGACAGTGTCACAATCATCACCGGCACACTTTGTCAGGGCCATCATCGAAAATACCTCACAAAATGAGAGAAGTCAAGAGATAGAGAGAGGATAAGGGACAATTCATGCTAAAGAATAGAGAATAATTGGATTGCTTATCTATCAAGAAACGTGTTTGGGGAACTTTATGTCGACTTCATTGCCCCCCTTTGTGATCTGTAACCATCCACTAAAGATGATGTCTCTTAGGATCTCAAAATGATTCGAATTTGGAGTGTCAGTTCAAGTTTTCATGTCAAAATAATATATTCATAATGACCAAAGAAAGAGAAAGAAAAATAGAAGAGCTTTCTCAAGTAAGATGCAATAAGGATGAGGAAGGACATGTGTTCTCAAAAGAATATAGAAACTAGATGGAAGCAGTATTTCCATAAGTTTTTCATTGAGGAAAGGATTAAAGCAATTACTTTGGGAGATCTTGTAGTAGTGAATGTTACTTGATTCGTGCAAGATATTAATGGACACGAAGAAAGGAAGTAGAGGATGACTTAAAGGTTATGAAACATAGGAAAGGGTCTGACATGATGGCATTCCTATAGAAGTTTGGAGAGTTTTAGGTGAATGGAATTTGACTTGGCTCACAAATTTATTCAATGTTATTTGGCAAAGAAGAAAATGCCTAAAGAATGGAGGAGAAGCTTGTGGTTCCTCTTTATAAGAATATTCAAATCATAGAGGTATCAAACTGATTAGTAATACTATGAAAATTTGGAAATGTGTTATTGAAAGACGGCTGAGGTAAGTTTCTAACATAATTGAAAATCAATTCAAATAAATGCTAGGGAATTGAACAATTAATGCTATCCAGTTGTTAAGAAGAACAATGGAGATTTACATAGCTAAAAAGAAGAACCTCCATATGATTTTATAGATTTGGAGAAGGCTTATGTTTCAGTCCCAAAGGTAGATTTTGCAGAGATTTTTGGAGAAGAGACAAGTACATGTCCTATACATTAACCTTTTAAAGGATATGTGCGATGGGTATTCATCTTGTGTAAAGATCATGTCTGGGAAGACGGGCTATTTTAACATTTACATCGGTTTACATCAAGGTTCACCTTGTTTGACATGCGAGCCCACAGCGAGCAATTATTCAATAAATGTTATTGCAAATATCATTCCCTTATCTGAAATGAAGAATAATTAATTTTCATAATAGGTCCCTTAGTACAATTAGGGTTATGTGCCATGGACATCTTAATGATCATACAGTTGTTGATTCAATTGTTTAATCATAGAGGCTGGTGCTTGGATGAATATCTAAAGAGTTAGATTGAGGACTCAACAAGCACCATCAAATGATTATTAAGAGACGATCTCCAGCCTGAGAAGGAGATGCAATCCTTTCTCTAAAGGTTGATATCTAACCAACCTCTTTATACAGGTCCTCTGCACAAGAATAGAGACTCAGAGGTGTTAGATAAATTAGGTCAAAAAAACTTAACTTAACGAGATCGAGATAACGAAAGACCTATGTCGTATATTGTCACGATATATGCAAACATCCTCTGACCGAAGACATATGTCTTACTATATGTCTGAGTATGTACCTTTGACAGACCAATAGGTTGATGATCTAACCAAGGTCTATACACCGGCGCGCTGGTGTACATGCAAGGGCATATGAGTAATACGATCCCTCAAAGGGATCATACAGGTTCCGGAAGACATGAGATCACTCATGAGATATTGGGAGGAATCAAATTCCTTTCAAGGACATCTCGCTTTGGAAGCTTGACTGAATTTGTAAAGGTTTGATATGCTTTTGGAAAGTATATGATCAACACATAGGTATGATATATGCTTTTGGAAATTATATGATCGATGCTGACTCCCAATGATTGAATGAGAAACTTAATGATAAAACCTTGAAGTAGACAGTGTAAAATTGATCTAATACTTCATGTTTATTCTGGGTCTTCCAGTATGCAGGATATATAGGTATAAGGAATACCTGAGGGTGATGTGATCAAAAACGATTGTATAACCATGACGCTTCCATTCCTAGGGAGTGATGAAACCGGTCTGGATTTTAGTGACTCCTCTCAGCAGAGAAGTGGTCTGATCTTGATCCAAATGTTGGACATTGATCTGAATTTGATTCAGATGCAATGAGAAGATCAGATTTACGGTGTTGATTTAATCAAGCATCTATGAGAGGTTCGCAGGATCTGGATTTGAGATGTGATCTCAATATCTAAGTCACTATGTGTGGAACAATATAATCGCCATGTCCTTAGTACCAAGTATCCACAGAGAAATCACATTATCCATGAAAGAGTTCACAGATAATTTCATTGTTCATATATGTATCCGAGCATTGAGAAAATTGATACTTAAATGTTAGTTAATAATCATGAATAATATGAATTTGATTTATATTATAAGGAGAGTTATCTTAGATAATTAAATGTGATTTAGTTATCAAAGATGTAAATAATGTGAATATGCATATTATTTGGGCACATGAGAATAGAGGTCGAAGATGATTGAATGTTATTTAATTATCATGGGTATGAATAATGTGGATACCACTATCCTAATTATTCATATATATTATAAATGTGATTTATAATGTATTAGAGAGAGCCTATTATGATATATATTTGTTGACTAATTATTGATATGAATTGGATTCACTTTGGATAATTAATTGAAAATGTAAATCACTTTTTATTTTGGGTTGTGAATGTGATTCACAGTTTTTCCAATGGCAAGATTGCAATATTCATAAAAATTTTATGAATTTTTCTTGTAGATTTTTTTACAAGTGTTGTTGTAAATCTTGGAGATTTTCATGGACCAATGTAATCTCATGAGATTACATGAGATTGGCTCCTTCCCAATTGATAGTTAATTGAAAACATGAAAGCTGTAGATCTTGATGAGATCTACAAGTTTCATGTTGACCAAAACTGGAGATGAGATCATCTGAATGCTCGAAATATTTTTGAGGGTATTTTTAAAGCTAAAAATACCACAGATTTTTATTTTATCATTTTTTTGTGGTTTTTAATTTATTAAGGACTCTGATAATTACATAACAATAACTGGGTTTTATTGACACAAAAATAATCAAGGGGGTTAATAGTTGGAAATTAAGATGATGAAATTGGGTTTCATCAGGGAGTGATGAAACGGGTCTGGATTTTAGTGACTCCTCTCAGTAGAGAAGTAATCTGACCTTGGTCCAAATATTGGATATTGATCTGAATGTGATTCAGATGCAATGAGAAGATTAGATTTACGGTCTTGATTTAATCAAGCATCTATGGGAGGCCCGAGATCTGGATTTGAGATGTGATCTCAATATCCAAGTCACTATACATGGAACAATACAATCGCCATGTCCTTATCTCCAAGTATTCGCGGGGAAAGCGCATTATCCTTGAAAGAGTTCAGGATAATTTCATTGTTTTTATATGTATCCGAGCATTGAGAATATGGATAATAAAATGTGATTTAATTATCATGAATAGTACGAATTTGATTCATATTATAAAGAGTGTTATCTTAGATAAATAAATGTGATTTAATTATCAAAGATGTAAATAATGTGAATGTGATTCACATTATTTGGGCACACAAGAATAGAGATCCAAGATGATTAAATGTGATTTAATTATCATGGATATGAATAATGCACTATCCATATTAATCATATATATTATAAATGTGATTTATAATATTTAAGAGAGAGCAATTGTTTACATTTGTTAATTAAATGTTGATGTAAATTGGATTCACATTGGACAATTAATTGAAAAATGAAATTCACATTTTATTTTGGGTTGTAAATGTGATTCACAATTTTCCAATGGCAAGATTGCAATATTCACAAAATAATTATGAATTATTTTTGCTGAATAATTTACAACAAGTGTTGTTGTAAATCTTGAAGATTTCCATGGAATATTTTAATCTCATGAGATATCATGAGATTACATGAGATTGCCACCAAATCCCATATTATGGAAGGAGTCAATCTTCATTCCATAATCTCCATGCTTGATTGATTTAATTTGGCATTAAATCATATTGATTTATCAATATAAATTAAATCTAAATGAAATTATTTGTTGTTGGTTTTTTACCAACAAAATATTGGCCATTAAAAGAAACACAAATCAGTGTGAGCCATTGGATTTGTGTTGTCCATGGATTGAGATCCATGGATCCCAATTCTTAACAAACAATGAGAAACACAAGGCTCTCTTTCTCTCTATTTCTCTCTACACGCCCTCTCTTCCTCTCTCTCTCTCTTATGTCGTCCACCATGGATGCCCTAGAGAGAGTCTCCATCGCCGCAGCATCATCGTTATGATATCCGATTGTTTGCACGTAGATCTCCGTCTCCTTCGGTGTGCCTCGCTCGTGAAGAAGACGTTGGATCTCGTGTGTCAAGATCAGGAGATCCGCCGCTTGGATCACAACATGGATTACGAGAAGCACGTGTTTCATCAACATGCTCGTAAGCGTCTCCTCCGTCGGATCGAACCTGAGACAGGAGGTCTCTTCGTTTAGAGAATCGATCGCAACCACGCTTCAAGAGGTAATCCTATTACTTGTTTATGGTTTAGATGAAACGATCTAAAAAGTGTTCTTGGATCATGTGGATTCATCGCATGAAAAAGTTTTAATTTTTGTTGCACCGAACCACTAGTGCAACTAGTCGCTCCCAATCGCATACGATGCGATCCTCACGCTTCCGTGATGCGCTTAAGGATCTCCCCATATCCTTCAAGTGGTATAAGAGCTAGGTTCGGAGGTTTCGGAAGCGATCCATAAACCTAGGACGGCTTGGGTTCGTTAGGGTTTGCGAAAGTTTTATCGCATTTCATTTTCGCATCTCTGTTTTGTGATTATTTTCAGCACTGTTTTAATTGTTTAAACACAAAAATAATAATTGTATTTTATTCCCCATTAAATAAGGAAATCATAGGATCTGAGTTTACATAATTTGGATTCTGTTTCCTCGAGATATGATCGTTTTAATGAACATGTATTCACTGATGTGGGACTGCGAATCTTAACATGATTAATGAGTTAGTTACTATTTTGATCCGCCTAGAAATACGTGAAATATCACTTAGATTCTGTCATAAATCAAATTGGCAATCTTTGGAAACTGATTTTGTCTAATTTGTATTTGAATTGATTGAGATATGTTAATTTTAGTAAGTAGGGGTCACTGCTGAAATTACATTCCTAATCAAGAACCATGTGATTGTCAACTAGTGAAATTAATTGTTAATTTCATGAAATAATTATGGAAAATATTTGAGAAATATTTAATGATGATTATTTTCTGAATTTAATTGGCCTCAATAAATAAATTGATTATATTTGATCTAGATCATAATTGGAAACTCAATTAACAAACAACTTGCTTTAATAGGATTGAGAATTTGTCTAGCAAATTTCCTTATAATCAAAATTATTTTGATTATTACTATATGGTATAATTTTGGTTGAAGAACCGATGATCATCTCAAGTACGCATTGATCTATTTAGCATTATCCTTTCTTGAGGTGGATATGGTGTCTAGTCGGGGAAAGTTGGGGTAGCGGGTCGCACCGATTACGGTCCGTCCCACTCCCGTCGGTACTGGCCATGATAGCGGGCAGGGACTCGATAATGCCGAAGAAATCAAGATGTATTTTTTGTAATTATTAAAATTCGAATTAATACGCACTTTGAGATAATACCATATATATAAATATTCATGTAAAACCAATCAAGTTTGTTGATATAATTGGATTGATAATTGATTTAATAAGATTAAATTAATTATATCCAATTAAAAACACTCTATTGTGAATAGATGTGTATCTCCCTTGGAAGAATTAATTAGGTGAATATGATTCAAAATAATTAATTAAAATTTGAATATGAGGTGGAGGATCACATAAGTGACATCCATGGTCTCCCATCAAGGCGAAGGGTTTCGCCGCCAGGGATTGTATGTAGGAGAAGCATGTCCGATGTGACGACTCATGTATGCAAGCGCATCTAGATCGGGCTCTTCGCTTCTCGAAAGAGTAAGGACGTATGCGTAGTGACCCCAATATCGCGTCCTTATATTATTGGGGTGATATTGGATTGCACATAGCGAGTTGTATTCTTGTTGACGGTTGGTTCAATTAATGACGGGTCAACATCGCCTTAGGGGTGGTGGGCCCAGGTGTTAAAGACCGAATTGGGAGATGCAAGTTGGACTTACAAGGCGGAATGTGTTCCCACTTCTTTTTATCTGAGTTACAGGTTCTCATATTATTGGGATGTAAGAAAGTTAGAAAGGAGATCCCAGATCTTGTTGAGATATAATGGTAAGTATATCTCTTACATTGAAAGTGATTAAGGGAGTGATCTTTCAGTGTTGACAAGATAAGACAACTTTGATATAAAAATTCCTAAAGCAAAGTAAAATGTGTAAATATATTTATATATATTTATGCAAATTTCTTATTTTAGATAATCCTTCATTAAACCCACTCAATAATATACTCAATAATAACCACTAAAATATCATGGATTGGATCCATGATCAAGCTATTGTACTTGCAATTGAACACATAACGTATGTGGTTGCAATGTGCAAGTTTCCTCATAATAATGAGGAATTACAATTATAATAGACAATAGGACTTCAACCCTAAGGTTTGTATGTCTCTATAGTCCTGATCTCTCATCGAATGTACTTTGGAAGTGGCATGTCGATGATGATCGTAATTGTCAAATAATCCTTATAAAATTCTAAGAAGATATTCTGGCATACATATGTGCTCACGACATTTAATCATGAATGATGTGGTTCTCTGCATCATGCAGAATGGTGGCTCTATAAGAGATGATGTATCAAATTTTTTGAGTACCTTTCTGAACCAATGTTTTAAGAGTTTAGATGGATGTAGATACAATGAGTGTCATCATTCTACTGTCTATATTCTAGTCATTCATATTATTCATATTGTATGAATTGAATGAAGTATGTATAAATGTTGAAATACTCTTATATTGAAATTTTTTATTTCAACATAAGAGATCCTTTGTCTTGAGCAATGGTTGTTTATAGATAAAGGGAGCATAGTGGAACCATGGGTTGGACCCAAGTAAGAAAGAAAGTCAAAGAGTTGATTGTACTTTTGTGTCTTCCATATGACATCCAAAGAATTGGATGAATGCCTATACTGCAATGAGATGATGTGTTGATAGTATGACTATCAAATCTATCTAGAATCCTTAGAGAAGGAATCGGATAGTACATCAGAATAATATACATATAATCATTGAAGTTGACTTACTTATTTGATAAGATAAAGTCTAATAATTGTATCTCAATCTTCTAATGACACTTACAATTGGTTGCATATGTACTAAAATATTAGAATTTTGATCTTAAGGTTTAATGGTCATCCATGTTGGAATTGATACAATTGTTGCAACAATTTCCGCCGGATCAATAGACATCATATTTTCAGTGGGAGCCCTTAGTCTTAGAGAATGTCTCTGTGACCTGGATATTAGAATACACTCATAGTTTATTTCTAAATGTTGGGAATAAGCATGAATTCTGGAATAGACTTATCATAAAGAGTTATGATGGAGATATTTCAGATAGTAATCTAACATCTAGTGGACTCCACTAAATTAGAAAATTAATGAATGGTTCATTAAGATTTCTAATACTGAAAATTAAACCTTTAAAAGATCAATAGGAGAATGAAGATCATTTGATAATGATCTGGCATCATGCCTTGGATATTTGTCTGTTGATATGATCAATAGACTAGTGAGAGATGAAACTTTAGATTGTCTAAAGGTTCAAATCTTACATACTTGTGAATATTGTATTCAAAAGTAAAAATGTCCAATACACCCTTCCTTGGAATGGTGTAAGATGTAAAGGTATTCAAGATCTCATACATGTTGATGTATGTGAATCATCTATATCATGGTAAACATTATGGATATGTGATATTTATTGATGATTGTGATATCTATTGATGATTATGTATGATATGGGATTTCTTCTCTTCACCTAAGAAACCTTTGAAATGTTCAAAGATTTCAAAATTTTGGTTTAGAAACAAAGTTTGAAGGAAGGTGAAATGAATTTGATCAAACCAAGGTAGCTTGTACCTATTAGATGAATTCAAGGAATACCTTTTGGAGATGTGAATATCATTCCTATCTCAATCCTCCTAATGCACCTTAACTCAATAGAGTTGTAGGGAGATACAATTGGATCATATGTGACATGATTTGATCAATGATGATTCTTAGAATAACTACCTCTTAGTTTCTAAGGTATATATGTAGTAGAGACTACAATATATATCCTTATAAAGTTCCATGTTGGTAAACTGTAATCTAGCACTAGAGAGTGCTACTTCATTAGGAAAAGAAAGGATGGTATTGGATACCAACTTCATGACCTTGAGATTCTTAAAAGATTTCATATATGAGAATGTGATTCTTAGATGATGAGACTCTTGAGAATCAGAATGAAAATGAAGTAAAGGAACTCATTTAGTCTTGAGAAGATAATGAGGCTCCTAAAATTGGAAACTAAAAGGACAATTAAAGACGAAACACTAATACCTCTTCAAATAAGTTTGAAGATGGATTCCATGTGTCAGTTGAATCTGACGATGATCTAACTTCATGTGATGAAGCTTCTGAAGATCATAGCATGGAAAGATGGATATTAGCAGTAAAGTCTAAAGTAGACTTAATATACAAATGTTGTATATGGACCCTCGAGGATCCACCTATATGGGTAAGACCCATTAAGGTGTAAATGGATCTTCAAGAGAAAGAGGGAACCTGATGAGAAGGTAGAGACCTTTAAAGCACGGTTTGTAGCATGAGCTGCATACCGAAGAGAAGACATCGCTTGCGATGAGACTTGCTCTTCAGTGACCATGCTTGAACCCATCAATATTTTGCTAACTATAGCTACACAACTTGATTTTGACATCTTCAAGATGAAAGTCAATATTGCATTCCTCCATAAATACCTCTCTGAGGATATTCACACGAATTAGCCCCAGGGCTTCATGGTTAAGGAAAGCAAGGTATGCAAGCTAAGAAACTTCATCTTTGGACTCAAATAAGATTCTTGTATTTGGAACATAAGATTTGATGAAATTATAAATGTTATGATTTCAGATAGAATCTTGATGAACCATGTGAAGCTTAGTGGGAGCATCATTGTGTTTATCGTGCTAAATGTAGATAATATCCTAATCATTTGGAATGATATAAGGATGATAATAATAAGTGTTTTATAATCTGGTTGTTCCATACCTCGAGATATGATCTCAAGGATACTTCTTAGATCTTAGTTCTGAAGTTGTTCAGAAGAAAAGAGAAGAGGGTATTTGTTACATTAAAGGTACACCTTGGACATTTCCATTTTCCTGGAAAATTCCAAGAAAGGCTTCTTTCCCTCAAGATAAGATAGTAACCTATCTAAAGGGATAGCACCTCAAAGAGTTGAGGATGTGAATGCTAAAACTACTTGCCCTTGTGCATCAGTTCTGAGAAGCCGGGTGTATGCTAGATGTGTACAAAAGCCAGATGCCTGTCATGCAGTATGAGTAGTTAAACTGTTACTAATCTTATTATGGTGATAAAACAGTTGATTGCAGTAATAACAATATCTTCATAGAGGACAAAAACATTTGAGATAGTGATCTCAAAGTCTTATCTTAAAGAATTAAGACATTATAGATAGTGATCTAAAAGGTCTTAACTGCGGATGCCTTAGGAGATAGAGATCTCCAGGAATAAGGGTATTCTAATAAGGAAGATAGAAATTACATACTGGTTATAATAATTATTGAGGTGTAGTGTCAAGGACACTATGACTGATATGATTGAGTATTGGTTGCATGAGATGCAACATTCGTATTGGATGCGAACACTGTTACTAGGGGATATGCAAATGTCGTAAAAGGACTTGGCGTAGTCTCTCGGGAACAGAGTGACTGATCAGCTTACCTAGATATTTTCTAAATAGACTATGATTGTCACATGAGTGTGGGTTTAAAGATTATCCCATTAATGGCTCTTTGGGCTAGTGGGAGATTGTTGGACATGCGAGCCCACGACGAGCCATTATGCAATAAATGTTATTGCGAATATCATTCCCTGATCTGAAATAAAGAATACACAATTTGCATAATAGGTCCCTTAGTACAATTAGGGTTGTATACCATGGCCATCTTGATGATCATACAGCTGTTAATTCAAATATTGAGTCATAGAGGCTGGTGCTTGGATGAACATCTAAAGAGTTAGATTGAGGACTCATCAAGCACCGTCAAATGATTGTTGAGAGATGATCTCCATCCTGAGTAGGAGATGGCAATCCTTTCTCATTTAGGTAGATATCTGACCGACCTCTTGATCATGTCCTCTGCATGGGAATAGAGATTTGGAGGTGTAAGATAAGTTAGGTCAAAGAGTTGACATAACAAGATCGAGATAACCAAAGTCCTATGACGTATGCTGTCACGATATAGGCACGCATCCTCTGACCGGAGATAGATGTGTTACTATATGTCTGAGTATGTACATTTGGCATACCAATAGGTTGATGACCTAATTAAGGTCTATACACCAGCGCACTGGTGTGCATACAAAGACATATGAGTATCACGATCTCTCAAAGGGATCATACAGGTTCATTATTGGACCGGAAGACATGAGCTCACTCATGAAATATTGGGAAGAATCAAATTCCGTGCACGGTCATCTCGCTTTGGAAGCTTGACTGAATTTGTAGGTTTGATATATGCTTTTATAAAGTATATGATCAACAAATGGGTATGATATATGCTTTTGGAAAGTATATGATCGATACTAACTCCCAATAGTCAAATGAGAAACTTAATGATAAATCTCTGAAGTAGACAGTGTAAAATTGATCTTATACTTCGGGATTATTCTGGGTCTTCCAGTATGCAGGATGTACAGGTATTAGGAATACTTGAGGGTGATGTAATCATAAAATGATTGTATAACCATGACGCTTCCATTCCTAGGGAGTGATGAAACGGGTCTGGATTTTAGTGACTCCTCTCAGTAGAGAAGTAATCTGATCTTGGTCCAAATATTAGACATTGATTTGAATGTGATTCAGATGCAATGAGAAGATTAGATTTACGGTCTTGATTTAATCAAGCATCTATGGGACGCTCGAGATCTGGATTTGAGATGTGATCTCAATATCCAAGTCACTATACAAGGAATAATACAAACGCTATGTCCTTATCTCCAAGTATTCACGGGGAAAGCGCATTATCCTTGCAAGAGTTCAGGATAATTTCATTGTTTATATATATCCGAGCATTGAGAAAATGGATTATGAAATGTGATTTAATTATCATGAATAATATGAATTTGATTCATATTGTAAAGATAGTTATCTTAGATAAGTAAATGTGATTTAATTATCAAAGATGTAAATAATGTGAATGTGATTCACATTATTTGGGCACACAAGAATAGAGATCCAAGATGATTAAATGTGATTTAATTATACACTATCCATATTAATCATATATATTATAAATGTGATTTATAATATATAACAGAGAGCAATTTGTAATTTACATTTGCAAATTAAATGTTGACGTGAATTGGATTCACATTAGACAATTAATTGAAAATATAATTCACAATTTATTTTGGGTTGTGAATGTGATTCACAATTTTCCAATGGCAAGATTACAATATTCACAAAGTAATTATGAATTATTTTTGTTGAATAATTTACAACACGTGTTGTAAATCTTGGAGATTTCCATGGAATAATGTAATCTCATGAGATATCATGAGATTACATGAGATTGCCACCAAATCCCATATTATGGAAGGAGGCAATCTTCATTCCATTATCTCCATGCTTGATTGATTTAATTTGGCATTAAATCATATTGATTTATCAATATATATTTAATCTAAATTAAATTAATTGTTGTTGGTTTTTTACCAACAAAATCTTGGCCATTAAAAGAAACACAAATCAATGTCAGCCATTGGATTTGTGTTGTCCATGGATTGAGATCCATGGATCCCAATTCTTAACACACAATAAGAAACACAAGGCTCTCTTTCTCTCTACACGCCCTCTTTTCCTCTCTCTCTCTTATGCCGTCCACCATGGATGCCCTAGAGAGAGTCTCCATCACCGCAGCGTCGTCGTTATGCTGCCCGATCGTTTTCTCGTAGATCTCCGTCTCCTTCGGTGTGCCTCACTCATGAAGAAGATGTTGAATCTCGTGTGTCGAGAAAAGGAGATCCATCGCTTGGATCATCAACATGAATTGCGAGAAGCACGTGATTCATCAACATGCTCGCAAGTGTCTCCTCCGTCGGATCGAACTTGAGACAGGAGGTCTCTTCGTTTAGAGACTCGATCGCAACCATGCTTCAAGAGGTAATCCTATTACTTGTTTGTGGTTTAGATGAAACGATCCGAGATTCTTGGATCATGTGGTTTCATCGCATGAAAAAATTTTAATTTCTGCTGCACCGAGCAACTATTGCGACTAGTCCCTCCCGATCGCATACGATGCGATCCTCATGCTTCCGTGATGTGCTTAAGGATCTCCCCATATCCTTCAGTATGATGTGGCGTTTATATATCCCATCTCCGACAGTAAATGGGTGAGTCCCCTGTACGTTATTTTAAAGAAGTTTGGGATCACCATTGTTAACAAAGACAAAGGAGAAGAGATTCCAACCAGAGTGTCGACCTCGTGGTGAATGTGTATGGATTACATGCATCTCAACCTTGCCACAAAGTAGGACCACTTTTCACTACCCTTCATTGACCATATTCTCATGAAGGAATATATCTGCTTCTTGGATGGTGACGAGTCCACAAAATACATGATATAATTTGTACTCGTTGTAATACGGGTACTTAGAGAATTAGTCAAAACTGAGAAAAAATCTCTGTGAAGAGGACTCTGCTTTTAATTTATATCACGGCAAGTCCGAGATCGAACACAAGGAGGTAAAGGAAAAACTTTGGGTCAATTCAGAAAACATAGGTCTAGGTTTCCAAATGCGGATTTTTTTAATGCAAAAGGAATGCGAATCCAAAATGTGAGTGAATTAAGTTAATAAGAATATGTTTAACTTAGCCAAATTAATTTTAATGTGAAATTAATCAAATCTAGCCAAATTATATTTTTCCTAGAAACCCAATTCAATGAAGAATGCAAAACAATTTTTTGAATTTTAAGGTTTAAAATGCAATAATGAAAAATACACACTTTTATGGGTTTTCATGCAATTTTTCACACAATAGAATGCAAAAAATTATGGAATTTTTACTGGAGATTGAACATGATTCTACAGCTTTTTTTGGAATTTTCTTACAAAAAATGATTTTTTTATGATTTCTTAATGAAGACAGAGTGACAGTAAGTAATTAATTCCTAATAAATCCACATTATCAATTTAACCAGAACGCAAATTATCTCAAAAAAACACTTTAATATGCAATCCAGGAGAGTTTGAATTTTTCACAATGTGGATTTAATTAAAAATAATTTACCAAAATAATTCTACAATTTATTTAAGACACAGGACAACTCCAATAAAGATGACAGTTGGAAACTAAATATGGAATCTTCAAACTCATCATTTATGATTTTTGCATAATTATTGGAGCAACCATGAATGAATTATGAATTTAAGACCTCGTAGTGGGTAAAATAAGCTAGTTTTCACTAAAATATTTTTATTTAATTACCCAAAGCTCGCAAAATTCCAAATAAATATCCAAATGATAGAGAATTAATTGCTCAATAAATGACATTTTTCATTCAAATAAATGATGCTAAAAAGATATCCAAATGAACATGCAAACATAGAGGTGTCCGTGCAAATTCAAAAAACACAATTTACAAATAAAACATTCACAAGGACTAAATTGTAATTAAAAAACTTAATGGGATACATATGAGATTTTTACAAAATTTAAAAATCAAAGTCCGTCTTCCTCTTCTGGGAGGTTAGGGCTCGATGGTGGCTGAGGAAGGCAGTATGACAAATGAAGTAGCATGGCCCGCACGGCCGGTGGCGGACCTGCAGGCGACCAATGATGAGAGGGTCGCGCATGGGCGCGAGGAGGAAGAGCAGGCTGACCGAGGAGGGTGGATGTAGAGGGCAACGCTTGGCGCTGGAAGCGGAGGAAGGCCATGCATGGCGGTGCAGCAGCTACTGCTCGCAGTGGGCGGAAGGGGGCTGCTGGCGGGGATGCGTGATGAAACTCGATTTCATTATCTTAATTTGCCTATTTTAACCCCCTTACTTAAACATGTGTCAATAAGAACCAGACAAAATCTTGTAAATATCAGAGTCATTGAATAAATTAAAAACACAAAAAATAGCAAAATTAAAATCCGTGGTGTTATTAGCCTTAAAATGCCCTCAAAAATATTTTCAGCGTCTATTTGACCTCATCTCCATTTTCGGTCAGCATGAAACTTGTAGATCAAATCGAGATCTACAACTTTCATGTTTTCCATTTTTCCAAATTCAAAGTGATCTACACCCTCATAAAACACTTTCTTCTTCGTAATAACCTGATTGGGCCATGTGGCTCCTTCTGGTTGAGCAACGTGGCCCGCTGCCTTTGCATCTCCCGCCTTGGTTTTACGCTGCCCGATCTTCTCCATCTCAACTGCTCAAACCACTTAGTGCTCTCAGCCCTTCGATTGTAACCTTCTTCTCATCCAAGCGGTTGGTCCCCGTCGTTCGTTTAGCTCGCCACGTGGCACTATCCTCACCTCTGATCTTGTCTCCATCAATTCAATCCAATCGCTTGTTAGCGCCCATCTTTCAGTCCAAAGCTCCATCGTCAACCTCCAGATCTCCCTCACTCCCACATTCTCCACCTCGCAGGACCTCCTCGCCCTTTTCATTTCCTCCACACCTCCCACCATCTTCTCCGTCATCCGAACAGCCCATGATGAAGCCCTAACATCCTTCATCTTCACGCATATCGTGGGATGTCATCTAACTCCCCCACTAGTTCCAGATCTACCGTTCAACACATGTCGACCACCACCTGAGACCAAGATCCTCCCCTATAAATACCTCGTCTCCGGCCACTGTCACGGTTGTCCACCTTTACGTTAGGGTGCTACCCAACCCCTCTCCTCCTCCCCTTGACAGGGGGAGGATAGATCGAGGAGAAATGACGGTGTTCACCTTCGGTGTTGACCCCTGCCTGATGTCGACTAGGCATGTGGTGCTCAACCACCGCCAAGCTGCTCCAAGTCGCCGATGGGGTCCAGCGATGATCGGAGCTCCGCTCAGGAGCTCAATCACATTCTCTCCCTTCCACCATTGCCCAGGTAAGTACCCTTCGATATTCTCTGCATTTTTCTTTCTTTTCTCATAATTATTTAGGACATCATACCCACGTTCTCCTTCCATTATCCATCTCGTTAGCTTCACCACATCTCCACCTTTCACGCGCTACCTTCCGATCCCCCTCTTCTTCCTCCATACCCCAGATCGCCTCCGACCCAACTTCTCCGCCCTCCACGGTGGAGGAGCTCCGAGCTGCCACCTTCCTCATTCGTAGAAGCTCCCACTCACTCCAATTCGTACCAGCACCTCGCACCATATGCTTCGGCTATCAAATCTACCATGCAGATGCTCGGAGGCTCAATGGCCGGAGATCTCGTCAGAGTACTTTTGGAGAGCTTAGCTTCCATCACCGGAGCAACGAGGGGCGACACCAAGCATCATTGCAGCTCACCCGGACCTTGAGCTTCATTAACAACTAGTCAAGAGCAGCGGATGAGCTTCATCGATGCTAGAGAAGAGCGGCGGAGTTTGGATTCCCTCGCTGGAGTCCTGGTTCCGCCGCCTGTTGAAGCCAAGAACGGAGGCACAGGTACCGTTGGATGATCCTCTCTAGAGCTCATCCAAAGGCGCATACGAAGCCACATTGACATCCCGTGCAGATTCCAGTTACCATCCTATCTTGAGGATCGGACGGTCTACGATGGTACACATGGCAGCACCAGAGCCTCTCCAAGCCTACTGTCTGAATCTATAGGCTTGGGTGCCCCGAGCCTTTACTGAGCCTCCCTTGAGCTATGAGCCTCACCGAGCCTCATCCGAGCCCAAGCCTGGAGGCTCGTACCTTCCGAGCCTAGCCGTAGTTGTCCCAAGCCTCCGACGAGCCTGAATCGTCCTCGAGCCTGAAGCGCACTTGTCGATCACATCCAGCCAGGGTAAATTGCAGGGAGGCCCTCCAGATTCTTTAATTTTGCAGATAGCTCTCGAGTCACGTGCTTATCATGTGCGCATGGGGTATTTTGCATTTATACCCTCACGGGTTTAAATAATTGCAAAAATAACCCCGTGCATGTGAGTTATTTACAGGGAAGGTCCAGAACTTTCTTTTATTTGCATTTTAGTCCTTCTTAGGGACTTGTTTGTTATTTATCTTTCATGTTTCTTGCATTTATGCCCCTGTCTTCTTTTATACATATCTTGACCATTATAAAAAAATTGTCTTGCTTTTTTATTTCATTTCATATGCATGTAATAATCACTTTACAGCGGTCTTCGATCGAAGACTCGTTCTTGTAAATGAATGAATTATATGTGGTTGTGTGGGGATCATCCCCACTTGAGTGTCGACCTAGGACCAGGCACGCGGCTCTTCGAGCTTCTTTCATCATTTCACTTTTTTTACGTGCTTGCTCGTAGGTAGGACACACTTTAAACAAAGACGCACATAACATTGCTTCACTTAGCCAAATTTACAAGATGCTCTTCCACGCTAATAGAAGCATGATAGGTGCGGTTTTTGTTCGACTTGCATACATATGATTTTGGTTTTCAAAACAGTCCAGGTTTTCACGAATTTTTGCTAAGGCACTGCATGTTTTCTCGCTTAGCCTAGATCATGGTTTTATTGATTACATGGTTTTTTCTCGATTTCCCCTCCTAGTGATCACCTAGGTTAATGGAAAATGGGAATGAGCGGTAGACGATGATTGCATGGTTTATGTGCTCACCTTAATTCAGTGATAACCTTAATAAAAATAATTGGGACTGTTAATTGCAAGTCAACCTAAAATGGAGTAAAATTTTGTTTTGGGAGAGCAACACCCTTGTTTACACAATTGGTTCTACTTGACATTTTCTTTTGCGTAAAAATAGAATGTTTTAATCACCAATAAAAATGACAAGATAATAAACCAATACATGTTGGTTTCATGTGTGAGTTGGTGAATCAAAGGGTTTTTGCATGCTTGTTTGAGCCTTGTTTGCTCCGACATCCTTCCATGATACTTAGATACTCCACTGATCTCCGAAGATTCATCCACTCATTTGTATATCCATCTGTCTTCTTCGTTCACCTTGGGTCTCTCCCTGCATCAAATCTCAATCTTTATACTTAGGCTATTCTCAGCCTAAGTATAGGGGGACCCGATTCCCCGTGATTTTCTTTACTCATCTTTCCTTGCATCAATACTTAGGTTATGTCTAACGTAAGTATAGGGGGAGCCCTCCTTTGTTCCTGTATATTTTTCTATATTTAAATGGACCTGTGGACTTGTATCATCTAGTGCTATGGGGACATAGCAAAGTTTAAGTATAGGGGGGTATATCGTATATACAGTATGTGTACTTTAGCTAAAATCTGAAAAATTTTAAAATTTTAAAACTTTTTAGGCTAAAGTAAAATCCTTTGAACTAAGTGGACAAATTTTTATTCAAGGCTTTTCTATACTATGTTACACTATTTTTATAGAAAAATATTTTTGAAAATGATTTGAAAAATAAGTTTCTCTTGTTTTGAAAAATCTTTTGAAAATGTTTTGAAAATCTTTATTTGTGTGACTTGGTATTGAAAGTTCTTTTTGATTTCAAGGGAAGTTGAGTTTAACCTGTGTTCTAACCTCTACTAAAATTTCATAAAAATGAGAAAAAATTCAAAATCCTTTAAGAGTAATTAGTGACTACTAATCCCAAATAAGTAGTCGCGTTCAGTGAGGGTTCGTCCTTAGCAGAGTAGGTGGTTTAGAGGACATCGTGTAAGGCATCGTCCTCAAGCAATGGGCTCCGGCCTATACTTACACCTATACTGGCTGAAAGCAGATTCATCTACTCATTTGAGTTTAGGCGGTCATGTTGTCTTTTAAAGTCTTCAAAAAAAGGTTTTTGAATGAAGGAGTTGGATTAAATCCTCTAAATTCACACTTCCACCCAGGATCTGAAATGTTCAAGAAAGCTTGATTTATGAGGTCTTGAGATTTTAGGTTAACCAGCCTTAGTCATCAGGGTCTTAGATTTATCATCTACATTCCCCTAGATTTCTAGATTTGCGTGCTATATTGCATGCTTAGTCTCCGACCTTAAGAATATGATCAGCACATCACATGCACGACTGCGATTTCGATGAGATGAGTTGACTTTTCACTTGAGGAACTGGGATGAGGGATTCGAGTTTGGACTTGATCTAATGATGCTCGAGGATGGGATAAAATCTTTGAAGGCTTCATGAGACCTGAGTGTCAGCATCTTTAGCCAGTGTATTCCCAAGAAAACAAGTGCATACGGCTCCAACTTCTCTTGACGGACGCACTGATCAACACCAAAAAAATATGTGCTGAGTAATAAGGCATTTGAGAGGATCCTTGTTCCAATGAGAGGGAGAGAATAAATGACACAATCCTATGCCCTCTATCACTGGCCTTCCATCTACGCTTTCAAGTCTGACAACTAAAGAGATGGTGGATTGGATGCATATTTGATTTATTCCCTAGTGTTGAGGGTTGGGTCCCTAGGAGAATTTCTTGGACCAAGACCTTGGGTGACGTTTTGATTCTACTCTCATAAACGCAGTCAATACTAAATGTCATACCCTTAGTCTATATGTACATCAGAGAGATTCTGGATAGCTAGAGGAATTGGGTGCCTCTTGATTAAGGCTGGGTTGAGCTCTGAGATTTTGGAACTTTAAATTTGAGAAGACTTGAACAGATCGGATCCTGCAACCACATGCACAAGGGGGTTAATCCAGTTCATTCATTTTATTTGATGCTCGGGGACGAGCATAGTTTAGGTATAGGGGGTGATGAAACTCGATTTCATCATCTTAATTTGCATATTTTAACCCCCTTGCTTAAACATGTGTCAATAAGAACCAAACAAAATCTTGTAAATATCATAGTCATTGAATAATTTAAAAACACAAAAAATAGCAAAATTAAAACCCGTGGTGTTTTTAGCCTTAAAAATGCCCTCAAAAATATTTTCTGCCTCTAATTGACCTCACCTTCATTTTCGGTCAACATGAAACTTGTAGATCTCATTGAGATCTACAACTTTCTTGTGAGTTTTTCCAAATTCGGCCATCTACACCCTCATAAATCACTTTCTTCGTAATAACCTGATTGGGCCATGTGGCTCCTTCTGGTTGAGCCACGTGGCCCGCTGCCTTTGCATCTCCCGCCTCGGTTTTACGTCGTTTGATCTCCTCCAGTGGTTTCCATCTTGGCTGCTCGTTCCCGCCACCTTTCCTAGCCATTCGAACGAGCATAGGATTTCATCACAGCCATCCGTTGGTACCTCACCCTCAGCCCACCACACGTCATATCTTCATCCACCCTTGCACGAGGTACCCTAGAGCTCTTCTACACCTATTTGTGACAGAGATCAGGCGTCAAATTGAGCGATGACAGCAGTCTATCTCCGGCGAGATCCACGGCAAGCTCCACCGTGCCTGCAGCTTCCCCGACGAGCTACTAGAGCTCAGGCCTCTACCGACCCTCGAGCGACGATCAGAGACTCCTCCCCGAGCCTCCATTCCCATGTAGCCTCCTTCATTTCTTCTCCGATCTTCTTCTTTGTCCCCTTTGTTTTTCTCACCTTTTTCCCGTCTTCTCTGATCGACAACACTGCTCTGACCTTCCACAGAGCTCCGCCTTGGAGCTCTGACCTTCACGCAACATTTCATTCACTTCTACGACACATTGATCCCCCTCCAACCACAGCTCCGCCCATCAAGGTGGAGAAATCGAAGGCTCGATCACCACTTCATGCCACAGGCCTCCAATTACTCCTGCACTCCACGTGAGCACATGCACTCCTTGACTATAGTAACTAACCCTGCAGGTACCATTTCCTTCATTGGTCGGATGTGCTGTCGGAGCTGCTTTGAGCTTCGTCGCCTCCAGTCTGCGGACCCCCTCTGCCTCGTCCAGACGCTCCCGTTGCTCTACGAAGCTCGCACAATCATCCCCAGCTACCTAGGAGTCCCCGGAGATCAGCATCGAACGAAAACCAAGGCGGCAGAGCTGCAGAGGCTTCGCTGAAGCCCAACCATGTCCGCCGCAGGAGGCGGCGACCTGGAGGAGAACGACGAGCTGCCATCGTCCGATTGTCTTGATCAGACGGTCTAGATCAAGCCACATCGCCCGCTCTAACCACCGTTGGATCAGGAGGATCTAACGGCGTTCGTTCGTCCATGTCGCCATCGCCAGCCCAGCTACATATACCGTTGGATCCATCTTGATCCAACGTCTCACATCATGTCATGTTGTCTGCCACCATCCTCCATTAGATCTCCACTGGATCTACCGGTCCAAGGCACGTCACGTATCTAGCTCAAGTAGGTGTTTGATCTTCATCGATCGAATGGTCCATCGTGCACCGCATCGATTCCTCCAAGCCTCCTCCCCGACCCTTAGGCTCGGAGCTCCCGAAGCTATCCCGAAGTACGCCCGAACCTGCATTGCATCCGAGCCAACATCCGAGCCTCAGAAGACTCCCGAGCCTAGCACCTCACATGTTCCTCACGTGCGGTCTGGGCATTTTGCATTGAGGCCCCTACAAGTTTTCCAAATTACAATTCAGTCCCTACTAGGAGCATCATGTGAGGCGCACGTATTCCCGTGGACATTTTGCACACATAACCCAAACATTATAAGTAATTGCATTTAAGTCCCTGTCAGCACATTTAACTTTAAGTAATTTTATTTCTGTAATTGTAATTTAGTCCCTATATTTGCGCTCATATTTAGCTGTCCATTTGGATTATTTTTCAATTCCAAAAATTGCATGATGTAGCTTATCTTGTCCTCTATCTTATGTGGCACGTGTTTCAATTTTGTGACATCCTTGGAATTTAATATTATTAATTTGGTAAAATTTTCTATATTTTGCCCATTGTGTGCCTTTTAATTCATATTAAATTCTTGTTGCTCCAAAAATCACCAAAAAATAACATTAGACTTAGGATAATTTATTTTACATTGTGCTCAAAAATCATATCATTTTCATGCATTACGAGGCCTGAATAAATTAATTAGTGATTTCCTTAATTGATTTTTAATAGATCCAATTCGCATGGAATTTTAGGTTTATTAATTTTCCGGGATTCATCATACTTAGATCTATCTAGGGTAATTTTTATATCTAGAAATAATATGTTTTGGTATTTATCAAAATTAAATTTGTAAAAATTACCTTGTATTCATATTTTATTCGCAGTAAATTCAT
This sequence comes from Ottelia alismoides, assembly GCA_037367405.1. Taxonomy (NCBI): domain Eukaryota; kingdom Viridiplantae; phylum Streptophyta; class Magnoliopsida; order Alismatales; family Hydrocharitaceae; genus Ottelia; species Ottelia alismoides. Next base: position 391,176 of record JAZKJV010002853.1, on the reverse strand, counting down.
AAAGTGTCAGAAAAATCCAAAAAAATAGTGTAGCATGATTTCATTACATGTCATATTCTGCCGAAGTTTCATAATTATTGAACTTCATTTGACCATATTTCTGATTTAACTTGTAAAACTGGCGTGAAATTGCATTTGCTTTCCTTTATTGCATAAACTTTGCTAAAAAATACCAAAAATACTCCTCTGAAAATCTGACATCCAAATTCACTTAAAATTTACCTATGGAGATAGCTACCTCCCTGAGTTCGACCTTGGGCTTGTCTAAGTAAATTAAATCTGCCGCTCGTGATTAACTAAACATTAATTAAAAGTGGTATTATTGACATAACTTAGATTACCCGACTGCAACGAACTTAAAATTTAATTTGACCATTGATTTGATCAAATTAACAAGGTAGTCCGAGACACGTCACAGCACGACAGCGATGGTTGTTGTGCGATGCTGGGCGGCACCGCAGCCATCGAAGAAGGGGACGGCAGATCCACTGCTTCTCCCTCCTACTTTTTTAATTTTTTAATTTTCTTATTTTATTGTTGTTGTTTTGGATTTTTTAGTTTAATTTTTTTAATTTTTTGTTTCAAACTGAGGTTCGACGGATTTGCTGAGCAGCTACTCTGAACTCCTATCACGGTCTCGATCCGATTGGTGAAATAAAAATCAGAGAAGTTATGCGAGCTCGATGGGAAATACGTGACTCGGAGCGGAGCTCCGCAGATCTCGCCTGAAATGAGGTCGTCGCTTCGTATCGGGGTGGAACGCTGTCATCGATCGATCTCAATGAGCTCACTCCTTTTTCTATAAGAATGGTGGATGTGGCAAAATGAGGATGTTGAGATGAATATAAAGAAGAAGAACGGGAAGTTGGAGGAAAATGATGGTGCTAGAGATGGAGTGGAATGGGAGGTTATTGGAAGATGGTGGAGTTGAATTGAAGTTGGTGGTAGAATGCGAGGTTAGAATATAAAAATAAAAATAAAAAGAAATTGAAAGTTGACTACTAAAAAATAAAATAAAAGACAATAGAGAATTTACAAAATAAGACAAACACTATATACATGTTTTATATACTTTTCAAATTTTAATTTTATTTGTATATAAAAAATAAAATAAAATGCTAGAAATAAAATAAAACATAAAAATGGTTTTTTTAGTAATTAAGAAAAGTAAATAAAAATGAGAAAAAAACAAGCACATTATATACAATGTACACCTAGGTGGCAAAACACAAATTTTGCAAACAAGCTCCTATTTTAATGAAACCACTTTCATTGGATAGATAATTTTCTAACTTAAACTTTTAAAGTGAGTTTGTGAATTTGGAGTTTATACGGAGTGGGAATTTGGCTGAGAAGTTGGACTTTACGGCTTTTTCTCTTTGGGATCTAGGAGTATTTATTTGAGATGAAATTTATTTTGTATTTTTATATTATATATTTATATATATATATATTAAAAATGGGTTAAAGAAATAAGTAACCGAAAAGGAATTGAAATGAATTTATTAAAAATACATGAATTTTGGGCTATTTACAGATGAAAAACTTCTTTATTTTGCGATTTTTTATTGTTAATTTATTTTGTACAATATAATATATAATAATTAGTGTATTTTATTTACGAGAGTTGTTTTATTATTTATTGATTTTATAGATATTTATTTGAGATTTTACTCGAGGATTTTATTAAGATCAATATATTGAGATGATGAATCTCGGATTCATCACCCCCTATACTTAAACTTTACTAGTCCTCGAGAAAATAAAGAATGAAGAAGTTGTATTAACCTCTGACTGTGCATGTGAATACAAGACTTGATCCATTGAAGAACTCTTGGTTTTAGTGATCCTAAAATTCTAAGCTGAACTACGCTCTATTCAAAAGGTATCCAATTTCACTAATCATCAGACTCTCTTAATTACATATATAATAGGGATACGACATTAATTTTGGACTGCAGTTATAAGAGTAGAGTTGCAACTTCACCAAAGGTTCCAGTCCAAGAGACTCTTATAAGAACCCGATCCTCAACACTAGGGAATAAACTATTTCTTGCATCCAATCCACCGTCTCTTTAGTTGTCATACGTCAAAGTATAGATGGAAGGTCAGTTGATGGAGGGCATAGGATTGTGTCATTTCTTCCCCTCTCATTAGAACAAGGAATCTCTCGAGTGCCTTATTAACTAAACATTTGTATTTTTTTGGTTGTTGATCAATGTGTCTGTCAAAAGAATTCGGAGTCGTCAGCACTTGTTTTCCTGGGAGTACATTGGGGCGTGTTTCTTTTGAGTATCTAAGATACCTTTGACACCCAGACTTGTATCACTATACGATGTAGAGCCTTTTTTGAGTGCTAGCCCGACTCCTGATCCAAATAGCGGTGGTCCAAGTGGACACATTGAAATGGTTGGGAGCTCTCGCCTTTGGGGGAAGCTCTTTGATATTTGACTTTGTATGGTGAGAGTTTTTCTTTCAACTTTTCTTTATTTCTCTCTTTCTTTTGCTTTTGGCTAGCTCCACAGCTTTTACCAAGAGTTGGCACACACTGATAAAATTTTTTTTAGATTTCATCACACCCTAGCACATGGGTAAATGTCAAGAGATAGTACAAGAATCATGTTCTCATTCTAGCTAAAGGTGTTGACAATCAGGTTTCATGAAGCCTTCATTGATTTTATCCCATCATCGAGCATCATAAAATCAGGTCCAAACTCAAATCCCTCATCCCAGTTCCTCAAGTGAAATTTCAACTCATCTCATCAAAACTGCAATCGTGTATGTGAGGTGATGATCATATTCTTAAGGTAGAGACTAAGCATGCAATATAGCACACAAATCTTTCAAACTAGGGAAATGAGAATAATTAAGTCAAAGATCATAATGACTAAGGCTGGTTAACTCAAAATCTTAAGACATCATAAACAACGTGTTCTTGAACATCACAAATCTTGTGTGAATGTGTAAGTGTCAGGGACAAAACCAGCTCAATAGTTAGTTTTTTTTGAAAAAGAAAGGAAAAGAAGAAAGAAGTTTTTTTGAAAAAGGTTTTTACTTTCTTTTCAAAAGTTTTTTTAAAGAAAAGCAAATAAGAACATACTTTTTTTGGAAAAGTTTTTCTTTAAGAAAGAGAGGGAAATTTTTAAAAGTTTTTTAAACAAAACTTGATTTTTTTGAAAATGTTTTTTAAAGAGAATTTTTTGCAAATATTTTTGATTTTTTTCTTCTTTCTTTTTTTTTAAAAAATTGTTTTATGAATTTTTTGTTATAACTCTTATTTACAATAATTTAACCATAACCCCTTATTTTAATTACAAACAAGTCAAAGTACGAGCTATAGGTAAAGTATCTATGTAATATATACAAACCCCCTATACTTATCATGTGTTATGTCCTCATGGCACTAGGTGATAAAAAGACAGCTCGTACTATGCATAAGTGGGTGAAAAGAATAGAAGAGAAAAAGAATATGAGAGTGTTGGAGAATATACAATGGGCATCGACGCCTCTATACTTGGGCTTCGATCAGCCTAAGTATTGGACAGCACAAAATTGGGGAACCAATGAGGGTGGGAAAGAATATACAAAAAGAAAATAAAAATAAGAGATTGAGCAACTCGGGTCACTCACCCCCCTATAGTTAGGATCTAGACATCCTAAGTATAACCACAAAATGAAAATGATACGGAACTAGGGTGAGTGATGCGAATCACGGTAGAGGAAGGGAAATAAAAGAAAGAAAAAACTATACAAGGAGGAGTGAGAATATACAAGGAACAAGAAGGTTTGTGACCCTCTTGGGGGAGCGAAGAGGAGGGTAGTATACATATGTGTCGCTGTCAAAAGCATCCATAGAGGAATAATAGTGAGGGGTAGGGAACATCCAACAAGGGTCGAGACACGGCTGCTAGCTCGAATATGGCTTAAGAATAGACAAACTGAGCTCACTCATATAGATCACCTCATCCGGACCTAATGAGGAATCCTAAGAAAATTCCTTCTCTTGTATGTCAAAGGAAACATTCTTAGTCGATTTTCTAGACCCTGAAGCATCAAGAGGAAAACAAGAGTGATATGTCTTGAGGAGTTTGGGGGAACACCTCAAGGAATCATACTCTTCTTCTTCTTAGCACATGACCGACTGGAGGATGGAGCAACCTATTTATCAAGATTTGTCAATTTGGTCCCAGTTGTCTCTTTTTGTGTAGGTCACGGATGTGGTGCGTGCGAGGTGCTGACCAGATGTTCATCATCAGATGAGTCACCATATGCATTGTTATACTCCTGCAAGTTCAGCACACGTCTCTAGTATGGCTTGGTGTTCTCAGTTGGCTTGGCATTTATCGGCTAATGCGTCGGATTATCTAAATAGTCAAGGAAATAAGAGCTGATCGTGTCTGACTCAGGGACAGCTTCTGGTTTTGAGTCCTCTCTAGAAGCTGTCACGGTGGTGGTGATGCAAGCAGTGGGTGAGGTAGAGGTGTAGGGAGTCTTTGAATCAACGGTCGTCTGGACAGTCAGTATCTCAAGTGTAGTAGAGAGACGGGACTCAACTGTCTCTCGGAGGTCACGGTTGTCTGCGACTTTACGTGTTACCTTAGAATATCATGTATCCTCAAAATTTGGGTGAGGGTTGGAGTGCTCCCAATGCAGTGAAATCGATCTCCCGAATCTCGCAATCTATAGTTGCCTTAGACAAGGCTAAGAACGACTTCCTGAGAATGATCAGAGACTGGGTGAACTCTCCTCGGTGCTTGATCATGAAGTCTACCTGAAGTAGTGCACCTTGGAAAGTAATGACAATTGAAATAGTTCCTCTTGACCATTTAATGGACCAATCGGCCAATTGAATGATCTCTCTTGACTTCTTGGCAGATCCGAGTTTGAACTTGGCAAACATGGAGGTCAGGAGGATATTTAGTGGTGAGTCATCATCGATTCTTGCATGGGTGAAGGTAGTTTCTTTGATTTCACAATCAAACCTAGGCAACCGCTTCACTCTGCGACTCTTGATTTTTCTCTCTATCACCAAAGAGGTGTCCAAAGACATTATGTGTCTTTCAGTCCTTGTTCTCTTTTTCCCTGACCTTTTAGGCATCAATTTACTTCTCACAAATCTTTTGAGGTCGAGAAAGTGTTCAATGGCCATTATTAAGGGAAGCTCAAAATTCAACTCTCTATCAATTGTTTCCCTAACTACAGGGTCCAATTTTTTTAGATCTTTTCCTTTTTTAATTTTTATGGTGTTTTTGGGTTTTTCAATTTTTTTGGTCTTTTTGATAGGTGAAGGAGGAATAGGAGAAAGTATGGACTCTAGTTTGGAGGGAAAGAAGTTAGTAGAAGAGGGAGGTAGAAGGGACTCCAGTTGTACATGACGTGTGGTCAATACGGTGTCTTCCAGGTTTTCAAAATTCAATCCGTGAAATCCATGATCCACTTTCATACTTGGATGCTTGATCAGTCTAGAAGTTTCATCCTCTAATAAGTTCTCATGACACATCATGAGAGGAGCCTGCTCAGTTGGTGGATAATGCTGAGAACTTGGGATCTTATACTCAACACACCTTAACTCAAGCGTGTAATGTTGGGTTGAGCATAGCCCATCTGTATGGCAGATGTTGGTCAGAGCCTCATAAGGTGGAGTCAGTAGATAGGGGGTCTGTAGATCGATCGCATGAATCCAATCCCTTGTATATGTTGGCTCTCCGAATGAATGATATGAAGGCTGGTCAATGTGGGCTTGATCACTCAGCTCAATCAAGTCAGGAAGAACATGTAGTGCATGCCTCTCCATTCAATCTATTCCGTCGACCATGTTGTACCCTAAGGTCAAGTCTGGATGTGTGTAGGTCAATTGTTGTCCGGTCCCAACTTGAGGTGAAAATGAGGTTTGTAGAGGAAATTGATTCTACCAATCATTCATCTTAGCAGTGGCTTGCTCTTTGATTTGTTCCTTGATTTCAGCAAGCAGACGAGAATATGATGAGTCAATCCATGGTTGATGTGGGTCAGAGGTGTAAGAATGTGGGGTAGGTGAGAAGTATGAAGAAGTGCAAAGTCAGTCGGAGTTCTGACTTCGTGGTTGGGGTGTGGGTAAGAGGAGGAATAAGATGGTGGAGATGATGGGAATATGGTAGAACAAGAGTCACATGGATATGACGACTAATATTCTGATATCTTGGAAGGGAGATGGGATAATGGAGTGGATCGAGGAAGAAAGTGTGCGAGTGCATCGTATAACACACAAACACACAAACGCAAGAGCAAACCCTAAGTTCACCAACTCAAAACAGTAATGGTCGCAAGAGTCTGACTGTTTATCTTTTCAATTTTAATTAGGTGATAAATCAAGATATACGTCCAATTACGCAAGGCTTATAAGTTTTGGGCATTGTCCTAGGGATGCGTCCTCACCTCTCAACGACCACAATAGCACAAGCATAAAATGAGGGTTTTGCTCTCCCAAAACAAGTGTTAATTTTAGTCAGTTTTTTTTGGTCAACTCTGATTAGCAGTCCTAATTTTAAGTTCGGTTATCACTTGATTAATCCATTAAACAAGGCATGCCTAACGATCAGTCCTGATTTCCTTTAAACCTATGTTTCAAAACAAAGGGGAAGGGAGTCGAGAAAAACTGATGCAAATAGTAAAATCAATGATGCATGCATAGTTCGGAAGACTTACAGTGATCCTCACGCTCTATACGCGGGATGCAACACAGAATTGAAATTTTATACTATATGAGATGCAAACGAGAAAACTGTTCTCAGACAGGCAGTTCTATTAGTGAGTGATGAACAAGTTAATTTGAACTAATAGCTCTGCGATCTAAGTACGTCTCGTTAAATGGGATGTGTGGTCCTAAAGATTACAAGCACAAGCAATAAAAAATATTCTAGTAAAAACACTCCAAGAGTCACGAGTGCAAGTCCTATTCTACGTTAAGCAACCACACGACCACGAACGAGTCAAATGTCCGGTCATGATACAAGCGCGAGCTCTCAAACAAGAGCTGTGGTAAATGAGAAAATTACCTAAATTATTACAACAAAATAATTACAAAAATGAAAATGCTCTCAAAAGCATATTAAATTTCCTTTATCTTTAGCAGTCGACGCGCGTCACATCCATCGGCCTCCGATGCACTCCAAGTCCACAGAGCCATCACAAGGATAATAAAATTTATATTAGAGAGATAAACAACAAAATATATACAAAAATGAGAAGAGAAATAATTTAGATAAAAATAGATTAATTACAAGGTGGCTCGGGGGTTAGACTACTCGAGTGAGAGAAAACCTATATCAAATTTTCTAAATTAAACCCTAAGCCGTTTGGTCCGGGCAACGGTGCCATCTGTCGGGTCTACTAAATACGTGATATAATTTGTACTCATTGCAATATCGTTACTTAACGAATCAGTAAGAATCAAGAAAAGATCTCCAAGAAGAGGACCCGGCTTTTACTTTATATCTTGAGCATGTCCGGGGTCAAACACAGGGAGGCAAAAGAAACAACTTTGGGTCAATTCGGAAAACTTAGGTCAAGGTTTCCGAATGAGGGTTTTCTTTATTTTTTTAATGCAAAATGAATGCGAATGCAAAATGCGGGTGAATTAAGTTAATACATACAACTTAACCAAAATAATTTTGATGTGAAATTAATCAAATCTAGCCAATTTATATTTTTCCTATAAACCTAATCCAGTGATAAATGTAAAACATTTTTTTGGAATTTTAAGGGTTAAAATGCAACAATAAAAAATGCATACTTTTTATGGGTTTTCATTCAATTTTTCACACAAACAGAATGCAAAAGTTTACTAGAGAATAAACATGATGCAATGAGTCTACTATAATTTTTTTGGAATTTTCTGACAAAATATGATTTTTTTATGAATTTTTTAGTGTCAGTAAGTAATTAATTCCTAATAAATCCACATTACAAATTTAATCATAACAGGAATTATCTCAAAAAGACACTTAAATATGCAATCCATGAGAGTTGGAATTTTGTGAAATAAAGTGTAAGGATTTAATTAAAAATCATTTACCAAAATCATTCTACAATTTATTTAAGACACATGACAATTCCAATTAAGATGTTAGATACTAATTAAAGAATATTCAAACTCATCATTTCTGATTTTTTGCATAATTATTGGAGCAACTGTGAATGAAATGTGAATTTAAGACCTCACAATGGGTAAAATAAGCAAGTTTTCACTAAAATAAGTTAAATTAATTACTCAAAGATCACAAAAAACCAAATAAATAGCCAAATTATAGAGAATTAGTTGCTCACAAAGTGACATTTGTCATTCAAATAAATGATCCTAAAAAGATGTCCAAATGAACATGCAAACATAGGGGTGTCCGTGCAAATTCAGAAAACACAACTTACAGTCAAACAGACACATGGACTAATTTGTAATTAAATAAACTTAAAGGGACACATATGCATTTTTTACAAAATTTAAAAATCAAAGACCTTCTTCCTCTCCTGGACGGTTAGGTCTCGATGGTGGCTGAGGAAGGCAGCGCGGCGGATGGGCGACGCGGCCCATGCGGCTGGTGGAGGACATGTAGGAGGCCAATGACAAGGGGGTCACGTGTGGGTGCGGGGAGGAAGAGCAGGCCAGCCGAGGAGGGGTGGATGTGGAGGGTAACGCTTGGCGCTGGAAGTAGAGGAGGGTCGCGAATGGGGGTACGGTCGTCGCTGCTGGCGGTGGGCAGAAGGGGGCTGTCGGTGGGGCGGCACGATGGCGATGGCTATAGTGTGATGGCGGGCGACGCCGCCAATCGTGGAAGAAAGGGGGCGGCAGAGCCGCTACTGCTCCCTCTTGCTTTTTTTAAAAAAAATATTTTATTTATTTTTTGTGTAGTTGTTTTTTTCTTTTATTTTAATTCTTTTAATTTTTTTATTTCAAACTGAGGTCCGCCAGATTTATGGAGCAGCTACCTGAACTCCTATCATGGCCTCGATCCAACTGTCGAAATAAAAATCGGAGAAGCTATGCAAGCTCGATGGGAAACTCGTGACGCAGAGTGGAGCTCCTCAGATCTCGCATGAAAGGAGGTCGTCGATTCATATTGGGGTGGAACGCTGTCATTGATTAACCTCGTTGAGCTCTCTCCTTTTTTATAAGAATGACGGATGGGAAAAATGAGGATGATGAGATGAATATAAAGAAGAAGAATGGGAAGTTGGAGGAAAATGAAGTTGGAGGAGATGGAGTAGAATGGGAGGTTATTGGAAGATGGTGGAGTTGAATGGAAGTTGGTGGTAAAATGAGAGGTTAGATTAGAGAAAATAAAAATAAAAAGACATTAAAAGTTGACTACTAAAAAAGAAAATAAAAAAAGAAAAGAGAATGGAGAATTTACAAAATAAGACAAACAATATGTACATGTTTTTTATACTTTTCTAATTTTATTTTATTTTTTATATTTTTAATAAAAGATATTTACGACATAAAAAAATAAAATAATAGAAATAAAGTAAAACATAAAATGCTTTCCTTTCGATTTTTTGTAATTAAGAAAAGTAAATAAAAAATGAAAAAAAACATGCTCATTATATACAATCTACAACTAGGTCCCAAAACTCAAATTTTACAAACGAGCTTCGATTTTAATGAAACCACTTTCATTGGATAGATAATTTTCTAACTTAAACTTTAAAAATGAGTTTTGTGAATTAGGTTCATACGTAGCGGGAATTTGACTGAGAAGTTGGACTTTACGGCTTTTTCTCTTTGGGGGTATTTATTTGAGGTGAAATTTATTTTGTATTTTTATATTTATATATATTTTTATAAACAAGTTAGAGAAGGAAGTAGTCGAAAAGGAGTTTAAATGAAATTATTAAAGATACATGAAGTTTGGGCTATTTATAGGTGAAAAACTCCTTATTTTGCGGCTTTTTATTGTTAATTTATTTTGTACAATATAATATACAATAATTAGTGTATTTTATTTACAAGAGTCATTTTATTGATTTATTGATTTTATAGGCATTCATTTGAGATTTTACTCAGGGATTTTGCTAAGATCAATATATTAAGATGATGGATCGTGGATTCATCAGACGATTATTCTAGATATAATCAAGTCACCATCGCTCTTGAAGACCAAGAGAAGACGACGTTCACCTGTCTATTTGGGACGTACGCTTTCCGATGAATGTCACTCGGGTGGTGCAACGCCCCCGCTACATTCCAGTGATGTATGCTAGATGTATTTGCTGACATAGTGGGCAGTTTTTTGGAGGTATTCATAGACAATTTCTCGATCTACGGAGATTCCTTTGATCAATGCTTGGAATATCTAGAACAAGTATTGTGGAGGTGCTTCGAAGTAAATCTTGTGCTCTCATGGGAGAAGAGCAACTTCATGGTGATAGAGGGGATCGTGTTGGGTCACGTTGTATAAAAACATGGCATGGAAGTTGAACCAGGTAAGGTGGAGGTGATTTCAAAACTCTAACCACCTAGAAACCTCAAACAGGTCCGGTCATTCCTAAGGCAAGTTAGTTTCTACCGATGATTCATCAAAGATTTCAGCAGGCTAATGTGACTATTGACTGAGTTGTTAGGCAAGGAGACAGACTTTATTGTTGATGACCGTGTGATCCAAACCTTTTCACAATTGAAAGATTTGATAACTTAGGCCCATGTCCTACAGCCAATTGATTGGACACTACCATTTAAAATCATGGTTGATGCATCAAATTACGCCATTGGTGTTGTGTTGGGACAAAGGAAAGACAATGTTCCATTTACTTTTAACTACGCTAGTAGGACACTAGATAAATCTCAAAAGAACTACATTGTTACTAAGAAAGAGCTGCTAGCGGTAGTTTTTGCCCTAGAAAAGTTCAGATTCTATCTCCTTAGGTCCATGATTATAGTACACGGATCATTTTGCTTCTGATGCATGCTATAGAAAAAAGATGCAAAACCACGCCTTATCGGATGGATCCTTATACTCCAAGAGTTTGACCTCGAGATCCGAGACAAGCTGGGAATCAAAATGTGGTGGTAGATCATCTCTCAAGGTTACCCGATCCTTATTCTCCTGAGATGAATTTTAGGCCAATCACCGAGACTTTTCCAGATGAAGCCATACCATCAATCACCTCGCTCCCCAGGTATGCTGATGTTGTGAATTATCTTGTGTCCAAGAGAACTCCACAAGATTGGTCAAAACAGGAAGTGGACAAATTCTTGTCTGATATCCATTTCAACCAGTGGGAGGACCCATATATTTTTTGTGAGGGGGAAGATTGTATCTAGAGAAGGTGCATTCCTCAGGAGGAAATTACAAGTGTCCTCGTGCATTACCATGATCAAGAATCTGGAGAACACATTCAGGCAGAAGAACGGCAGCGAAAGTACTCCAATGCGGCCTTTGGTGGTTGACCGTGCCAAAGATGCAGAAGACTATGTGAAACACTACACTAACTAGCAGAAAATGGGCGGGACAATCAGAATGAGAAACACAATACCCTGAAATTTTTTCAGATTTCAGATGTGTTTGATGCATGGGGCATTGATTGCGTGGTCCCATTTTTGAATAATCAGGGATTCGAATTCATTTCGTTGTCGATTATGTAAGTCATTGGGTGTAAGCTATGCCAACCCGAGACGCCGACAGTCGCACAGTCTATTATTTTTTGAAAGATCATACCATCTCAAGGTTCGAGATATTCTCATATCTGATGATGATAGCAACTTCATCAATAAAGAGGTTAAGAAGCTAAGTCAAGAATTCTACATTGAACATGGTGTAGATTCTCCCTACCACCCACAGTCCAATGGCTTGGCAAAATGCTCCAACAAGGAGATGAAGACAATTCTTCAGAAGTTTGTGCTCCATATCGCAAGAACTAATCTCAGTTGCTTGACTCGGTTCTTTGGGCTTACAGAACAGCATACAAGTCATCTTTGGGAATGTCTCACTACCGCCAAGCATATGGACATCCATGCCATCTGCCTGTGAAACTTGACGGTTCCGAAATCGCCCTTTTAATTTATTCGTGTGTCATTTTTGTTGTAGTCGGGCAATCAGGATCGATCAAAAAATGACCGCATGAATCTAATAATCAACGAATGAATTAATGTGTAGTTTTATGTAGTTTTAACCTGGGCAAGCCCCAGGGTCGACTCAAGGAGTCGAAGGAACAATTGCGGATCAGATTAGATGAATTGGCTCAAGGTTTTCCAAGCAAGATTTTTTTATTTTTGTATGCAATAAAAATGCCAATGCCAAAATGCGGATGCACTAGGTTATTAAGAAAATAAGCAACTTTGCCAAATTTAATTTTTATTACAAAATTAATCCAAATTAGCCAAGTTATTTTTTCCTAAATACCTAATCCAGCGATAAATGCAAAATATATTTTTTTGGAACTTAATATGCAATAATGAAAAATGCATACTTTTCTTGGGCTTTTATGCAAATTTTTCATGCAAACAAAGTGCAAAAATTATGAAAATTTTATTTGAAGTGAAAAATGATGACAAGAATCTACACTATTTTTTTTGGAATTTTTTGACAATTTATTATTTTTTTACTAAAAATAGAGTGAATGTTAGTTTTTAATTCCTAATAAATCCATGAAATAAATATGTCCAGAAGAAAATTTTCAAATAGATATGTTAATAGACAATCTAGGAGACTTGAAATTTCACAAATATGGTATTCGTGGATTTAATTAAAAGTTAATTACATAAATCATTCAATAATTTATTTTATGTAAACGACACATGCATTTTTGATTAAATTTAGACAATAATTAAATCACAACTAGAAGCATTATTTGTGATTTTTCACAACTTTTGGAGCAATAAATAAGTATGTACAATTTTCAGAGCATAAATGGGTAAAATATCACAGAATTTGAGACTCTGATTTTTAGTAAATTCTCCAATGCTCATAAAAATCTAAATAAATATGCATGTGATAAAGAATTAAGTGTTCTTCAATATTATATTTTTGATTGAATAAAATGATGCAATAATGATATCCAAATTAATGTTCAAAGTTAGGGGTGTCTTTGCTCTACAGAAATTAAAAGTTAACAAAAAACATGTATAGGGGTACTTTTGATATTATTAAAACATGCAAGTTAAATTATGAAATATTCATAAAAAATAAAAAAGTGGACCTTCTCTCCTACGAAAATGTGGGTTCCAAAATGGAACCCACCTCCCCACTACGGCTCGAAGGCTGTGCAGAGCGGATGGAGGTGGCGGTGGTCGCGTGGTACGGCGGTGCGCTGCGGCGCGTGCATCAACGAAGGCAGCGTAGATGCTGCAGATGTACGGTTGCAGAAGAGATAAGCTGTTGTGGCATAGGATGGTAGGGCATCTGCGACGCATAAAGCATGGACGAGAGCGGAGTCCTGTGGGTGGAGGAGCAGCCGTGCAGGCAGTGCGCAGCGTGGAGGCTGGAGCGGAGGGGGTTGGAGCCCGACCCGTGGCAGGAGGGCTGCAGCGGCACAGGGGGTGGCATGATGAGGTTACGTGGAGGACAGATTGTTGGTCACATGCTAGGGTGCACATGGCGGGACGGGCGCCCACGTGTGGACTGGTGGGTGGCACGAGGGACGGTTGGACGTGTGAGCAGTGGTGGCTGGAACAAGGGGCTGTCGTCGGCGTGTAGCGGAGAAGGGAGCTGGCGGCCAATAGTAGCTGCACTTTTTTATTTTTTGTTATAATTTTTTAATTTTTTTAGGAAATAAAAATATAAAAGTGCAATGAAGAGGTAGTGATGGTGTAAGTGATGGATATAGATGATGATGAGACAACAAGAAAAACTATTTAGATAAAATAAAATAATAAGGAAAAAGAGAGAGTAACTTACATGTGATTTTGCTAAAAGGTGGGGTTGCGGTGTGTGGCCTCCGTTGTGGCCTCGATCCAATTCAGCGAAAAATCGGAGAAGCTATGCAGCTTGGATGCAGCTGCGACGAGGTTGATCTCTCTACCTCGGATCTCACCAAATACAATGGAAACAGTTATCGCATCGAAGTCTTACTCAGTTGCTATAACCGTCGAGCAGGCTGAGCTGGTGGTTCCCTTTCTCGATTTTGGCGGATGATGTGAATCGGGAGAGGAGGAGAGAATAAAAAGGAGGAGAGGGAGGTTAGAAAAGAAGTGGAGAAAGTTGGGAAAATGGAGTTCTGGTGACTTGGAGTGGAGGACAAGTAACGGGAGAAGAAGTAAAAGGGAGAAAATAATAAAATAATAATAAATAAAATACGTAGGCTACTAAAAATAAAAAAAAGAAGGGAAAGAACAAAAATAAAATTGAAAAATATAAAAATTAAATTAAAATATATAAAAAATAATTATAAATATATAATAAATAAAAAAATTGTGAAATTAATAAAATAATAAAAAATGGAGTGGCACGTGGCAGCTCCAGGAGACGCCACATGTCGTTCCTAGAAAATCAAAAATTAGATATAAATAAAAAAAAGAAATAACAAAAAAGTTCGAATAAAAAATGGTCAACACGAAAGTTGCTCGTCTCGACAAGATCTACATTGTGAAGGACCAAAAATCAAAAGAAGTCATATGTACAAAGTATATTTTTGGGTGGTACCTTATAGATATGAAATACTGCATTTTTATCTTTTGTAGATTTTTTTATTATTTTTAGATAAAAGAATAGTCAAAATAAAAATAGAGAAAATATGAAAGGATTATTTACAATTTAATCTATTTTTTGGATTTTTAATAATTAAGAAAAGAAAAGGATAACATAAAGGGTATTTTGGTCAATAATAAAATAGGGGCTCAAAACCCAAGTTTCACATACAATCTCCGATTTTTATAAAATTAGTCTTGTTTTAAAGATCTTTGAATCTATATTACTTAAAAAGTAAGTAGACCTAAATAGGACACTGTATGAGAGAGATTTGTGCATGTTATGGTTCTAAGTCTCAAACTTGGATTTGGTTTTATTGCATAATTTTACAAGTTGGTAATTTTTATGATTATTTTCTATTATTAGTGTTAGTAATATATACACTATAGAGTAGATTTTATTGGATTTGGATTTAGTATAAAAAGATACAAATATGGTATTTTAGCTAATATACAGGTGAATATGTACAAGTGAATTGGGCTTCTTATTCAATGCAAATACAACTGCTAAAATGCAGATATTATTTACACATGCATGAATGCTAATCATGCAATATAAGTGATGAAATACTGCTAATTACTCGAGAACAAAGCTCTATTTTCAACTTTTAGAGTAATAATCACAGATTCATCAATTCCCTAAACTTAAACCTTGCTCGTCCCCAAGCAACTAAAATGAAATGCAAAAGTGAAATGAATTTGGGTTCCATACCAAGGTCATGAACAAAAGGTGAAAATGGAGCTTAACTCGACCATTAGATTAATAACCTAGCAGAACCTTATTGGGATTTGAATTTACCTAATAGCCTTTAAGTTCCACAAGGCTCTTATTCAGGTCGCCTCAATAGTCAGGTCGGAACAAATCCTAATACGCAAATTCTGATGACTGTGAATCTTACTTGTACTGTGTAGGTGAAATATAGCTCTCCACATCAGACATGGCAAAGAATCAAACTCTTCAAATAAGGTAACTCTAATTCCCTGGTCTAGCAACTCTTTCCTTGAGGAGCGGGGTATTCCCTTCTAAGTTCAAGTGCGACCAGCTCAAGAAGAGGGTGTGGAGAGAAGAATGGACGATAACCAGTGTAGCTACCTATCCTAGGATGTTTGACCAGTGTAGCCAAGTCAACCAGCTGCAAGCTTTGAAGCTCTTCTTATTTTTCTAAACTTGTATATACACTCCGGCAAACATTTTACTTTTCAATCAGGCTTGTCCACTTTTGGAGATTCTGCCTTTTTTCTTCTTTTTTTGACATATATTCAAGGTACAACATGTACATAAGGAGTTTTTCTTCTTGATCTAGTAGACTATCCCTCTTTTAAAGCACTATTAAAACCTACAACATCCCATCGTTAGACGTCAACGCCACTATACTAGCTTGAGATGCACTACCCTCCCGAGAAGAGGATGTATGTTTCCAACCGTATGCTACTCCAAGACAAAGGATTCTACCTCCTTATGACATCATCAATGAAGATCTACGTGCATGGTGCTTGTCCGAGTAAGGTCACTATTTAAAAGAATCGTGCATGTATACGAAATATTCTACTTAGACCAATCAAGATGACATGTGGACATAGACTTGTGGACTCAACGAATTAAGTCACTTGACCTGAAAATCTTAACTCCAATTACTATAAGGTTCCTCTAAAATTAGGTAGATTAAGGTCAAATCAAATCCATCCTCGACTTTTATTCATAACTTGGTTCAGAACCCACTAACTTTTCACTTTGCATATGCTAGATATGCAGATGAGATGCAGATGACATGCTACAGAGATGAATGAAATGCAAGACTCTTTTTTTTTAAATGCAAGGATGATATGCAAGAGAAAAAATAAGCCTTTTTCTATTTTTTGTTTTTGTTTTGTTTTGTTTTTTTCGTATACCTCCTATTATAACGAACTTTGCAAGAGTATATTTTTTACAAGAATTTTACAAATTATGCAAGTATTATACAAGTATACATGAATTTTACAAAAAAGTTTTTTTTCAAAATTTACACATCCTGTAATAATTGCATAATATCAAAAATACGCGAAAGTACGAGCTATGGGTAAAGTATATATGTAATATATACATACCCCCTATACTTAGCGTGTGAGCACAAAAAGCGAGGAAAAAGACATAACTCATGCTTAGCTAGAAGAGATAAAAATAGCAAAAAGTATAGAACTAATCCCCCCCCCCCGAAACTTACGCTCTAGCAACCTAAGTGTAGAAGAAGATCAAAAAAAATGGGGCAGGCGAGGTTAAGAGAGGAAATGGATGAGTATACACAGGGTGGGAATCGGTCCTCCTATACTTAGGCTCTGGTCATTTTAAGTCTAGGACATGAGTGAGTGTGAGAACCGATGAGATTTGGTGAATGTACAGAGAATGGTGAAGAGACTCGGGTCACTCTCCCCTCTATACTTTGGATCTTGGCATCCTAAGTATAGCCATAAAATGAAATGATATGGAGCCGGGGCGAGTGATTCGAATCACTAGGGAGGGATGGAAAGAAAATAAATACAAGGAGGAGTGATAATTTACAAGGATCAAGAAGGTTTATGACGAACCTTCTTGCGAGAGTGAGGAAGTGGGTAGTATACATATGTGTCTCAGTCGGAATCGTCCTCAGATGAATAATGGTGAGGTGTAGGGATCGTCCAACGAGGGTCGGCACACGACTACTTGCTCATATATGGGTTGAGAACAGCCGCACTGAGCACACTCATATAATACACCTCATCCGGACCCGATGAGGATTCCTCCGAAAATTTCTTCTCTGGTATGTTGAAGGAAACTTGCTTAGTCGATTTTCTAGAACCTGAATCATTGAGAGGGAGAGGAGAGTGATGCGTCTTGAGGAGTTCGAGGGAACACCTCGAGGAATCAATTCTTGACTTACTCTCACTAGACAACCGACTAGAGGAGGGAGTAACCGTGTTTTTGGGTTGGGTCGATTTAGTCTTGGTTGTCTCCTTTGAAGGTCCGGGCTGTGGTGCGATGCTGAACATGGGTTCCTCATCAGACGAGTCACCATATAGATTATAATATTCCTGAAAGGTCAACGCATGTCTTGAGAAGGTGCTAGTGATCACTGTTGGCTTGGCATTACTAGTCGTGGATGTCGAATCATTGAAACGATCAAGACAATCAGCAAAAATTGTGTCCGACTAAATGACAGCTTTGGGTTGTGAGTCTTTTATTGAAGCTGACATAGTGGTGGTGATGCAAGCAGCAGGAGTCATGGATATGTGGGGAGCCTCTAAACCAACGGTCAACTTAATAGTCGGTATCTCAAGTGTGGCAGAGAAGTGGGACTCATCTTCCTCTTGATGGTCACGATTATCAGCAGCTTTGTGGGTCGCCTTAGAGTAAAGTGTGTCAAAGAATGGGTGAGGTCGAAGTGCTCACAATGCTTTAAAATCGATTTCCTGAGTCTCGCAATCTATAGTCACCTTAGCCAAGGCTAAGAACGGCTTCCCGAGAATAATCGGAGACTGGGTAAACTCTCCTAGGTGCTCAATGTCAATGACCATGAAGTCTACCTGGAGCAGAGTACCTTGGAAAGTAATGATTACTGAAATGGTTCCTCTCGACCGTGTGATAGATCGATCCACCAGCTGGACGATCTCTCATGACTTTCTGATTGGACTGAGTTTGAGCTTATCAAACACAGAGGTCGGGAGTATTCTCGCCTGTCATGCGGGTGACGCGGGTTTGATCCCCGAAAACAGTGCCATTTGATGGTTCCAAAATCGCCCTTTTAATTTAATTATTTGTCATTTTTGTTGTACTCGGGCAATCAGGATCGATCAAAAATTAACTGCATGAATCGGATAATCAACGAATGAATTAATGTGCAGTTTGATGTATTTTTAACCTGGGAAAGCCCCAAGGTCGACACAAGGAGGTAAAGGAACAGCTTTGGATCAGATTAGATGAATTATCTCAAGGTTTTCCAAGCGAGATTTTTTTATTTTTTTAGGCAATAAGAATGCTAATGCAAAAATGCGTATGAACTAGGTTATTAAGAAAATAATCAACTTAGCCAAATTTAATTTTAATGTGAAATTAACCCAAATTAGCCAAGCTATATTTTTTGTGAAAACCTAATCCAAAGATAAATGCAAAATGTATTTTTTTGGAATTTTTGGATTTAAAATGCAATTAGAAAATGCAAACTTTTTTGGGTTTTGCAATTTTTTGGTAAACAAAGCGCAAAAACTATGAAAATTTTAGTGCAAGTGAAAAATGATGACATGAAGCTACACTAATTATTTTGGAATGTTCTGATAATTTATGATTTTTTATGATTTTTTACTGAAAATAAAGTGATTGTTAGTATTTAATTCCTAATAAATCCATGAAATAAAATTATCCAGAAAGCAAAATTATTTCAAATAGATATGTAATAGACAATCTAGGAAACTTGAACTTTCAAAAAATGGTATTCATGGATTTAATTAAAAATCAATTACATAAATGACTCTATAATTTATTTTATGTAAACAACACTTCCATTTTTAATGAAATTTGGGCAGTAATTAAAGCACAACTAGAAGCATCGTTTATGATTTTTTTCACAAATTTTGCAGCAATAAAAAAGTATGTGCGAATTTCAGAGTATAAATGGGTAAAATATCTTTAATTTGAGACTCTAATTTTTAATAAATTATCCAATGCTCATAAAACTCCAAATAAATATGCACATGATAGAGAATTAATGTTCTTCAGTATGTTATTTTTGATTGAATAAAATGATGCAAAAATGATATCTAAATTAATGCTCAAAGTCAAGGGTATCTTTGTAATACAGAAATTTAAAGTTAACAAAAAACGTGCATAGGGGTACTTTGGAATTATAAAAACCCGCAGGGTAAATTATGCAATATTCATAAAAAATGAAAAAAGTGGATCTTCTCAGCTACGAAAATGTGGGTTCCAAAATGGAACCCACCTCCCCGCTAGGGCTCGAACGCGGCAGGGGGAGGATGGCGGTGGCGGCAGCCGCGCAGTGCGGTGGCATGCTGCGGTGTGTACGTCGAGGAAGGCGGTGTAGATGCTGCAGATGGACAGCTGTAAGAGAGATAAGCAACTGTGGCGGAGAATGGGCGGGTAGCCGTGACGCGTGGAGCGTGTATGAGAGCGGAGTCCAGTGGGTGGAGGAGCAGCATGCACGGGCGGCGTGCGGCGTGGAGGCTGGAGCAGAGGGGGCAGCTGGGTCTGCGGTTGAGCCCGACTCACGGCTGGAGGACTGCACTCGTGCAGGGGGTGGCACGTCGTGGTTGCGCGGAGGACGGTTGGCCGCGGGCTGGGCATAGGGGCACGCTGGGGTGCGCATGGCAGGACAGGCGCCCACGCACGGACTTATGGGCGGCGTGAGGGATGGTTGGACGTGTGAGCAAAGGCAGCTGGAACGAGGGGCTGCCGCTAACGGGTAGCGGAGAAGGGGGCTGGCGGCCAACAATAGTTGCACTTTTCTTCTTTTTTTGTAATAATTTTTAAATTTTTTTAATAGGAAATAAAAATATAAAAGTGCAATGAAGAGGTAGTGATGGTGTGAGCGATGGATATAGATGATGATGAGATAACAAGAAAAATTATTTAGATAAAATAAAATAATAAGAAAAAAGAGAGAAAGTAACTTACCTGAGATTTCGTCGAAAGGTGGGGTTGTGGTGTGTGGCCTCCATTGTGGCCTCGATCTGATTCAGCGAAAAATCACAGAAGCTATGCAGCTTGGATGCGGTTGCGACGAGGTCGATCTTTCTACCTCGGATCTCGCCAAATAAGATGGAAACCATCGTCGTGTCGAAGTCTTAGTCGGCCGCTGTCACCGTCGAGCAGGCTGAGCTGGTGCTTCCATTTCTCTCTCGATTTTGGCAGATGATGTGAATCAGGGGAGGAGGAGAGAATAAAAAGGAGGAGAGGGAGGTTAGAAAATTAGTTGATAAAGTGGGAAAATGAGGACTTGGTGACTTGGAGTGGAGGACTAGTAAAGGGAGAAGAACTAAAAGGGGGGAAATAATAAAATAAGTAGGCTATAAAAATAAAGAAGAGAAAGAAAAATGGAATGGAAGAATAAAAAATAAATTTAAAATAAATTTAAAAAATAATAATAAATAAAATAAAATAAATTACAAAAATAATAAATAAGAAAAATGGGGTGACACGTGGTGGCTCCAAGAGCTGTTATGTGTCCCTCCTAGAAAATTAAAAATTAAATACAAATAAAAATAAAAAGAAATAACAAAAGGGTTCAAATCAAAAAGTGGTCAAACAGAAGTTGCTCATCTTGACAACATCTACAACTTTCATGAAGGATCGAAAATCAAAAGAAGTCATATGTACCAAGTGTATTTTGGGTGGTACATTATAGATATAAAATGCCACATTTTTATCTTTCGTAGATTTTTTTGTTATTTTTAAATAAGATAAAAATCAAAATAAAAAAGAAGAAAATATGAAAGGAATACTTACAATTTAATCTAATTTTTTGGATATTTTATCATTAAGAAAAGGCTAAAATAAAAAGTATTTTGGTCAATATGTACAATATACAATCGGGGCCCAAAGCCCAAGTTTCATATACGATCTCCGATTCTTATGACATTAGTCTTTTTTTGAACTTCTTTAAATGTATATTACTTTAAAAGTGAGTAGACCTAAATCGGACACTGGATGAAAGAGATATGTGCATTTTAAGGGTCTAATTCTCATGCTTGGATTTGGGATTTATTGGACAATTTTACAAGTTAGTAATTTTTTTATATTTTTCTTTTATTAGTGTTAGTAATATATACACTATAGAGTTGATTTTATTGGATTTGGACTTAGTATAAAATATATACAAATATGGTATTTTAGCTAATATAAAGGTGAATATGTACAAGTGAATTGGGCTTCTTATTTAATGCTAATATGACTGCTAAAATGCAGATATTATTTACAGATGCATGAATGCTAATTATGCAATATACGTGATGAAATGCAGCTAATTACTTGAGAACAAAGCACTATTTTAAACTTTTAGAGTGATGATTCACAAATTCATTAGAACTCATTCCTAAATCTTTGTGGGCAATCAATGTTTGCAATTTGGATTCCTAGAAAGGAGGGAAGAACAGAAAATTGGATCTGAATAGACTGCTCGAATTCTGTGACTACGCATGTGACAACAGCCTGATGTACAAGAAAAAGGTCAAGAAATGGCATGACAAGCACATCTGCCGAAAGGCATTTGAGTCAGGTCAGAAGGTTTGGTTGTTCGATGCGAAGTTGAAGATTTTTCCAGGAAAGTTGGATAGCAAGTGGACTGGGTTGTTTACAGTGAAGCATGTGCGTGACAATGACATCATAATGATATCAGAATTGTCAGCTGATGTAGAACCTTTTGTGGTCAATGGACATATACTAAAACCATACATAGAGCACGTCACTTTTTTGTTTGTTATTGATTCGATTCAAGTTGTATATGAAGATGAGCTAAATGACATCACATCCGATGAATCATACAAAGCAAACGAAGCTATACTTAGGACGTACTTTATCCTTAGTAAAGGGGGGATGATCACCCTGAGTTGTTTGTTCTTTGATCCCTCACCTGTCCCCTCAACTTTTGGCACTATGTCTATACTTAGGGATATTTTACCCTAGGTATACGGGGGACAGGTCGAGCCAATGATTTCATACATTCCCAACCTTGACCTTCCATGCCTTGTGTATAGACTGCTATACTCAACATTATTTCATCCTAAGTATAGGGGGGATGGTCAATTTCTCATTCGTTTATTCTTTAGTCGTTGTCGTATAGGCTCTTTTATACCTAGTACGAGTTATGTCTTCTCTTTTTCTCAATGATCTATGAGTACATAACTCAAACTAAGCATTGGCAGACGTATATACTTTGTATATACTTCATCCATAACTCATACTTTCGCATTTTCCATAAGTATGGCTAAAATACAACTAATTAGGTGTAAAGAACATATTTGTATAAATTTCCTTAAAATTCTTTGTATATACCGACTAATAAATCGGGTACAAAATATTTTGCAAACTGTTTGAAAAATGATTTGAAATTTTTTTGAAAAACCTTTGAAACCCATTTGAAAAATATTTTGTAAAATATTTTCAACCTTTATAAAAATATTTTGCTTATAAAAATTTCTTTCCTTTGTTTGAAATAAAACTTTTGAAAGACTATTTGCAAATAATTTTGAAAAATAGTTACAAATATATTTTGAAAAGTATATCTATACTATTTGAAAAATCTTTGTAAAATGATTTTCAAATTTTGTAAAGTGTTTGTAAAAATTATTTGTTAAATTAGTTTGAAAAATAAAAGTTTTCAAAATATTTTTGAAAATATTTTTAAGTTATTTTGAGAATTGGGTACATAATAAAAATCGTTTATAGATCTTGTATGAATAAACCCTTAAATTCCGAAAACCCAACTCCTATAAATATAAGATGGACTCCCATGTAAATATCTATACCTGTTTCTTTTCCCAAAAATTTTGTTATGAAAAATCTTTAAAATTTTGCAAAATTAAGAATCCCAAAAACATTTGCAAAATCATTTCAAAAATTGCATAAAAATTTACAAAATCTTTTCAAAAATCAATAAAAAGTTCGAAATTAGAAAATTGCATCACAAAAATATTTTCTACATTATACATAGCATTTACATCTTTTCAGATTGAGTTTGATAATTGAGCAAGTCTAAATAAAATCTAAAGATTGGAACTTGGTTGGACCTTAAATTTACTTAATCACAGGAACCTCATAGGAACTGGATTTGAGATACTTCAAGTCTGCTAGACTTAATTCTTTGAGACCACTAGACTTGGTTCAATGCCGTATGATTTCTTAGGTAAAATATTTCAGAGCATACGCACGAATCTTATTGATAATGACCTAGCTTGTACACATGTGCACTTTGCTCACCTTATTTGAAGTGGTAGAGGGCTGGATTTGCCGACATGAGACACAAGCCAATGGAAACATCGAAAGTCACAAATTTGTGGCCATTGTACCCCAACCCAATCCAGTAGCCATGAGGTCTAAAGACAGAAGTTGTGGGTTGCAATAATACTTCAAAAGATGGATATTCTACTAGTTCAAGAGGAAAAGGTCTATATGTAAATGTTGTTGTACATAGTATTCAAAAAAATAGAAAAAATCAAAAACTCCAAAAAAGTAGATAGTCCCGATTGAAAATAAAATGTCTATCGGAGTATGTACATATGTGTATAGTTAAATAAGCAAGCTTGAACTTCAAAGTCATAGTCTTGTGATCCTGCAGCCGGGTGACTTAGCTAAACTAATCAAGCATCCTAGGATAGGTAGCTACATTGGCTACCGTCCATTCTTCTCTCCACCTCCTCTTCTTGAGCCAGTTGTGCTCGAACTTAGAAGAAAATATCCCACTTCTCAAGGAAAGAATTTCCGGATTTGGGATCTCGGGTCACCATGTTGGAGAAGACTGACTTATACGGCTTCAGCAGAAGAGAGCTACATACCGCACACTGTCCAAGATAGATTCATAGTCACAAGGGTCAGCATATGAGTTGACTTATTCTGACCTGGCTATTGCGAAGACTTGAGCAGAGTTTTGTGACTCTTGGAGGCTAATGTTTCAAATCCGTTTCCCAATAAGGTTTCAACCGCACCTAAAATCCAAAGGTCCGACTTAAACTCCAAACTTTGATTTTATGAAGACAAGTTTGAAAGTTAAAATCAATCCAACTTCTTTCTTTTTCTTTTCTTTATTTTTATTTTATGCACTTATTGCATAAGTGTTTGCTAGGGACTAGCAAAGGCAAGTATAGGGGGTGATGAATCTCTATTTCATCACCTTATTCTTTCATTTTGGCCTTTAAATCCATATCATTATTTTACATAAATTAACATTCATTATTTATAGTATAAATATTGTATAAAATGCATTATTTAAAGCTAAAATAAAAGAAAAAATCAAAAGAAAAATAAATAAAATTCCAAAGGTATTTTATGACCCTGAATCCTGAGACCTAGGCATCTTGATGACTGGGTCAACAAGGAATAAAGTAGGGAGATAAAAGTCAAATACATAATAAAACCCTCATTATTTATTCTCCAATACTCCATTTTTAGGACCTATTTTATTCTTTATTATTTGTACCTCAAATAAAGAATTATTATACATGAAAGTTATTGATAAAAATATATAAAAAATGCAAAATTGATTTCACACAAAAATAATATATGCAGTGTACTTTTTATACTCTGAATAAAAGTCCAAAATCCAAACTTCCCAAATCCATATCTTCTCCATATGAACTCATAATGTACAAAATCACATTTAATTAAATATAACTTTTAATGAGCTATTTAATGAAGGTATTTCACTTAATTTGGAGTAAAGATGCAAAAGTTAGATTTTGGACCCCTATAGTATTATATACCTTAATAAAAGATTCATTATATTTATTCTTTATAATTATTATGATTTTATATTTTTATAATTTTGTAAAAATTATTTATAATATATGTACATATTTAGAATATAATAAAATCATAAAGAAAATAATAAAAATAAAATAGTATACAAAAATACATAGATGAATATACTATATTTATACATATATAATATATACCTATATTTATTTAAGTATATAAATAATATCAGAAAAATAAAAGAACAATATATTTATGCATAACTAGATAAGGTATAAATATATAAAATAATAAAATTAAAAATATAAAGTACAAAATAATATACAAACTATTAGTCAATATACCTAGAAATATACTTGTAAAAGGTAACTTGTAATAAATTAAGTCATAAAAATAAATAAAAATATGATTAAAAATACTACATAAAATAATATAAATTTTCATGTTTTAACAAAATAATAATAAAATTATCTAACAATTTATTTTGATTTATTTTCGAATTTAATTATTATTTTGTCCTCATGGGGCGACGTTGCCCCATCAGGGTCTACCCCCAGTTGACTTGGGTCAACTCTCTAACCCAAGCACTAGGACTGTAAGACCGGTGTTTGACACCATCTTACTCGATTTCTCACGCTCGATCCTTGCACCAATTCCTCTTGATTTTTTCTTGACTTTTGCTCCTCAACCCTCAAACTTTCATGCTAGGATGATTCCTTGGTCGATGTGCCTTTGAATCGAGCGCCATTCCTCGATGAACATCACCTATACAAAACATCCCCTCCAATCTTCCTTCATTCTTTGATCCTTCTTCCATCAACTAAATCCCTAAAAAGAGCCCTAGATCGAGTGCCGATGACAGCAACACCCCCTCTGACCATTGAGAGGCGCAGTTAGGCGTCGAATCGAAGTGATCCGGAGCTCTGTCGCGTCCTCCGCCAGTAGCTCCACTCCAGGTGGTTCCAGTGTGGTGAGCTTCTCCTTTATTTGCTATTTCCATCCCTTAGCATAGAAGTAATGTAGGGACAATGTTTATTTCATTTGATCTTATTTTATTTTTCATAAAATCAAAATTTTCATATCGCCAGAGCTCCCGCTCCGCCGCTCGTTTCTGACTACTATGACCTTCCTCTACCATCCCGATCACTTCCATCAACTCCCCCTTCATCTGGTAAGTGCCCCATAGGCCTCCGTTCATCTCGGTCTTGCTTAGACTAGGAGATCCAATTCTCCCTCTTCGCCCTTCGCCGGAGACCGTTCGCCCAAGCTCTCAATGCCTCACTGCAGCCTCATGAAGCTTCCCACAGCTTAACCTTTTCGTCGCTAACAATCTCTTGCAGAAAACGAATAGAGAATAAACCTTTGTAGGAGACATCGAGGTTATTTTTGGAGCTCCAGGACTTGAACCTCTCTATCCATCGCCGGAGTGCCTCAAGCCATTTTGAACCCTCCACCAGCTAGGAGATACTTTCATGAACATTTTACGCCCCTTGGATCTGCTCCAGGTGGTTGGAGTCGCCCAACATCATCGATCGAAGCTCATCCTTGGCTATGTTCTTCCATGTTCTTCCGAGGGGATCCAAATCGATTTGATTGGCCTCCATCTCCAGAAGCTCCAGCCACCATTGGATGTGTCCACGCCCTGACTGTCGATCCTCTTCCAGGATCTGATCTCAGTCGACCATCCGCGAACCATCATCACGCTTCCAGGGCATGCCACATGTCAAGTCGAAGATTGTCAGCCGTCCGATCGCATGCTTAGTGGGGGGTATTTTGCATCTTTTATCCATAGTCATTTGTCTATTTATACTTTAGTATTATAAGTTATCAAAGTAATTTAAAAATTTTGGTGAA
This sequence comes from Ottelia alismoides, assembly GCA_037367405.1. Taxonomy (NCBI): domain Eukaryota; kingdom Viridiplantae; phylum Streptophyta; class Magnoliopsida; order Alismatales; family Hydrocharitaceae; genus Ottelia; species Ottelia alismoides. Next base: position 364,234 of record JAZKJV010002853.1, on the reverse strand, counting down.
ATTTGCAAGTGCACCCTTGTATTTATTTCATATTGCATTCAGGTCCATGCCACGTCACCTCATGTGCCATCCCACTTGTGGCAATTTAGCACTTAATCCCCTGCAGGTTCTGTAATTTTTGTTTAGTACTAAAACTTTAAATACTGGTTGTAATATTATGGGTTATTTATAGATCCAACCTTGACTTTAATTTTAATTACAAATATACTCCTACTAGTTCAGTAATTTTTGTGATTGTTTTCTATTTATTAAAAATATCATATGTGCCCCAAAAATTATGAAAAACTAGGGTTAAGTGCAAGCTTACAGACACTTCCACATCATAATTTTAGTTTTGCATTTTAGGAATTTTCTTTATTTTGTAAAAATTAAAAAGAGCATATTTTGGCCATGGTTGAATTAAAATTTAGGAAAAAATATAAAACCTTTCTAAAAAACTCCAAAAATATATATTATTTATTAGAATATTTTACAACTCACAACTAAAAATACCTAAAATAGAAAAAAAGATAAAAATTAAAAAGCTCAAAATCCCTTTTTGAAAATATAAAAATCAGCAAACAAATCCAAAAATATTTATCTATAACTCTGAATTTTCTTGATATTATTATCTAGATATTAAAATTGATTTGGAGATTTGTAGACACTTTTTGTTATTTATAATCTCCAAATCAATTTGGTTTATATATTTAATCCCTGTTCTAGGATTTTTTTATTGTACAAATAAATAAAAATTAAAGAAAATCCCCAAATAAAAAATATAAAAAATACAAAAACAATTATTTCTATAATTTAAGTTATTTTTAGTTGTATTTTGTAATTATATTACTCTATATTATCTATATAGTTATATATTCTTATATTATTATATAAAAAGAAATTAAAAATCAGAAAATATGAAAAGAAAATAAAAAATGGAAATTAAAAAAATATATAAATATAAATATAAAATTGAAAACCCATAAAAATTCAAAGTACTTTAGAAAAGACAAGATCATTTATTGACTTTCTTTGCCAATTTTGATTGTCTATCCTCCGTTGTTTCTTGTATCCACCTTTACCAAACTTGTTCGCTATACGATCTATTGTAGGTATAATAAATTTTGATACACGTTGCCTGCATCAATTTTCTATACATTGTGTGGGTTAATTATTGATTGTACATTGTTATTGAGAAGATGTCACAAAGACTGAGTCCTCACTTATAAGGCTCATTTAGACCCCTCGATTTTCACGTTCATTAGTGACTCCACTCAATAGACTACTTATCCAATCTTAGTCCAAATGTTGGAAGGTTCAGATGTACTGACTAGATTGGATATTATGTATGACTTGGTTAGACATCTCTGAGAGGTCTTTTAGATCTGGATATGAGAGTATATCTCACTATCTAAGTCATTGTACATGGAATATATATTGACATGTCCTTATCTCCAAGTATCTGGGAAGAAGGCACACTCTTCTTGAAAGAGTTCAAGAATTATTCCATTGGATATAATATTGAGCATTGCAAATTAAGAGAAATGGTGATAATTAAATTAGATTTAATTATCATAAGTAATGTGGATATGATTCACATGATTTAGAAATGTGCAGAGGGACATCTCAGATAATTAAAATAGACTTAATTATCATAGATGAAATTAATATGGATAACATTACCCACGATAATTATTGATAATGTGGATATAAACATAATGTCATAGAGAATATTTATTGTGAATAGGATTCACCATTTAGATGTTAATGTGAGTTGTATTCACATTGAACAATTAAATGTAAACATGATTTACATTTTGTTTTGGATGGATAAATATGATTCATAAATATAAATGGTCTATTTGCAGTTATCACACATAATTTGCAAATTATTTTATGATATTTTGTTGATTAAATAAAGATTTAATGTAATAAGATTGCATTAAGAAGATTGGAGAGAGAAATTCTCTCTCCAATCTCATGGTGGGCATCTTCCTCCAAATGAGGAAGGAGACTATCTCCTTTTCTAATTTTTTAGAAGGAGGCTCTCTCTTTTCCTTTTTATTCATGAGATCATTATTTCTAAATTCTATTTTACTTGGAGCACAAGTATGAATTTTTAATCTCAACCGTTGATTATTATAAGAAAGAGAGGCTAATCCTAGATCTCTTTAATCATTTATGAATGCAATGGTTACAATCAACATCCCTCTTTCTCATTCTACACTTCTATTCTTTCTCCCTCTCCAACCCTTGGAGTATAGGGTTTGTTGAGACTGCGATCTTCGTCACGCTACCGCCGTGTTGTTGGACCGATTGCTCATGGATCTTCATCTTCTTCAACATCTTGTGCTCTTGAAAACATGTCCGATTTTATGAGAAAAAATCATGAGATTCCCAGTTCGGATCATTGCCTTGGATTTTGAAAAATGTGTCTTATTTACGCATCTACAAGTGGTCTCTCGTTGGATCGGACTTGAGACAGGAGACCTCTTCCTTTAGAGGCTTTGAGATTGTGGTCATGCTTCAAGAGGTAATCCTTATACTCGTGCGATGATGATGAAACGATGGGAATTATTCTCATGCTTTTTTGTTTCATTGCATTTTTCTAATTCTGCTACACCTTCGACTAGTATGACTACTCTATCTAGATCGGATATGACCCGATCTCCATGATTTCATGATGTGTGAGGCACTATCACCTTTCATCGTCCTTGTCTTTGTATGAAAGACACCCTCTAAGAAGGTGGCATCACAGAGTTCACCAATAATATTGACATCTATGTCAGGCTCTCAGACCTAATTACCAAGAACATATACACATAACTATTTTTCCAAATAGACTAAGAAGATCGTATCAACAATTTTTGGTCCTAATTGTTGTCTCTTGTGATCAGTGATTAAAAACCTTAGCGAAAGAGACCCCCACCTTGAGATACTTTAAGTTTGGTTTTCTATTTCTCTATAATTCAAAAGAATAATTTTCCTTTTTTCCCTTAGAGGGACCATATTTAAAATATTGCAAGCCATATTCAAAACCTCTCCCCACATATAAGTTGGAAGTTCAGAGCTTTCAGGAGAGCATTGATCATCTTAGTTAATATTTTATTTTTACATTTTGCAATCATATTTAATTATGGTGAATATTATGCAATAACCTCAATAATTGTAACAAAGATTTTGCATTGTCATAAAAAATGTTAGACGTATATTGACTCCTCTATCTGACCTAAGACGTTTAAGTACTTCGTTTGTTTGTATCCTAGCCTCTTAAGTAAATGTAAGCAATTTCTCTAAGGTTTCATCCTTGGTATTAATTATATGCATATAACAATATCTACTATTATCATCTATAAAGGTGATATAATATTTCTTACTTTATCTAGTCAACACATCATTAAACTCACAAATAACCATGTGTGTTAGATCAAAGATCTCACTATCACTAGAGACATTTTGAAAAGATATACTAGGCATTTTATTTTGCAAACATATCTTACATTTCTGATTTTTATCGATAGTGTGTTTAAAGATCAAGTCTAAATTCAACAATCTTTTAAATTGAATTTAAGTTTATATGTCTCAATCTACCATGACATAGATCACATGATTCTGAGTTATTCATCACATGAGGAATATAATTAGAATGTATAAAATTTACAACATTTTGCATAATCAATGTTCACTTAGTAACATCTATTTAATAATGTCATTGTAGATATTAAACATGAGCCTATTAATCATTAGATATAATGAATTAGGGCAATATCTGGATAGAGTAAAGTAATAAAGATGTGTTAAATATAGAGTAGAAGAGATCAGATCAGATATTACCTAAGCAAAATCGGCCCTTTAATAATGCTAAATTAGCACCTTAATACGTCGAAGCAGTCGGGCCGGTTTGGGTCATCAAAAAGATCACCTCGTTTAAATATGTATTATAATGAATCAAAACGAGGCGATCGTTATTTTATTTTACTTACTTGGTAAGATACCAAGGTCGAACTTAGGGACACGAGCCTCTCTCGTATTAATCAGAATTTAAGCGTGTTTAATCAAGTGTTGAAATAAAGCATATAGGTCAAATGATGCAAAGACTCAACAGAACATGACATGACAAGACATTAAAATTAAACATGCATTTTTTTATCATTTTTTATGTAAATGAATGGACATGCAAAGCAAATGTTATGCCCAATAAAAATCACTTGAACCATAGCAAAAAAAATTGCAAGTTGAATTGAGTCATCATTTAGAATCATTCTAATCTCATTAAACAAGTAAGCATGATAAGTAAAAAGATCAAAGCACTTAAACAATAAAATAGTACATCACAGTTCATACTCTCAAATCTAAAATTTAATCATGCCATGGTGAAGAGGACGAAAAGAGCTTCGAAACGAAACTGAAATCAACTTGATTGGAGCTATATAGCTCAAGATATTCAAGTTCAAACATAAGGGCATAAATGAAAGAAAAAACATGAAAAGATAACTACAAAAAGGTCCCTGGAAAGGACTAAAATGCAATAAAAATAAAGCGCGAGGCCTTCCCTGTAATTTACCCAAAAGCGCGGGGACCTTTTTGCAAATATGGAGAAGTTCGAGGGCGTCTCTACAAATTTCCCAGGGTAACACGTGCGATGCACGTGCGACCCAGGCTCGGACTGAGGCTCGGTTTCGGCAGAGGGTCGGAGAAGCTTCGGCTAGGCTCGGTCGAGGCTCGGCCAATCCAAGCCAGGAGGGTCGGTGGCGAAGGCTCTGAGCTGCTATGGTGACGCCACGTGGCTGAAGATGGGCCATCAGATGACGACGATCGGATGGCTGCGGTGAGAGCCTGGCCTGGCGACGTGGCTGCACAAGAGCCATTGGATCGAGACGATCCAATGGTGGCTGGAGACGATGACGCGGCCTCATATGGGCCGTTGGATTATCCCCGAGGAAGGGACATCCAACGGCAGCTGTTCCTTCTCCTTAATCTGTAGGTGGCGGCGAGTTTGGAGCTCCGGCGAGGGAGCTCCAACTCCGCCGCTCTCATCTGGGCACTGAGGACCTCCCCCGAGCTCATTGATAGATCGTCGATGAAGCGGAGAACTCGGTGAAGTCCCAGGAAGCTCCGGCGTCGGTCGTCGTCCCTCGAAGGTTGCAGGCGACGGTGATGAAGTTCCCTCCGGCGATCGTCCGACCATTGAAGGAACAAGACACCTGCAGGGTTAGTACATAGCCGAAGCGCGAGTGGGGGTGTGGGCGAGTGACATGGGAGCTCAGGCTGGTGGAGAATACGGAGGAGCTCGGAGCTCCTCCGCCGCGAGGGCGGAGGAGGTGGGTCGAAGTCGATGGAGGGTATGGAAGAGGGAAGAGGTGGCCGGAGATGAGCGCGAGGAAGGGGGTGGTGTGGTGGAGCTATTAAAGGGGTTATCGGAGCAAGGGGGTGGTCGGAGAGACCTGATTAAATCGAAGAACTCGAAGAAAAAATCAAAGGGGATTCAGAGGAACTTACCTGATCGGCGGCGGAGCGGAGGGCTTGGGCTGGAGCTCTAAGCGAGCTCCGGGTCTTCGCAACATACTGGGCAGCCTCCCCAGCGAGCTCGGGCGGTCGCGGAGCGCCGCAGCGACGCCGTGGACGGCGAAGGGTCATCACCGGGGAGGGAGGTCGTCTTCGCTCGATCCTCCGCCTCCCCCTGTCACTGGGAGACGGAGGAGGGCTGGGCCTCCTCCCGCGTAAAGGTGGACAACCTGAAAATAGAGGGGGAGGCGAGTATTTGAAGAAAGACGTGGTGGAGTCGATGGTGGTCGACGTGGCTTTGAGGAGGGACTGGAGCGAGTGGAGAGAGGTTGGAGGTTGATGGAGGAGTGCGCGAGGGTTGTGGATGAAAGGAGAATGTCGTGGGGCAGTTGGCGATGGAAATGGTCGAAGGGAGTGGCGGAAGAAAAGGGAAGGGGGTGAGGTGTTTGTGCGATGAATCGTGGGAGAGAGGGGCTGACGGGAGGTTGACGATGACGCCTGGCCGTTGGATGTTGGGATCCAACGGCTAGGGTTTGGGCGCGAGCGAGCGGTTGCGATCAGATCTGCGGCGGTGCGATCGAAGGTCCAGGATTCAGCCACGTGTCGCGCTGCGGAGTAAGGCGCTGACGAGAGGCTTGGATAGGGAGCTAAGATGATCGAAGGGTAGAGGCACGTCGTAGGAAGGAGCGGCCGAGATGGAAATCAAGAGCACGATCAAAGGGCGCAAGATGTGACACGTGGCACGCTCTGATGAATGGCGGGAACGAGTGGTGCGGATTGAGAGCGGGGCTGATCTGACGGTCAAGGGCAATGGCGCGTGTGGAGAATACTGAGCCGTTGGATCAAGAGGAGGATCCAATGGCTGAGGAAGCTGGCGGATAAGACAAAGAGAGCCGGGCCACGTGGCGCCCCCAGAATGGGCCACGTGGCCCAATCAGAGTTATTCAAACTTCAAGTTGAAAAATGAAGGTCAAGATGGCCGAATTTGAGAAAACTCAAAACATGAAAGTTGTAGATCTTGACGAGATCTACAATTTTCATGTTGGCCAAAACTGGAGATGAAGTCAAACAAAGACACGAAATATTTTTGAAGGTATTTTTAAGTCTAAAAATACCACGATTTTTGTTTTGCCATTTTTTTGTGGTTTTTAATTTATTTAGGACTTTGTTAATTATTAGACACTAACAGAGAATTATTGACAAACATTTAAGAAAGGGGGTTAATTATGACAAATAAAGATGATGAAACTGAGGTTCATCACCCCCCTATACTTAAACTATGCTCGTCCTCGAGCATCAAAAGAATGACTAAGTTGGATTAACCCCCTTGTGCATGTGAATACAGGATCCAATCTGATCAAGTCGACTCGGCTTCAGAGATCCAAAATTCTAGAGTTCAACCCAGCTTTAATCAAGAGGCTTCCAATTCCTCTACTTCTCTAGACTCTCTCTGATGTATATATAAACTAAAGGATATGAGTTTAGTGTTGACTGCAATTCTGAGAGTAGAGTCAATTTGTCACCCAAAATCTTGGTCCGAGAAAATATCCTAAGGACCCAATCCTCAACACTAGGGAATAAATCAAATCTTGCATTCAGTCCACCGTCTCTTTAGTTGTCAGACTTAGAAAATGTAGATGGCAGGCCAGAAAATGGAGGGCATGGGATTGTATAAATTCTTCTCTCCCTCTCATTGGAACAAGGATTCTCTCTAGTGCCATTTACTCAACACATTTTTTTTTGGTGTTGATCAGTGCGTCCGTCAAAAGAAGTTGGAGCCGTCTGCACTTGTTTTCCTGGGAGTACACCGGGGTGTGTCTCTTTTGAGTACCTATCGTACCTTCGACACCCAGACTTGTAGCATTTACGATGCAGAGCCCTTTTTTGGTGCAAGCCCGACTCCTGGTCCTAAAAGCGGTGGTCCAAGTGGACACTTTGAAAAGTTTGGGAGCGCTCGCCTTTGGTGGAAGCTCTTTGATATTTGACTTGGTGGAATGAGAGCTTTTCTTTGAATTTCATTGACTTGTAAAAATTGTGGCTAGCTCCTCTGCTTTTACCAAGAGTTGGCGCACACTGATCAACATTTTTATTTATTTTTCACACCCAGGCACTTAGGTCAATATCAAGAGATTAGTATAAGAATCAAGTTCTCATACTGGCTAATATTGCTGACACTCAGGTTTCATGAAGCCTCCAAAGATTTTATCCCATCCTCGAGCATCATTAGATCAAAATCCAAATTCGACTTCCTCATCCCAATCCCTCAGGTGAAAAAATCAACTCATCTCAATCAAAACCGCAGTCGTGCATGTGATGTGCTGATCATATTCTTTTGTCTGAGACTAAGCATGGAATATATCATGCAGATCTAGAAACTTAGGGGAATGTGGATGATTAAGTCTAAGACCCTGATGACTAAGGCTGGTTAACCTAAAATCTCAAAGACTTCTAAAAGCTAAGTCTTCTTGACCAAATCAGATCCCGGGTGAAAGTGAAAATGTAGAGGACTAATCCAACTTCTTCATTCAAAACAAGACACTTTTTTTTTAACTTTAAGAGATATTAAAACTTCCGAAGCTCAATTGAGCATCCGCGGTTCAGCCAGTATGGATGTAAGTACAGGCCGAAGCCCGTTGCTTGAGGACGGGGCCTTGCGCGATGTCCTCTAAACCATCCAATCTGCTAAGGGCGAACCCTCACTGAACGCGGCTGACTTAATTGGGCTTAGTTAGTCATTAATAGCTCCTAAAGGTTTTTAGGGATTTTTCTCATTTTTTTATGGATTTTAATTAAGTTAAAACACAAGTTAGACTCAAACTTTCTTGAAAAGAGAAGGCGATTTTTCAAAACCCATGTCACACAAAATAAAAATTTTCAAAACATTTTCAAAAAATCATTTTCGAAAATATTTCTATAAAAATAGTGTAACATAATATCGAAAAGCCGCGAAAATCCTTTGAGTTTTCTTAGTCCAATGAATTTTACCTTAGCCAAAAAGTTTTTAATTTTTCAAAATTTTTCAGATTTATAGCTAAAGTAAATATACGGTATATACGGTATACCCCCCTATACTTAAACTTTGCTATGTCCTCATAGCATAAGAACATAGGTCCATTTAAATATAGAAGAATATACGGGAGCTAAGATGGACCCCCCTATACTTAGGTTAGAAATAACCTAAGTATAACGGCAAGAAAAGATGAGTAGAGAAAATCACGGGGACTTGGGTCCCCCCTATACTTAGGCTGAGATTAGCCTAAGTATAAAGATGGAATTTGATGTCGAGAGGGACCCAAGGTGAACGAAGAAGGGGATGGATATACAAGTGAGTGGTTTTGAGGAGATGAAATGGAGTGTCTTCGGATTTTGGGGTTGTGTGTGTCGCAAACACGGCTCAATTCAAGCAAGCAAACCCATAGTTTCACCAACTCACACATGAAACCAACCAAGGTTGGTTAATTATCTTGTCTATTTTATTGGTGATAAAACATTAAATATTTACGCGAAGAAAATGTGAATGAAGGCATAGCGCGGGTGTTGCTCTCCCAAAACCGAATTTTACTCCATTTTAAGTTGACTTGCAATTAACAGTCCCAATTTTATTTAAATTGTCACTGAATTAAGGTTAGCCACCAATCAGAAAATCATCGTCTACCGTTCATTCCATTTTCCATTTATCCTAGGTGATCAATCTAGAAAAATGAAAGCCGAGAAAAACATGTATTCGATGAAGAAAAACGCGATCGAGGCAAAGCAAAAAAATCATGCAGTGATTTGACGATAAAAGCCGCGAAAAATTTGGGGCCGTTTTGAAAACCAAAATCAAACATGTATGCAAGTCGAAAAAGCCGCACCTAATCATGCATCTATTAGCGGGGATTAATCTTCACGAATTTTAGCTAAGTGATGCGAAATTATGTGCGTCTTCATTTGAAGTGTGTCCTAACCTACGATCAAGCACATAAGATAAAAAATGAAATGAGCTCGGAGAGCCGCGTGCCTAATCCTAAGTCGACACTCAAGTGGGGACGATCCCCACACAACCACGTTCGTCCGATTACAATCGCGAGTCTTCGATCGAAGACCGCTGTAAAAGACGAATTTATTAAAAAATAAAATGCAACAACAAAATGCGACACTTTTTTTTTCTTTGCTTCTTTGCTCCAAGCATGCTCCTGCGGCCCCTCGCAGCGGGGAACGTCCTGCTCCTCGCCTCCTTGATCCATCAAGGGCCCCGCTGCAGAAACAATCGTTAGAGATCAAATAAGAGAGAAAAAAAGTTTTTATGCAAAATAGATGAGTAAGTGACCTATAAAATGAAACACTAAATCAAACACACAAAAATCCAAAAAATAAAAGAAATGAGTCGTGTCCCCGGCAACGGCGCCATTTGATGAGGCGCAAAATCGGCCCTTTAATAATGCTAAATTAGCACCTTAATACGTCGAAGCAGTCGGGCCGGTTTGGGTCATCAAAAAGATCACCTCGTTTAAATATGTATTATAATGAATCAAAACGAGGCGATCGTTATTTTATTTTACTTACTTGGTAAGATACCAAGGTCGAACTCAGGGACACGAGCCTCTCTCGTATTAATCAGAATTTAAGCGTGTTTAATCAAGTGTTGAAATAAAGCATATAGGTCAAATGATGCAAAGACTCAACAGAACATGACATGACAAGACATTAAAATTAAACATGCATTTTTTTATCATTTTTTATGTAAATGAATGGACATGCAAAGCAAATGTTATGCCCAATAAAAATCACTTGAACCATAGCAAAAAAAATTGCAAGTTGAATTGAGTCATCATTTAGAATCATTCTAATCTCATTAAACAAGTAAGCATGATAAGTAAAAAGATCAAAGCACTTAAACAATAAAATAGTACATCACAGTTCATACTCTCAAATCTAAAATTTAATCATGCCATGGTGAAGAGGACGAAAAGAGCTTCGAAACGAAACTGAAATCAACTTGATTGAAGCTATATAGCTCAAGATATTCAAGTTCAAACATAAGGGCATAAATGAAAGAAAAAACATGAAAAGATAACTACAAAAAGGTCCCTGGAAAGGACTAAAATGCAATAAAAATAAAGCGCGAGGCCTTCCCTGTAATTTACCCAAAAGCGCGGGGACCTTTTTACAAATATGGAGAAGTTCGAGGGCGTCTCTACAAATTTCCCAGGGTAACACGTGCGATGCACGTGCGACCCAGGCTCGGACTGAGGCTCGGTTTCGGCAGAGGGTCGGAGAAGCTTCGGCTAGGCTCGGTCGAGGCTCGGCCAATCCAAGCCAGGAGGGTCGGTGGCGAAGGCTCTGAGCTGCTATGGTGACGCCACGTGGCTGAAGATGGGCCATCAGATGACGACGATCGGATGGCTGCGGTGAGAGCCTGGCCTGGCGACGTGGCTGCACAAGAGCCATTGGATCGAGACGATCCAATGGTGGCTGGAGACGATGACGCGGCCTCATATGGGCCGTTGGATTATCCCCGAGGAAGGGACATCCAACGGCAGCTGTTCCTTCTCCTTAATCTGTAGGTGGCGGCGAGTTTGGAGCTCCGGCGAGGGAGCTCCAACTCCGCCGCTCTCATCTGGGCACTGAGGACCTCCCCCGAGCTCATTGATAGATCGTCGATGAAGCGGAGAACTCGGTGAAGTCCCAGGAAGCTCCGGCGTCGGTCGTCGTCCCTCGAAGGTTGCAGGCGACGGTGATGAAGTTCCCTCCGGCGATCGTCCGGCCATTGAAGGAACAAGACACCTGCAGGGTTAGTACATAGCCGAAGCGCGAGTGGGGGTGTGGGCGAGTGACATGGGAGCTCAGGCTGGTGGAGAATACGGAGGAGCTCGGAGCTCCTCCGCCGCGAGGGTGGAGGAGGTGGGTCGAAGTCGATGGAGGGTATGGAAGAGGGAAGAGGTGGCCGGAGATGAGCGCGAGGAAGGGGGTGGTGTGGCGGAGCTATTAAAGGGGTTATCGGAGCAAGGGGGTGGTCGGAGAGACCTGATTAAATCGAAGAACTCGAAGAAAAAATCAAAGGGGATTCAGAGGAACTTACCTGATCGGCGGCGGAGCGGAGGGCTTGGGCTGGAGCTCTAAGCGAGCTCCGGGTCTTCGCAACATACTGGGCAGCCTCCCCAGCGAGCTCGGGCGGTCGCGGAGCGCCGCAGCGACGCCGTGGACGGCGAAGGGTCATCACCGGGGAGGGAGGTCGTCTTCGCTCGATCCTCCGCCTCCCCCTGTCACTGGGAGACGGAGGAGGGCTGGGCCTCCTCCCGCGTAAAGGTGGACAACCTGAAAATAGAGGGGGAGGCGAGTATTTGAAGAAAGACGTGGTGGAGTCGATGGTGGTCGACGTGGCTTTGAGGAGGGACTGGAGCGAGTGGAGAGAGGTTGGAGGTTGATGGAGGAGTGCGCGAGGGTTGTGGATGAAAGGAGAATGTCGTGGGGCAGTTGGCGATGGAAATGGTCGAAGGGAGTGGCGGAAGAAAAGGGAAGGGGGTGAGGTGTTTGTGCGATGAATCGTGGGAGAGAGGGGCTGACGGGAGGTTGACGATGACGCCTGGTCGTTGGATGTTGGGATCCAACGGCTAGGGTTTGGGCGCGAGCGAGCGGTTGCGATCAGATCTGCGGCGGTGCGATCGAAGGTCCAGGATTCAGCCACGTGTCGCGCTGCGGAGTAAGGCGCTGACGAGAGGCTTGGATAGGGAGCTAAGATGATCGAAGGGTAGAGGCACGTCGTAGGAAGGAGCGGCCGAGATGGAAATCAAGAGCACGATTAAAGGGCGCAAGATGTGACACGTGGCACGCTCTGATGAATGGCGGGAACGAGTGGTGCGGATTGAGAGCGGGGTTGATCTGACGGTCAAGGGCAATGGCGCGTGTGGAGAATACTGAGCCGTTGGATCAAGAGGAGGATCCAATGGCTGAGGAAGCTGGCGGATAAGACAAAGAGAGCCGGGCCACGTGGCGCCCCCAAAATGGGCCACGTGGCCCAATCAGAGTTATTCAAACTTCAAGTTGAAAAATGAAGGTCAAGATGGCCGAATTTGAGAAAACTCAAAACATGAAAGTTGTAGATCTTGACGAGATCTACAATTTTCATGTTGGCCAAAACTGGAGATGAAGTCAAACAAAGACACGAAATATTTTTGAAGGTATTTTTAAGTCTAAAAATACCACGATTTTTGTTTTGCCATTTTTTTGTGGTTTTTAATTTATTTAGGACTTTGTTAATTATTAGACACTAACAGAGAATTATTGACAAACATTTAAGAAAGGGGGTTAATTATGACAAATAAAGATGATGAAACTGAGGTTCATCAGTAGAGCATCTAACTATTCGCTCCCAGGATATAATGATGTCACAATTGTCATCGATGCACTCCGATAAGGTCATCTTTAAAAGTACCTCACAGAATGAGAGCAACTGAAAGAGAGAGAGCACAGAATGCTTGTATTTTAAAAAAAAGTGTCTAGGGATGTTTATTTAGATGTCATCATGATGCTTCGAGATCTGTAAGAGCCCACTAAAGAGGACCTCTCTCAGGATCTCAAAACGGCTCGAATTCCTAGCATCAGTTCAAGTTACCATAACATTAGGATTTGAATACATTAGATTAATTTATCTGATTCGCTTAAACCCGCAGTAAAAGTATTGAGATCCGAGTTGACTCTCCCGAGCCCGAGCCTGAGAATCGATTTAACTCTCCTATACCAATCCGGGGTTGGAGATCGAGAAGAGTGGATCATATGCCGCGCACGCACGTGTGTAGTCATCCATTCCACCTCTGTACTATTGTTATGAGAGCTTGGGATGAGGACTCATATATAAATCTGCCAAGTTTTTAGTACTACTCCATGTGGTACTAAAAACTTCACCCAAACTCCGTCTTGTTTTAGATTAGAAATTTCAAACTTTCGCTTCAGCTCATTGGCTTCCCAATTGACACTACATGAAATGGGACCTTTCAGGATGAGAACAGGGAACAGTCCACTACCAGTTGTCCCCTTCAGCAACTATATGGGACGGTCATTATGTGATTGTCACCTATATCATCAATCTAGGCGATGGACTTAGAGACATCATCTCTTTCAGTTGTTAAGCAAAAGAGATGGTCATCCTTGACCTTCCCCATTATGCATCCTCCCTCTCTGGACAATTATGTATAAGAGGGAAGCCTTAGGGGATGGTTTCGACCATCCCCTATACTCTTACGTCAGTGTCACAGTTGAATTGAGGGTGAGGTGCTCGGACTGGAGGGGACAATCATTGACGACCATCCCTTTCATGTCTCCCTCCCTCTCTGGACTAATATTGAGTGCTCCAGAGGCTGATATATCCACATTTCTCAAAGAATGAGAGGAATATAAGGCATGGACTAGCTTCATACGGTTTCAATCCATTTGATAATATGAGTACTAGTTATAGTATTTCGCTCGTGATCTTGGTGGCATATAATGTACCACCATGGATGTCAGTGAGTTCTTCATTTATGATGATGGCACTGCTGATTTCTGGTCGTAAAGGACCTGAAAATGCAATTGATATATACATGCAGTCATTGTTAGATGAACTGAAACTGTTATGGAACACGAGAATACCGGCATATGGTGCCTTTAGGAAAGAGATATTTATAATACATGTTACATTATTGTGGATTATAAATGACTTTCCAGCATAAGCAAATTTATCTGGTTGGAGTACTAAAGGAAAACTTGGTGTTATGTATGTCTTGAAAAAATATAGTATGCTTGGCTTACACCTTATATGAAGAATTGTTATATGGGTCATCGCCAATTCCTACTATCGAAACATATATGGCTGAGGGCAGATAATAATAAAAAAAATGATGGTTTATCATCTGGATGCTGACTTGCATTCAGTCCTGTGAATGGCGGCAGTATATGGAAACAACAATTGCTTATAGGAAGTATTTGTTTAGGACATCTTTTTTATAAAAATATGTTTGGTGGATGGATGAAGCAAAGTCTTTTTTCAAAGAGTTATCTTACTGGAAATATTTACAAATTAGCCATAATTTGGATGTGATGTATATTGAGAAGAATGTCTTCGATAATATATTGGGGATGCTAAATCTTTCTGGTCAATCGAAGGATACTTTAAGGAGGCGATGCGATTTAATTCAATTAGATATACATGAAGATATACAATCAGTTGAATTAGATAATGGACAGATTACCTTATCTGAAGCTATTATACATTAACGAATGGAGAGCGTCATAAAATTATGAGTTTCTTAAAAAAAATTGAAAGTATCAGATAGGTTCTCATCACAGTTGGCTAGGTGTACAAATGAGGGTGAACGCAAGATTTTCGGATTAAAAATCATGGCTGCCATGTTTACATGGAAGTAGTACTCATGTTCGTTGTTCGTGGGATCGTTGAAGATGTTATTCTACAACCCTTAATAGAATTGAGCAGACTTTTCAAAGTGTTATGCTTGAAGATTTTAGATCCCCTGATCTTATAAAGATTGGAAGAGGATATTGTTATCACATTATGCTCAATTAGCTAGTGAATCAAGAATCGATGTACCGGTTCAGTATCGTTGGATGTATCCAATAGAACGGTACCTTAGAAAATTAAAAAATATGGTCTTCAGTATGGCGCAAACTAAAGGATGTATTGTTGAGGGTTACAAACGAATGAACCTTTTACACTTGCTAGTCGGTGGAACAAGTATTCTACGTCCTAGGAAACTTAGACAATACCGTAGGACTTCTTTGATACATTAATTAGTGGCAAATAAAAGATAAGAAGATGACACATGAATCATTTATAATATAGCATACAAATTATATGTCAAATCAGCTTAATAATAATGATATTTTGAAGAGCATCAAATTACCAATCAAATGAAACTGAAATCATTCAATTTGGAGATCATATGCTTAAGTATGAATAAAAGAATGCAAGGGCATAATTGCTATAAAAACATAGAGAATAAAATGTCAAAACATACAAAAAGTTCCCTGACAGTGATAAATACAATTATGAAAAGTCGGCAGGGCTCTTGTTTAAATTTCTCAGGCAAGCATGTGGGGCACGCACGCCTGGTAAGGGCCTTTTTTGTAATTATTGAAACTTGGGGGGTTGAAGCATAAATTGCCCAATCCACACACGTGATTCACACGCTTGGGATAGGCTCAAGAGGTGAGTGAGGGTCGGCTGCAAGTTCGAGACATGTGTCGTGTCCTGATGCTTCGTCCTTGCTTTGGTCCCACCAAAGCTTCTGGTGCAGGTTGGAGGCTGACGCGAGATGAGGGTCATTCCATCAGGATGATCTGACGGTACCTGTAGAAATTGGCTCAACCACCGTCTTCCTCTAGTGAGGCGACGAAGGTGGGGCTCTAATGAGCCCCCTTGAGCTCCTCCTCCATTGAACTTTAGTGAGGAAGGTCGGGGAATCTCGCGAGAAGGCTGACGAAGATGCTGGAAGGAAGAGGAAGCTGTAGAGTGGTCTGAGGTGACATGGCAACACACCCTCATCGGCATGGAGTTTCTAGAACAGAGAAAGGGAGGAAGCTCCGATCATTGAAGCTTTGACCTAGAAGGGTTAGATGGGAGATATAGTCAAAGCAAGGGGAATGAGATGGAGGGCTTAAGGGCGAAGAATGTGGAGCCTGGAATGGGATCTCCTCATCCTCCGATGGAGGAGAAGGCCTTGAGGTGATAAGGGTTGTGGTGGAAGGAGAGGGCGATAGGGACCCCCACAAAGGAGAGGGAGGTCCAACGAAGCTTGTGAGATGGTCGGTGATTGGGGAGGTTGTTTATGTGCATAGAGAAAATTAAAAGAGCTTTAAAGAGAAAGAGGCAGAAGAACATACTTGATTGGAGATGAAGTAAAGACGGAGGAAGGGGCATGGACTGAGCTTTAGAGGAGCTCAGGGTCATCACACTACGTGCTCGATCACAGCATGGTGCTAAACTGTGGCTGAAGCGTCGTGACTTGGCTAGGGGAGCCAAGGGTCACACCTGCGTGGAGCAAGACATCGTCGCTTCTCGATCCAGCCTCCATATGTCATATGGATGCGGAGGGGAGTTCTGTCATAACCCATGTAATGGTGGATAAGGTGGGGTGTAGGTAGAGTGGCGGTATTTAAGGAGGAT
Organism: Ottelia alismoides; assembly: GCA_037367405.1. Classification (NCBI taxonomy): domain Eukaryota; kingdom Viridiplantae; phylum Streptophyta; class Magnoliopsida; order Alismatales; family Hydrocharitaceae; genus Ottelia; species Ottelia alismoides. Next base: position 347,613 of record JAZKJV010002853.1, on the reverse strand, counting down.
GACCAACTATTACAGGTGAGTGGACGATGACTTTGTAAGGCCCGGTGGAGGGGAGCGAGGGTCATTGTGGGGAGGTAATGGGTGCACGAGATTCGGAGAGGTCGTGTCATTTAGGGAGAGGTGTTAGGTCATGGAGGGGATGGATGTAATGGCTGGGAATAATGGTTGAAGTGTGGAGGGAATGAGGAGAACATGGGAAAGAGAGGGCGACCGGATGTAAGAGATGGGCTCTAGTCCGTTGGATCGGGCAATCCAACGATCAGAAAAAAAGTATGAAGTGAGGACTAGAATCAAATCAGGGGATCTGATCCAAGGGCGGTAGATGTTGCACAAGTTGACAACCACGATGAGGGTAGGGAACAAATCCTATGGTGGGGAAGAGAGGGGATGACGTGGAGGATGTTAATCCGTTACATGCATTTCCATCCAATAGTTATGGTTACTGCAGGGAGGAGTGGCTAAGACCGCACCCATCAGGCATGATCAGACAGTCAAGAATGAGGCATATTAGGCGGTTAGGTTGGAGCCATGCATACAAAGATGGATGGTAGAGGGCTGTAGCGGGTGGCACAAGGGGGCGGGCTGCAGGGCAGCTTCAGAGAGTGCCATGTGGCTCAATGGGATTTAAGGAAAAAGGAAAAAGAAGAATAAATTCAAAAAGAAATAGAAGGGAAAAGAATTATGAAAAAGTCAAAACATGAACGTTTATATCTCAAGGAGATCAAAGTCAAAAGAAATAAAATAAACAAAGCAAAAATTTAGAGAGTATGAAAATGCCTCATTTTAACTATTTTGTGATTTTTTATCTTTTTAATTTCTTTTTAAAACCAAAATAACTATCTACAGTATTTAATCTAATTTTTTGGAGTTTAATAGGAAATAAAATAAGAAAAATAAAGAAAATAAAAGGGGGTTATTTTTATACAGTAATTAGGGTGATTTACAGAAGAGGGTCAATTGTTAATAAAAAGGAATTATCTATTATTTTTACTGAATTTTTCATGCTCAGAGGATAATTAAGGAATATAGTGATGAAAAATCAGAGATTCATCAATCACGGGACTTCTTTGATGTTAACAATGATGATGAGTTATTAAATATAAATGATGCATATGGAACTGAGATCCATGAACATCCGTCTAGTGTGATACATGCAGATGTGATAACACGTACTCGAAGATTTTGTTATAGCGTCCTAAATTCTTAAAGTGTAACTTCATAAATATTTTCCCCCAAATGTATTTGATGTTATATTTTATATATTGTTAAATCTTTATTAAACTATTTTAATATTCATTATTTATGCATGTATGCCTCCACGTCCTAAACAATGCACCGTCTACATCTCATGCAGGTAGTGACTCCTCCGACCCTACAGGGTCAGGAAGCTCTACTAGACGTAAACTCCCATCACAGTGTCGTGTCTTGGGCTGTCTGCATCCTGGAGAGACCCTTCGGATGAGGATTGTTGGAGGTGATGCAATTAGGGAGAATTCGGCTATTTTTCAGGGTTATCTGGGACAGGTGTGTAGAGCGTGGGTTTCCATACACATGGCAGATTTGTGTCTAGTTGAGCAGCCAATCAAAGATGCCATATTACATGATTTGGATATAATTAACACTATTAACATATTAAAATTGTAGAGTTGTTGTGCATCTATAATTAAAAGAAATACTTCTTCTATCAATTATTTATTAGGCTAGTTTTTCATGGGACCATGATCCCGTTAGGGATGCTCTAATCCTAGGCACATAATTAGTGTAGTTTTAAAAAAAATCTTTTAATATAGTATGTGAAGTGAATGTGTTATATTTTTATTGATCCTTACATTGATGATGAAGAGTAGATATTGATACAAGTACTGAATGATTCCAGTTAAAGTGGCATGCATGGTATAATGAAGGTCATTTCAGTGAGAACCTATTTTTTTGTAGTAGAGAATCAAATGGGACGGTCGCAACCGTCCATTCAGACAAAATTAACCCATCCTAGAGAATCATAGGAGATGGTTCAGTGAAGTGAAGGTAATGGAAAAAACCTCAAGCACATCACGGAAGCGTGAAGATCGCATCATATGCGATCGAGAGCTCACACTAGTTGCTCGGGGCAGTAGAATTAAAAAATAAATAAAGTGATGAAACCACATGATCCAAGAACACTTCTCGAATCATTTCATCTAGACCATAAAGAAGATATAGGAATACCTCTCGAAGCGCGGTGGTAATTGAAGTCTCTAAGGTAAGAGACCACATGTCTCAAGTCCGACCCGACAAAGGAGACGCTTGCGAGCATGTTGATGATACACATCCTTCTCGTAATCCAGGATGTATATAAAAGCAAAGAATCTACTGATTTCGTCACATGAAATCCAAGAACTTCTTCACGTGCAAGGAGCACTAAGAAAGACGAAGATTCATGAGTACTCAAAGTGGAAGCACGACAGCTTAGTGACGACGGTGATTCCCTCTAGTTCTAGAAGTAGATGGCCTCTTTTGAGGTGGGGGGAGTGTATGATGAAAATGAGAGAGAGAGAGAGAGAGAGGCTTGCAATTATGTTGTGTAAAAGAAGAGGTAGGGTTGCCTCTTCTTTTATTATATTTTACGAGTCCATAGATCAGAATCCATGTACAACACAAAATGAATGGTTGAGATTGATTTGTATTACTTTTAAAGGCTATGATTTTGTTGTAAAAAATTAAAACAAAATAAAATTAAATTAAAATGAATATATATTGAATAATCACCAATTTAAATTAATTCAATCAAATTAATACACCAAGAAGGATTAGGAAGGAGGCAAAGCTCCTTCCATTTAAAGGGGTACACATTGACTCCTAATTCAATGGTGGTCGTCCACCCTCCCATATGGAAGGGCTCTCCTTATTCCTAATATATGAGATCTCATATCTCATATAATACTTCATTATATGCAACAAATATTATTGCATATTATTTCATAAAAATAATTCCATATTATTTTTTGATAATTTCAATCATGCCACTAGAAATTGTGAATCATATTCACACAAAAAGGTAAATTACATTTTCAATTAATTATCCAATGTGAATCTAATTCACATCAGCATTTAATTTGTAAATACTATTTACAAACAGCTCTCTCTAATATATTATAAATCATATTTATAATATATATGATTAATATAGATAGTACTATCCACATTATTCATATCTATGATAACTAAATCAAATTTAGTTATCTTGGATCATCATTCTCACGCATCTAAATATTCTTAATCATATTCATATTGCTTATGATAATAAAATCACATTTAACTATCAATTTTTCATTACTCAGGTATACATTTTAAAAATAGAATTATCCATGAACTCTTTCAAGAATAATGTTCTTTCTCTGTACATACTTGGAGATAAGGACATGGCAATTGTGTGTTACATATATAGTGACTTGGATCACATCTCAAATCCAGATCTCGGGGACCTCTCAAAGATGCTTGATTAAATCAAAATTGTAAATTTAATCTTCTTGTTGCATCTGAATCGTATTCAGATCAATGTACAATATTTAGATCAAGATTAGATTACTTCTCTATTGGGAGGAGTCACTAAAATCCAGACCTATTTCATCACTCCTTCGAAATGGAAGCGTCATTATTATATAATCGTTTATGATCACATCACCCTTGATTATTCCTAATACCCGTACATCCTACATATTGGAAGCCCTAAAATAAACCCAAAGATTTAGATCATTTTTAGACAGTCTTCTTCATGGTTTTATCATTAAGCTTCTCACTCGTCCATTGGGAGTTGGTATCGGTCATATGCTTTCCAAAAGCATATATCACACCTACAAATTCTTATCATGCTTCCGAAGCAAGACAACCGTGCATGGAATTTGTATGGTCCCAATAACTCATGAGTAAGCTCATGTCTTCAGGTTCAATAGTGAACCTGTATGATTCCTTTGAAAGATCATACTACTCATATGATCAACAACCTAACGGTTTGCCAAATATATATACTCAGACATATAGCAATACATCTATCTCTTGTCAAAGGATGCATACCTATATCATGATAGTATATAACATAGGTCTTGGTTAAGTCAACTCTTTGACCTAACTTATCTGACATCTTCAAATCTCTATTTTCATGTGGAGGAACTACATCAAGAGGTCGGTCAGATATCAATCTTTAGAGAAGGATTGCCATATCCTTCTCAGGATGGAGATCATCTCTTAGTAATTATTTGATGGTGCTTGATGAGTCCTCAATCTAACTCTTTAGATATTCATCCAAGCACCAACCTCTTTGATTCAAACATTGAATCAATAGTTATACGATCATTAAGATGACCATGGTACATAACCCTAATTGTACCGAGGGACCTTATAGTACATTCATTTATTTAATCTCAGACAGGGAGTGAAATAAATCCATAACTTTTATTGATATATCTAATATTACAATAGCATTTATTGTAGAAATGGTTTACCTCAGGCTAACAAGGATAACATGAAGTTCCTGGGACGATCATGGTCGTCCCTTCTGACTTTCCATAGAGGACGACCATGATTGTCCCTTATGACAAGATTTTAGGGGACGGTCAGGACAAGATACCTTGAGGATGTAATAGACGGGACAATCACGACCGTTTCCTAAGTAGTCATCATACGGGAAGGTTACAACCGTCCCCTAAGCTTAATCATAGGGGACGTTAGTACATGTTGTCTTGTATGGAAAATGGGATGTGGTCTGTAGAGATGGGAAGGCGACTTTCTCTTATGATCAGAGGGGATAGTCGCCAAATCAAAGGGGATGGAATGCGACCGTCATTTGTTCTATACTTTCCTGTATTGTGAAGCCAATTAAGATTCCATATGTAATTAAATAGGTTCACCAATTTAAATCTAAATACATCAATTTATACAACAACAGTTGCTTGACCACACGATCATAGGAGTCCGTTAAACTTGTATAATAATGAGGTGCAGGGTTGAGACTATGACACGAGATGGGTGAGGGCTCAAGTTCATGTGGTGGACCACCTTAGAGATTGGCATATCTTGGTCGCCTGGAAAGTGATAGTGTTGGGGAGCAGAGCCTGAGGTAATTCTTCGCCAAGGACCGTTGGTGTTGAAGGTCGATGAGAGGTCGTCGTGTGGGTTAAGCTTGACATCAAGAAAGGAATGGACATGTTGGGGAGGAAAGATCTGAAGCCTCATGTCCAAGGTGGGAAGCAAAGCAATAGTACCCCATGAAGTATGGGTGTTCACGGGGGGGGGGGGGGGATACCCAATCCATTTGCACGTTGACCCGTCCCGTCCCATTATGATCGCGTCACAAGTCGACCCGATTTGTTCAAACAGGTACCCTTATCTAAGGGGTACCCGGTTCATTTGAATGGGTAACGAGTACCCACGGGTACCTGCGTAATATCTCTTCCAAGAAAAAAATGATCTCCACATCACCTATCTATTTACATTTATAGAAATAACATATCATTAAATTGAATAAGTTATTTATAAAATCAATCATCATATTCTAGTAGTATTCAATAGTTTTAGTAGATGTCAAAAATGTGATGGAGCTACACATTAAAATCAAAAAATAAAAATATCCATGTATTAGATTGCTTACATCCCTATCCGGGAGGGGATTAATTAGATATTAGACGGTGGGTGAATTGCATGAGCATTCAATTGAAACATGGATATGTATGCTCGAGTATCCAATTCATTGCCATATCCATTTATTCATAATGTATTGTAAAAATGTTTAATTAAAATGATATTAATTTTTCCATGATAAAACTATTTATTCCCGCGAATGTGTGTCCGATTTATCAACATATCCATGGGCTCACAATTTTTTTTACAAAAGTGCTCGATTTCATGTCTTAAATTGTATTATTTAATATACAATGCCTCGTATCCGATTTATACAATGCCTCATATATAATTTAATATACAATGCCTCGTATATATATATTAAATTATATTATTTACATTATTTATACTCACAAAGGTGTAGACTTGTATCCAATTTATCACTGTATCCGCCATCTTTCCCATTTAATCAATGTTACATATTCTATTATCTAATGTCTTAAATAGTTGTTTTGATACAACGTGGTTCCACCATTAATATAAATTATAAAATAACTATAGTGGGGTCGTGGTTGATTCGAGCCAAACCGGGTTTCCCCAGGGTGGGGAGGGCCCAGGCTTGTCTGATATATATTAGGGTTCAAGTCGAGTTCAACCTTTTAGGGTCGAGTCAATGTTGGCTTCAGACTGCCATACCCCATAATCCACCATATATATCTACATCCATTTCAAAATCAATACGGATTTGGATATGAATATTTTCATTTGAATTGAATTTAAGATAACCTATTATATTTCTTCTAATAGTTGTATCAAATCCGATTGATTTCATATTCATATCTGTTTTTAGTGCATGATCTTACATTTTTCATACTTATCGATATATGTATTTATAACCATATCCTTATTATGAAATGTATATCAATAATGCGATAATTATATTTGTGTCATATTTAACTTTTTTGTATTTTTTTGAATTAAAGGGCAAGTGAAGGCTTCCAATAGGGTACCGCGGGTACCCATTAAACCACATGGATATTTTGAATGGGACATGAGTCAAGACAAAGCGGACACCCATTATACCACATGCATATTTTGAATGGGACATGAGTCAAGACAAAGCGGGTACCCGACCCGGTATTTCCAAACGGGTACCCATGAGTTTGGGGTCAAAATGTATGGATCAAGTTGGGTATCCGCTTGACCTGGATTTTTTGAACAGCCCTGCCATGCAGCAATGATAAGCGATAAGTTCTTGTACTTAACAGGACGATAATAAAACGGAGGATAACAACAATGAAAGGGCATCACATGTGAGATTGCTACGAGAGTTTAACCAAAGTCTACAGAAATTTTAACTATTTAGATGAAATGTAAATCAAGGGTATTTCCGCATGGACGGTTGTAAACTGCAAATGGGATATTAGATAATATATTTATGTATAGTTTACTTAATATAGTAGGTTTATCTGGATTTGCATGTGCCGCATGTTTGATAACAAAATCGGTAGTTACATTCCTTTCAAGAAAAAGATTTTCGCAAGATAGTACAGTGTTGAATCTTATATATACAGATAGGGCACCTAGTTTATGAAACAAAAGTTATGACTTTTGACCTTCTCTTCACATGGATCTCAACATTGACTCCAAAAGCAACTATTCCGGTGGGTTCAGATAACCTTTCACTTCAAGTGATTTATAGGATGGTTGAGCACCTTCGCAAACTTAACTTTATAACCTTGTGTTTCAAGGAAAGAACAATGGAGCGGAAAGGAGGAGGATCCAGATTCGCTGCTTATGTAAGATAGTTATTCCTCTCCGTATCCGTGGAGAAAAATAGATTATTCACCATCCCATTCGTCCAAATTGAAATATAAAATGGGTTACGCACAATCTATAAATGAGCTTGAGTTGGGCCGAGTAAGACCTGTCTCGATGCATTTTGTGAGCGGATCCTCTGTTGTTACAACAGGTACTGTAACCCAGGGGAGTCACTCGATCACCCTCAGGATGCGCACCAGCCATTCCTGACCTCCTCCCTAGGCCGCCCGATGGTGATCGAGCGGCTCCCCTGTCTTACAGCACATGGTGTAACAACATAGGACCTGTCTCCATGCATTTTACTTTAGTTTTCTTTAGAGGGTTTAAGAGAAATCCAATGGGTACTAATTTTGATCGTTTAATATTGAAAATGTCATTTTACCAGAAATGTTCCACCTTACTCTGACCAACTCCATCCAAATGCTTCCTCGTGTTGAGAATTTCCTCTCTTTCTCGAAGAAGGATATGTGACTGAGTCCTCCCTCTCCCTCAAACCATTATGACTCTCCTAAGTCCTATCACTCCTCTGCTTTGTGTGTATGTTTATGCATTAGCTCGAGGTTCATCTACGCCATCGCCATGCTCCCTTACAATTAGCCATTTACCATGTTTAAACCTACCATCCATGTCCTCGTGTTCAAGAATCCAAAAGGCTTTGGGTCATCCCTCCATTGCTTGTGTCCTTGACCTTCATCAAATTAGGCGAAAGAGGAGAAGATAGGAGTTGGATTGACAATGGTTAAACCTACCATCCATGTCATTCCCCCTGAAAGGACAAATGAGAAGAATGGATAAAGGAGATTTTCCCCTCACATCTGTTCAAATGGAGAGATAGGTTTTGAAGGTATAAGTGTCAGTTATTTTCTAAATTTGTTCAGTTGGAGAAGAAGGGTTAATACCAATAAGTTAATTATCTTAAATAAAATAGTTTGATTCGAATATATATTTGCATTTTTATGATGGGAAAGGCTAATGATGGAGAAATAGGGAGCCAAACAATACCCCTCATCTTTATTCATTAGCAAAACTTGACTGTCTATCGAGGAATAACAAATTTGGGGGATAAGAGAGGTCCTCTTCATATCCCTCAAAGGAATAGTAGGGTTTTCTTGAATATGTTGTGATGAAGTTGGCTTGCCACGTAATAAATATGTCGTGATGGTTTAATGAAATTGTTACGATGGTCTACTAATTTGCATTGAACTCGATGCCTAGTTTCAACATTCATTCTATCTGTGCATATGCCTTTTCAAAGTTTGCAGCAAATGTTTCTTAGGTTAGGGGAATGTATGGTTAGTAGAACACGTTCTTACTTATATGGGTCGACCCTAAGCTCATGGATATCCAACAATGTACTCCGAGTCTGATACCCAATAAAATTAGACCCATAGCATGTCAGGTTCTGACCATATCATTAATGGGTACCCATTAGTCGACTCGTAGCTTGACTCATGGCATAACCTTGTGATGCCTCTTCATCTCGGCCCTTCAATCCGATTGGCATTTCACATTTAATAGGGATGTAAGTGGTTGGATACGAATATGTTATAAGAGCTATTATATCTTTGAGCGCGGATCGTCTGATGTATCCCCGCACCAGCAGACTCTGCTGCGGCCATGGGGAGTCGCTCGATCATGATCGAGCGGTTCCCACGAATTCCCTTTGATCCGGTCCCACACACAGGGGGAATTCGTGGGAACCGCTCGATCATGATCGAGCGGCTCCCCATGGCCGCAGCAGAGTCTGCTGGTGCGGGCTACATCAGACAATCCGCGCCCGAAGATATAATAGCTCTTATACCATATTCGTATCCAACCACTTACTATTAAACGTGTACTGCCAATCGGATTGAAGGGCCGAGATGAAGAGGCATCACATGGTTATGCCATGAGTCAAGCTACGAGTCGACTAATGGGTACCCATTAATGATATGGTCAGAACCCGACATGCTATGGGTCTAATTTTATTGGGTATCAGACTCGGAGTACATTGTTGGATATCCATGAGCTTAGGGTCGACCCATATAAGTAAGAACGTGTTCTACTAACCATACATTCCCCTAACCTAAGAAACATTTGCTGCAAACTTTGAAAAGGCATATGCACAGATAGAAAAGGCATATGCTACAGCAGACAATCCGCACCCTATATCTTTACGGATGCAGATGCATATATTGGTGGATGCATATGCAATACTCATTGACGGATAGCTTTACAGATGCAGACGCAGATATTGATGGATGTAGAGCAGATATTGATGGATAGCTTGACATATACATTACTCATTTAATAGGGATGTAAATATAAATACGGATGCAGATATAGATATTTACGGATTTGAAAAATATGTTACCAATTTAAGAAACAAATATGAATGTAAAACATAATCGAAATAATGCGGATAATATTCGAAACACTTTACAAATTAGCTTAATTATGTATGTATTAAATGGATTACATATGATATAAATATGTTAATTGGATTTATTTTGTAATAATGACATCAATTATGGTGAAAGAATATAAAAAATTATGTTACGTATAGTTAAAAATAAATCTACAACTATATTTATATATGAAAATAGATATACGAATATGGATACATATATTTGGAAATATCAAAATGATATAGATATTCGTATCTATAATAAAATAGATATAGATACAGTGTAATAATTTGTATAAAACGTGTATCATGATGGATTGGATACGAATATATTTATATTTATTGCATCCATATCACTCAGGTGCCATGCTTTTCAGCTAAATTTCACACAATGTCTCTTTCAAATATAAATGCATATTTAGGTATATTTATATAATGAAGGTATCTAAGGTGCCATGCTTTTCAGCTCGATTTCACACAATGTCTCTTTCAAATATAAATGCATATTTAGGTATATTTATATAATCAAGGTATCTAAGATCGATTCAAATAATTTGGATACTCATGGGTACGAGTTTCCATTCAAATAATTCAAATACCCGCTAGAATCGGGTATCCATTGGAACTAAGGATGTAGACGGTCGGATACAGATATAGATATAGCGAGTAACATATCCTTATTTGTTTTTAAATATGAATATGCATATGATTACAGATATTGATGGTTATGAAAATTATGCTATCTTATTCTTAAAAGGCATATATGCATCTAAAAGGAATAATGATCGTATATGAATAATATTAATAAAAAGTACTTCATACATTAGCTTAAATATATAAGTATTGGATAAAGTATGCATGACATAAATATATTAAAATAAATTTTTATTATATAAAATACCAAATATTGTGAAAGAAGTCATAAAATTATGTTATATGTAGCTAAAAAAAATATAACTATATTTATATATGAAAACTGGTATACATATATAGATACAGATATTTACAGATAGCAAACTGATATCTCTATTTGTATCCATTCTAAAATGGGTACATATAAGAATGCCAAAATCTGTATAAAGCATAGACAATGGAGAATCAGATACGTATAAATCATATCTATTCGCAACCCTAGTTAGAACATGTAGGATCGATTTGTACATGAAAAACTACACAATTTGTCGTATTAAGCATAATAGATAGAATTGCACTGTACATTTGTTTCATGGATATGCACATGTACACGTGATCTGTTTAAATAATCCGAATACCCGTTGCAACAGAGCATCCATTAAAATGAGCAAGTTGGAACAAATGGGTACGGTGATTGACTCATGAACACCCCTAGAGGCGGTGATGGGTTTTATTTTCAAAATTAATCTTGTTTGATTGAGTTGCGTTGAAAACAAATACATTAGAAATGATTCTCCGATGGATTTTGTTATTAGATTTTAATTAGGTTGACTTAGTTGGAATTTATGCGTGGAGTAGAATCGATTTGATTTGATGTGCTGAACAATCGTGCATTTCTCGGATAATTTGCATTGTTATGGATTCGATGGACACGTTTTTCAAATGTTCATGTGATGTGACATGCATCTCCCTGTTATGTTAATCCTGACCTATTGTTGTGTGTGCAATTCTCAATATACCTCATTTTGAAAAACTTTGGAAATTGTGTAAGGTCAACCTGCCATTGATGACCGGTTGTCTACACGCAAACGCGCTGTAGTTTCCTTTCATGTGGTTTAGGCACAGGTAGGTTCATGGAAATTTGTTGTAAATGTCGGGTCCATTTTGTCCATCTCATGTAGTCGTCACTTGACTAGTACCAGTTTTTGGACATTGTGAGGTAATTCGGCCGGAAGAGGTACGGAATTGTGAATAAGGGCCGAGCTGGAAAGCAAAAAAATTATATATAAAAATTTATATAAGTGGCCGGAAGAGATACGTGAGATGGAGGGAAATGCTTCTGACAACAGAACAGAACATGGAAATAAATAATAGATCATAATCGACTTAAAAAGTCAAACTGATTCTTCCATTGGACTATACTAACGAATCACAAAAGCATGTCATTTTACGGGTTACCCCGTTACTTCTGGATTACCCATTACTTGTTTGGATACATAAAAAAAGACATATAGACCCAAATTTACTCAAGTCTTATGTGACATATGGAACATTATCCAACATGCACTACCAGAATATGATCCTTAGCCGACGTTTATCAACGTCGAGTTAGATCTATTTAAACATCGCTTTAGCTTAAGTCGACATTTATTTAACGTTGGTACAATATGTTACTCTAGCTTCAACAACTTAGGATAAGATGACATTTAATAACAAACGTCGGTCTTGCCCTGCTATCAAGGTCGAAATTCAAACGTCAACCTAAAATATCTTAAAAAACTGTTTCAATACGCCGTCAGTTGTTTTCTCGAAGTTTGAACGCCAACCTTGATTTATCAAAGATGATGTTTGAATGTCGGGCTCAAAAGAACCAATATTCTTGATTTTTATCATGACGCCATTTCGGGAGTGATTTCTAAAATTGATACCATTTCTGGATTGATTTCTATTGTTGATATCGATTTAATACTTACATGCATGCACATGTCTATGGAAAAAGTAAATATTCCTAACACTCTATTGCATAACTCCCGAGCAGAATTTTCTCATTACGAACTCCATATTTAGAGTTTACAGAGTAAATTACTCCATATTACAAACTCTCATTACAACGCCCATATTTAGACTATTGCTCGAGATGGTGCCGAGATGTTCTCCTCATTTTTCACCATCCTCTGTACCTCCTAATCTTGGCAGAAAAATAACGAAAAGGGAGGGTGTTCTTCTCGGATCAACACCACCAACCACCTTTGGCTTGGGAAGAAGCGTCATCATGCATGAAACCACCACCTTGATGTAGCCCGTTGAAACTATTTTCCCCTCGACGAAGGTCATCACCACTGAGGTCATTCAGCTCCTTTGTCATCATCACCCTAAAGTGGTACTCGATGGTTGCTTTCTAGCTACACATCTACCCTGTCGTGGCTCGACCTCCATCCTCTGCACCCTTGCCATAGAGGATGGTTGCCCATAAGCCCTAGGATGTGACCCACTACCCTAAGTTCTACCTGAGAGGAACTCAAGTCCTGATCATATTTGTACAGAACTGAACAGGAGACACGTGCAGGAGAATAATCTATGGCAGTGGAGATGCACAATAGATGGATGTGAGACTTGACCTGGAGTTGGATGGGAGGCTGGGCCACAAGAGGCGTGTGATGCACATAGGAGAAGAATCGATGGATGTGGATGATGAATTTCAAATTCATCAACATTATTTTTCTTATTTAACCCTATAGCTTAGCATATTCAATTGATTTAACACTTAACTAAATATAATTAACTTTATACAACTTGTAAATAGTTAAGGTTAATTATTGTAAATAAATACAATTTTATCCTATTGTATATATGTGTCTATATGTTCCCTTTATTTTCTATGTTTTCCAGATATTCAAAAACCCAAAAATAGTATAATATTATAAATAATATATTACATCCTAATTCTTATTCAAAAATACAAAAAATAAACAAAATAATTAAAATAAGTATTTTTATACTTATAAAAATAATACTATGTATATTCTATGTATTTTGATTTTTTTAATTCTACATGAAAATTATAGATCTTGAAAAAAATACACAACTTCATGTAGAATACTTTTTTATTTGACTTCATCGACTATTTTCTTTCTATTTTTACTTATTTTCAAAATTTCTCTATTTTTTGATTAGACCATATGGTTACGTCTGGGCTAGCCACGTAGATGGTTCTTTATTCATCTTCGTCTTCCACATCCACTGTTTAATCTCTTCATTAGACAATCATTCTCTTGACATCCTTGCTCTCATCTGAAGCATCTGATAAAATGATCAGACACTCCCAATCCTTCCATCCGCACCTAATTTGGGGTCGTTAGATCTATCGATCCAATGACCACTATCCATCATCAACCTCCTAGTTGTTCTTCTCTAGAGACGCATCTATCCACCAAGGTACCTTCTCTGATTAACCACAAATGCTCCACGTGTCATCTCAACCCTATTTTGGTACCAAAACAACACTTGCGACCCTCTTCTTCGCCAACCATCCGAGTCTCAGCCGACCACCTCTTCTCTGCCAACTACCAATGGTGAAAATCATTGCTGTCAACCTCTTGCAATTTCTCAAAACCACCGAGGAGGACACAGTTGATCCTACCCACCCTTTTGAGAGGGACTTCCGAGCCCCTTCATTAGTCTCTGTGACAAAGAGAGAGAAGTTGAGCAACGATTGAGGTTCCTTCTTCGGTGAGATTTGAAGGTCCAATAACTTCGTCGCAGTTGTCTGACGCTGCTCGAGCTTCACGCTTTTTTTGCACGTGTAAAGTGAAGACATTGGAGCCTCAAGAGCTCCAGCGCAGGCCTCCATTTTCGCTCTCGATCTTTTTCTTCATCTTCTCCGGGTTTATCCAGTTCCACCCAATGTCAATTTCTCTGATTTTACTGCACATCTGCACACACCTTCACCCTCAATTGAATCACTATACACCTTCACTGATCATCCCTCATCCTCATGCACGATCCCATTCACTCCTCCCTCTTCTCCAGATCCTCATCCACCTCGACTCGTTTTTCTTCCTGCAAGGAAGAAGACCCATGTAAAGCTCCCCCTCCAATCACTCCTACAACCCTCCATTTCATCTTAGACTATCCCCAAACCACTTCCGTGCTTTGGCTATATCTATCTAACCACTACAGGTATTCAATTTCCTCGTGAGTTGGAGGTTCCGAGCTTTCTCCAATCTCCTTCTCCGCATCCAACGAGAGGGACTCGTCTAGTGTATTCGGCCATCGCTAAGACTGCTTCGACCCTCCATCATCTTCTTTGATGCTCTAGTAAGACTCCCTGACCTTGAGAATGCCCTAAGGCCGACGACGAGGGAGTAGAGGGTTCATCGGGGCGCAGTCCTTGCGCCACCACATACAGAGGAGGAGTCTCCCGATGACGTACAGTTACCATCGGATCAAACATTTTTGGGTTGATCCTATGGTCCAGAATGAGGTTAAAGCCCTCACAAGCCCCAACCTTGGTGGGCCCGAATCGGAGCCGAAGTAGTTGAATCGCTCCATGCTGCCCGAGCCACTTACCTCCAGTCGATTTTGCCCATCACGTGCATGTGGCTGTGTAATTTGCATTATCTCTCTTAACATTATGGATATTTACAATCTAATCCTCATGCATCCTAAAAAAACGTGCTGCATATGCTATTTACAGTCGAGCCCCGTCGAGTTCTCTTATTTACATTTCTATCCCTGCAAGATTGGATGTTTACAGATAAACCTGTATAGCTTTGTATATTTACATTTTAGTCTTTTTTGGACTTGTTTGTTATGTTTTAAGTATTAATAATTATGTTTTCCTTGCAAATAAGTCATGGATACATTGCTGGATAACTTGAGCACACTTTACACAAATTAAAAAAATGATCTCTTCATAATCGCATTTTTACGCTATTTAAATCTCTGTCCTAATGTTATGTTCTGATGTAAATTTAAATATTAAATTATAGAACATTGTTCATACTTGTTTACATGTGTTAAGTTTGTCATACAATAGTTTTAGCTCATCATTTTAAATAGATTTTTGGCAAATTAATCCTAGATGTATTCAACTCTTGTTTAATTAAGTCTTGAAATAAATTGAGGACCTTGCAACTATGATTAAATAGGATTAAAATTTATTCTATTTAGGGACTTAGATATTTTAATCTGCCTTGTTCAATAAATCAACTGAGCACCCAATTAATGCAATCTTCGTAGAATTAATATTAGGGATTATTTTAACATAACTACATATCTAATTCCGGAGCTTAATGTGTGATTGTGTGATTTTAGTATTTATGTGCTGCATTGTATTCTCATTCATTCATAATCACCGAATTTGCATTATAAAAAGTTAAAAACAACATGCATGCATATAGATTGACTCGAGTATCATTAGAATCTTTAACATAGATATTTAAAACTAGTTTATAATATCCAATAAGATCGTATCCTTGTGTTTGACGGTGGAGTTTTCTAGGAATAACTTTACACCTCACTTTGTTCACAGATATACTTTTAGTGAGGTCCTGGTTGAACTACTGATCGTTCATGCTACAACACGATATAATTAGAGTAGCAATTTTGTGATTCATCAGATGTCATCGTTGCTAGGGATATGGCTTTATTAGGTTACTTATTTAGATTTAAGTATTTTTCTTAAGTGATTTAGTGTTATTTAGGTCATTCGTGGTATTTTATGATTAATAGTTTACTATTTGTTGTTTATATATTGTCACTTTATGTTCATTATTATATTTGCTATTTCTCTTTAGATTATATCTAACCATGTGGTTGTGTGTGACAGGGCTCTCAAAACTGAGGACTACTGTGGAGAAGTGGAGGCAAGGAGCTTAGGCAGCTCATTGAAAGTCCAAGTCCAGCTAATTTAGTAGAGAGAGATATAGCTAACAAGTATAGCTAAATTGTAAACTTTTTATTTGTGTATTTTATTTGTAATAATTAAATAGTTCATTTCTAGTGGTTTTTGATCGAGGACTCGCGCATGTAAATAGATATTCTAACTATTTCTAAATTGTGGTGTGTCAAGACATGTTTCATTTTTGATGAAAGGGTGGGGTTGGACTTGAGTGGCAAAAGTTAAGGACATGCACACGACTCTTAGAGATAATTTAGTTCATTATATATACTCGTGTAACTTAGGCCACACTATAAAATAGATTCATAAACAATACCACCTTATCACATTTTATTAACTTCAAACTTAACTCATTTCTTTACCGCTAATAGAATCCTACTTTGGTACGGCTTTTCTCGGCTTGTATCTCATATAGTGTTGACATTGAAATTTGTGAGGGTCTAAAAATATACTCACTGAAAAGTGAAGATAGAGTGTCGCTGAGGCAATCGCTCACGAAACTCAAGTCAAACAACAAGTACCCACAACATATGAATAATCACTAAATAACAAAAATGTGAAGTATAATTTATTTTACTCTACAAACATGGGTGTATAACGTTAAGTATGAAGAGATCGAACCACTAAGAGCAAACAAGGTAGTTTAATAATTATTTCTAATCAACATGAATTATGTACACAAGTATACTTTTAGTATTTTATGTGGGTTTTTGTTTTTTATTTTTTATTTGAATTTTTTTTTATATTTTTATATTTTTATATTTTTAATTTAAATACAATATTATATAGATATATAAGACTATATAAATATATATTTGATATAAGGTTTATATATGTAAATATATAATAAATATACACAAATCAGAAAAATATTAATAAGTATAGCCCTTTTATGTATAATATTTTTTGGGTGTTTTAAATTTTTTATACGATATTTATAATAACGAGTAATAATATAAACTATATATGTATTTATACAATATAGGGTATTATATTTATAAATATCACCAAAAATGATTAAAATTTATAAAATAAAATGTTTTTGTGATTTTCATATTTTTCTAATGTTTTTTTGATTTTATGAGTATTTTTATAATTTTTATATATTTTTAAATTATAAATATACCAAAATAAGGATTATATAAATATGCCAAATTATTTTGGAATTTAAAAATACAAAATATAGTCTAAGTTTTCAAAAATTTTTTAATAGATAATATATAATAAAAAGAAAATTTAGAGATATAAATAAACATTTTTTGGATTTATTGAAGATTTTTATAAATTTTATAAGGATTATTGAGCTTTTTTTATCATTTTCTTTCTTTTAATTTTAGAGATTTTTGGTCTGGAGTTAATACAAACTATATATATTTCAGAATTTTTCAAAAAGGATTTATAATTTTTATGGATTTATAAAGCATATTTGAATAAACAATGCTCTATTTTATTTTAAATAAATAGGTAAAGTGTATAAAATGAAAAAAATAATTATATGCATGAAAGAACATGCATCCAAGTACCTTATCCTATTTTTGCAAAATTTTTAAAGTACGGATGGTATTTGTAAAAATTTAAAAATCAAGCACAAAAAATACTTAAGCTGGCCGGGGTTTATTTACAATTAAAATACAATGCAGGGGGTGCAATGCATATTACCTAAAATATTAGAACTAGAATTAACAGTTTAAATATTAAATGTTAATTTAAAAAATGAATGGGTAAAGGTGCAAAATGCTCATCTCACGTGGTGATCCACGTTAGTTGAGCTGGTAAGGACCAAAGGGCAATAACCAACAAATCTGAGGGCTTACTTGCAAAATTTATACATTTATTCACTATACATGTTATTTACAAGAAATAAAATGAAATATACAAAGGCATAGAGGTATCTGTGAAATTTACTCATGAAGAGGTGCGATCCAACGACATACGATCTGTCACTTAAATGCATCCAACGACCGAGGACGCACAACGCTTTGCTCTAATCCAATGACTAGGAAATGATCTAGCGCTTCGGCTTCATCGGACGGTGCTAGAGCAAGCTGGAAGAACTCGAAAGAACAACATTGAGCTGATACTTTGATCAACGATAACTCACGATTCCTATCACCTGGAAGGCTGCTGAGATGCTCAATATGCTTCTGACGTCGCTGGCACCTAGAGGTCTCATGCATGGCTTAAATCGACCTGAATTCGTGTCCTAGAAAGTCCATACCTGCACTAGCAGACTCAGGGGCTCGAGGAGATAAGCCTCAACCAAAATTGAAGCTGATTCACTTAAGAAATAAGGGGAACATGGGAGCTCTGGCAAGAGGCGGAAGAAGGGATCCGATTCACCGATCTAGAAAAGATCAGGTTCGATCGCTAGATGGAACCGATGGAAAATGCATTGGGGGAAAGATGGTCGTGAAAGGGGAAGTCAGAACTATCGAGAGACAGTGGAACACGGCCAGAGTAGTGAGATCCGACAATCGAAGATATGGAAATTAACTAAAACTATGAGGAGATTGATTAAACCTAACCTATGATTTTACTAAAGAATCGAAAAGCTACCTAAAAATGGTAAAATGCGCAGCTCATACCTGGTCAATACCAGGGAACAAAGACCTCGTCCGAGCGACCCCTTGGACCGCCTCCTCTCCTCATTACTCCCCTCTAACACCTCGGGGGTATTCTCTCTATCATTGGGAACACACTCACGCACAAGGCAAGGGGAATCAGGGCTCGAGGAGGGATTGAATTGGGCAAGGAGGATTGGGGTTCTTATTTATATACATGATGAGGATGCTTATTGATCAAGTAATTTCCACTAATGCAAGGACATTCGATTTTGATCTTTGGCTAAGGTGTGATTCAAGGATGTTTAATCTCCATGAAATGCGCATTACTCCTAGCCAGAGCATCATGAGATCAAGCGGAAAAAATCATGAAATTCTGGTTCTGATAAGGTGGCAACTCGAGGAAGAGAGAGGGGAGTGTTGACCTAGGTCAATATGTGGAGTGCTCTGGTTGGTCCACGTGGACCAACCAGAAAAATCCCAGGGGAAAGTATTAGTAAAATCAAGAAATAATAGTAAATGAATTTAATAATTTGAGATTACGAAATAAGAAATATTTATTACTTATATAGTATTTTATTCCTATTTTTATTTATTTTTTTGAGGTTGTTTATTATGAGTTAATATTTACATATATTATCATAGGTATTTTTGCTTATATTATGTGTATTTTGTTTTTATTTTGTATTTTATATTTTATTATTTTATACACTTAAAATTTATACCTTATTCAAATGTGTACAAATATATTTTATTGTATTTTTCTGATGTTATTTGGACACTTAAATAAATATTATAATAATTATATGTATAAGTTTGATATATTCATTTATGTATTTTTGTATCTACATTTATTTTAGTTTATTTTTAATGGTTTTATTGTGTTCTAAATATGTACATATACTATAAAGAGTGTTTATAAATTTATAAAAATATTAAATAATGAAAATATAAAGAATAAATAAAACGAATATTTTATTTAGGTATACAGTACAATGGGGGTCCAAAACTCAAATTTTGCATCTTAACTCCAAATTAAGTGAAACCAGCTTCATTAAATAGCTAATTAAAAGTTATATACAATTAAAATGATTTTGATGCATTTTAAGTTTATATGAAGAAGATATGGGTTTGTGAAGTTTGGATATTGGCTTTTTATTTTGAGTGTAGAATGAACATTGAATATTTTTTTGGGTGAAATCAATTTTATATTTTTTTGTATTTTTATCTACAGCTTTCATGTACAAAATTTGTTGGTTTGATGTGTAAATAATAAAGAATAAAATAGATCCCAAAAGTGCATTATTGAAAAACAAATAAATAGGGTTTTTATTGTGTTTTTGACCCTTATCTCTCTCTACATTATTCCTTGTCGACCCAGTCATCATAATGCCTAGGTCTCGGGGTTTAGGGTTATAAAACATCTTTGGTAATTTATTTCTTTTTCTTTTCTTTCCTTCATTCTTTTATTTTGACTTTAAGTAATGTATTTTATACAATATTTATACAACAAAAATTAAATGTTAATTTAGGAAAAAAACGATATATAAATGCATTTAGCAAGGGTTTAAAGTCCAAAATGAAAGAATAAAGGTGACGAAATGGATATTCATAACCCCCTTACACTTTCCTTTGCTAGTCCCTATGAAATAACAATTTTTGCAGAGTGTTGTACAATTTCACAAGACAGGACCACAGTTTAAGTATTGACTGCTCAAGAAAACTGTTAAATTCAATAATTAACCCACAAATAATGATCAAATAATGAAAAAATGTGGAGTTAAAATTTATTTTATTTAACTATACAACAAGATGTGTATAGTGTGCAAGTATGTGTAGAGTGTCGAACACAGTGAGCAAACATGATAGATCGGGATATGAAGCACAAATGTGATTGTGAGCTATTTATCTATATGTCTTTTTTGTGGTTTTTCTATTTTATTTTTTTCTAATTTATACATTTTTTAATATTTTTGCATTTTGATTCTTAATTTTCTATTTTTATATTTTCTTTTTCTTTTTATGAAAGAGATATAATATATAAGGCTATATATAGAGTATATGTAATATATATATGCTAATATAGATATAAATAATAATAAAAATAGACAAAATAAAGAAAATAAAATATTTTTGGACTCTTAATTTTTTTACTATTTTGTGATTTTTTAGGAATTTTTGCTAATTTTTGTATATTTTTAAAGTCAAAGACACCCTAAATCAAGGTTTAAAATAGAAAACAGAATCAAAATTTCTCCAAATTAATTTTAATACATAAATAATAATAATATAAAGAAAATTACAAAATAGAAAACATGATTTTAGAATTTTTTTGTAATTTTAGAGATTTTTATAAAGGTTTTTGGTGTTTTTCAACTTTTAGGAGTTTTTTTTATCATTTTAGTTATTTTTTTCTAAACGTAAAAATACATAAATAAATATAAAAATATTTTTGTGGATTTTTTCAATAATATTTTATATATTTTATGCATTTTATACTGTAGATAGGGAGAAATAGGGTCTTTTTTATTTTTAATAAATAATAAAACATCCTAAAATTGAACATAAAATTTTGATGTGAAACTAGATGTAATGAGGAACCTAATCCTATTTTTGTAGATTTTTAGAACAAAATAGCTATTTAAAATAAATACAAGAAACAAAGAGAAACTACATTACTAGTAGGGACATTTATGCAAATAAAGTAAAGTACGGGGGCCAGTATGAAATTTCACCAAAAATATATAACGTAATAAAAGAGTTTCTGGACTAATTAGAATTAAAACAAAGTTCAGGGGCATGCCTGCAAAATGTCCCATCACGTGCGGTGTCATTTGAGGTGACGTGGCGTAGACTTAATTGCAAATAAAATAAGAAGCTCAAGGGCCGACTTGAAAATTTTACAAAAATATAATAAAGGCAGAGGAAAGCAAGTCCTAATATTTAAATACAAAAAAGTGGCTGGGCCAAGTGATAAAATGCCCAAACCTTGCGCGGATCGAATGGCGACTAATCGTTTACTTGACACATGGCGCTCCCATGGATGGCGATGTCGCTTCGAAGATGGACGACCGAGATCAGATCTCCACAGATGATCAAACAGTGGCTGTGCACGAAGATAGGACGATTGCTGCTTCCTTGGAAGAACGAGGCCTCATCCAACGATGGTGGATGCGAATGGATGAACTGGGAAGAACTTCGCTGGGGCAAAGTTCTACCGACGAGATCTCCCTCCTCCTTTGTTTTCTGCTGCTCCAAAACGACCCGAGGACTCCTTCATGTTTGCTCTAATGGCTGGTGGCATCAAAATGGGCAGATGTACACCGGAGGGTCACCACGAAGTCGGAGAAGGCGGCGGGCCCAGGTAGCTCCAGCCAACTGCAAAATTGCCTCCCAGGCTTTGTTTTGCTCCAAATACATGCAAATGATGTTGAGAGGGTCAAGGGCAAAGTGCCTCGACCCTCAATGCGTCGAGATGAGGTGTAGGCGGCGTGGGCAGAAACGGCTCTGCCATAGGGTGGAATAGGAGCGCAGGGAGCTCAATCTAGGTGGAGTCAAGATGGAATGGAGGTGGACAAAGGCAGAGAAAGTGGTAGGGAAGAAAATGGATGTGATTTGGGTGTCAGGGAAACAGGTGGCACACGGTGGAGGTTCGCCGGAGCGGAGATCCAACAAACTACAAAGGATGGAATCTAAGGGTCTAGATGCAAAATGAAAAGCAAGAAACAAGTCCTAGAGCTAAAGCAAAGCTACAGGGAAAATAAATGGCGTATCTCAGTGGCCGAAACCACAAGATCAGCCTCAACGGCGGTGCTCTACCGGAGGTAATGGAACGCCTTTCCAACCTCGCCTAAGATCGCAAAACTTGGCCGGAGGAGAAGCTGTCACCTTCTCCAGATCAGGGCACAAGAAAATGGGGCCAAGCTTTGTCAAATGGAGGTTCAAAAATTGAAGGAAAGATCGGGGCTCTTTTGTATAGGCGACTGAGTGGCTCCAAAGAGTGATGGGCAACAGGCGATTCAGTGGCCCACTGACTAAGAAATCGTAGGCGCGAGTAAGGCGGTGGATCAAGGAAGAAGTTGTCAGAAGGAATCCAAGTTGATGGGTGAAAGAATCCACCAGTAAAAAGTCGAGAAAAGTGGGTCAAAACTAGAGGTGTCAGGCTACAACGCCTCGGTCAGAGAGATGACCGAGGTCAACTGGTGTTGAGACATGGTTGGCCCACGTGGACCAACCAGGAAAAACCCGGCTAGAAATTATTTATAAATTACATAATAAATAATAAATGATTTTATTAAATTAGGTTATTAAATAAAAAATGTTTATTATTTTATAAATTATTTTATTATGATATTTATTTATTTTTTAGATGTTATTTATTATAAGTCAGTTTTTAAGGTTAAATTATAGGTATATTTATCTATGTTTTATGTCTTTTATTTTTATTTTGTATTTTTGATTTTATTATTTTCATATATTATTTTTAAAAATTATAACTTATTTTTAGATACTTAAATATAATTTTATTATATTTTTCTGATATACTTTATACAATTAAATAAATAGGTAAATTAAATACATAGGTATAGTTATTGTATATTCATTTATGTTTTTTCTTTACTTATTTTATTTTAATGTCTTCTTTTTTGTTTTATTTTAGTTTTAATATATACATATATTATACATAATATTTACAAAAAAATAAAATTATAAAAATAATAAAGAAGAAATAAAATGATTATTTTAAACGAGTAAACCATACAATAGGGGTCCAAAACCTAACTTTCACACCTTAACTCCAAAAAATATGAAACCACCTCCATTAAATAGTTTATTAAAATTTATATACCATTAAAGTGATTTTGATATATTTTGAGTTTTTGTTTGAGAGATATGGGTCTGGGAAGTTGGGATTTTGGAGATTTATTTAGACGCAACCTTTATTCTGTATATTATTTTTGTATGAAATTAATTTTGTATTTTTCTATATTTTATTATCTACAATTTTCATGTACAAAGGTTGTTTTATTTGAGGTGTAAAAAGTAGAAAATACAATAGCTCCCAAAATGAATAATACGAATAAATAAATGGGAATTTTATTGTATTCTTAGCCCTTATCTCCCCCTACTTTATTCTTTATCGACCTAGTCATCAAGATGCCTAGGTCTTGGGTTTAGCATAATAAAATATCTTCGATATTTTATTCTTTTTCTTTTATTTTCTTTACTCTATAATTTCGGCATTAAAACTATATTTTATACACAATTTGAACAATGATGCATGAATGTTAAATTATGCAAATTAAGGGGTTTTACATTCATTTACTAGGGTTTTTAAGGCCAAAATGATAGAATAAAGGTGATGAAATAGAGATTCATCACCCTAGTAAACACTTTTGCTTATAAGTGCAGAAAAGAAAATAAAGAAAAGAAAAAGAAAGAACTTGGATTGTTTTTAACTTTCAAACTTGTCTTCACAAAATCAAAGTTTGAAGCTTAGTCCGACCTTTGGACATTTAGATTTGGTCAGAACCTTGTGTGGGAACCGGACTCGAAGTACAACAGCCTTTCAGATCCACAAAATTCTGTTCAACTCTCCATAATAGCCAGGTCAGAATAAGTCAACTCATACGCAAACACTAATGATTATGAATCTATCATGGACATCGTGCGTGATATGTAGCTCTCCTCAGCTAAAGCGATAAAAGTCAGTCTTCTCCAACATGGTGACCCTAATTACCCAATCCAACAACTCTTTCTTCAAAAAGCGAGGTATTCTCTTCTAAGTTCAATTACAACCAGCTCAATAGGAGGAGGTGGAGAGAAGAATGGACAATGTCCTGTGTAGCTACCTATCCTAAGATGCTTGACCAATATAGCCAAGTCATCCGGCTACAGGCTCACATATATTTGACTTTAAAGCTCAAGATTTCATATTAGCTGTAGAAATATATACACATACTCTGTCAGACATTTTATTTTCATTTTCCCACTTTTTTTTAAGTTTTTATTGCATTTTTTTAATACAACAACATTTACATTAAGACTTTTTCCTCTTGAGCTAATAGACAACCCCTCTTGAAGCTTTATTACAAATCACAACATCCTGTCATTAGACATCGTCGCCACTGGATCGTGTTGGGGTACAATGGTCACAGATATGTGACTTTCAATGTCTCCACTGGCTTGTGTCTCACGTCGGCAAATCCCTCCCTCTACCACTTCAACTGAGGTGAGCAAAGTGTAAGGTGAAGGTATGCAAGCTAGGTCATTATAAAATAGTCATGTGTGTGTTTCGAAATATTATACTTAAGAAGTCAATATGACACTGAACTATGTCTCCTGTTCTCAAAGAATTAAGTTTAATAGACATGAAGTGCCTTAATTCTAGTTCCTATAAGATTCCTGTGATTAAGTATATTTAATGTCCAACCAAGCTCCAATCTTCAAATTTTACTTAGATTGGTTCAATTATAAATATTAATCTGAAAATTGCAAATGCTATGTACAATGCAAAGAAAATATTTTTGTGATGCAATTTTCTTGTTTTACACTATTTGTGGATTTTAAAAGAGTTTTACAAATATTTATGTAGTTTTGAAAAAGTTTTTTGCAAATGTATTTGGGATTTTTAATTTTGCAAAATTTTAGGGATTTTTCAAAATCAAAAGTTTTTTGAGAAAAGAAATATGTGCTTGTATTTACACGGGAGTGCTTCTTTGACATTTACAAGAGTTTTAGATTTAACGATTTACACCAGTTGGTTTATTCACAAGTTTATGTCTAGATTTAAAGAATTTTATTTACTTGAATTGTATATATGGATCTCAAAAGAATTTGAAAACATTTCTGCAAACATTTTGAAAACTTTATTTTGCAAATTACTTAGATAGATAATTTTTACAAATATTTACAAAATTTAAGAATCATTTTGCAAAGATTTTCAAACAGTATGTATAGATTTTAAAAAATAGTTTTGCAACCATTTTCCAAACCATTTGCAAATAGATTTTCAAAACATTTTATTTCAAACAAAGAAAAGAAATTTTACAAACAAAGCATTTTTACAAAAGTTGAAAACATTTTACAAAACATTTCCAAATAGTTTTCAAAAAATTTTTCAAAGAAATTTTCTAACCATTTTTCAAACTTTTTGCAAAGCATTTTTACCTGATTTATTAATCGATATATACAATGAATTTTATATAAGTATGTTCTTTTTAATTAATTAATTGTATTTTAGCCATACTTCATGAAAATACGAAGGTACGAGTTATGGCTAAAGTATATACAATGTATATACAACCTCCTATACTTAGCTTGAGCTATGTCCTCATAGATCGAAGAGAAAAGAGAAGACATAATGCATACTAAGTATAGAAAATCATCTACTGCAATGACTAAATAATAAAGAATCTAAGAATGAGAATCCGACCATCCCCCTATACTTAGGATGAAATAATCCTAAGTATAGTAGGATGTATCTACATGCAGGGAGGGTTGAAGGTGGGAATAAACAGATCGACGACTCATCTTGTCTCCCCCTATACTTAGGGTGAAATATCTTTAAGTATAAACATGAATATCAACACGAGAGGTGACAGGTGAGGGATCAAAGAATTAATAATAGGGCTCACTCGTCCCCCCTATAATTGGGACAAAGCATATCCTAAGTATAGAAGTGATGACTGAGATGGATGAAAACAACAATGAGAAGATAAAGAAAATTAACATAAGAAAATAAAAGAAGAAAAGGCGAAAAGGAGAAAATTAAAGAAAGAGTTTTATAGGAGCATTTTGAATCTTTTGATGATGTTGTAATTGTGGAGGATGCATCATTGAAGAACACTTGGACCGAGTCGACAACGACCAGGAAAGTGTCATGCTCAAGGCACAAATTCAATAGCTGATCATTGACGACAAACGATTGTGCGTCAAATGACAACTTTGAAATCAAAATGCTTCCGTTGTCACACACTTCTTTCACTCTGAATGGCCCTATCCATTTACTCTTTAATTTTCCTGAGAATATCTTCAACTTTGTCATCAAATAACAACATTTTTTCCTAGTCTTGAAGGTCTTTCTTCTGATGTTCCGGTCATGCCAGTGTTTAACCTTTCTCTTGTACATCTAGTTGTTATCATACACATAGTCTCGAAATTCCAGGAGTCTGTTCAGATCCACTTTTCTTTGCGGACCACCTTTTCTATAGTCCAAGTTGCAATGGTTCACCGCCCATAATGATTTATGAATTAATTCAACAGACAGATGGCACAATTGTCCATATACAAGATGATAGGGCGACATGCCCAAAGGAGACTTGTATGCCCAAAGGACAGAGTTCAAGAGTTGGGATCAGTTCTTTCTATTCGACCTCACAAGCTTCTGCAAGATTTTCTCGATTTCTCCGTTTGATAGTTCTAACATGCCATTGGTCTGAGGATGATAAGGAGAAGTGACTCGGTGCTCGATGCTGTACGCCTTCGTTAATTTCTTAACCCCTTTATTTATGAAGTGACTACCCCTATCTGATATCAGAATCTTTGGTATCTAGAACCATGAAATGATGTTCTCTCTCAGAAACTGACAAACTCTACAGCTATTAGCAACTCGAGGGAGCGTAGCTTCAACCCATCGACTCACATAATTAACAACGAGATGGATGTGCTCAAATCCGCGACTTTTAGGAAATGGTCCCATGAAATTAATTCCCAAAGCATCGAATACATATGAGATCTGAATGAATTTATGGGGCATCGACTCTTTAGATGTGAGGGTTCCACCCATTTTCTGACAATCAGTGTAGTCTTTAACATATGCTACCACATCCGTGAATAGTGTGGTCCACCAAAGGCCACATTGCAAATCTTTTGTTGTCGTTCTACCTCCAGAGCAATGTCTACCTGATTCGAGCGAGTGACAATGCTTGAGGACACTACGATGCTCCTCCTGAGGGATACACTGACGCCAAATCTAATATGCTCATTCCCTGAATAAGAGCGGGTCTTCCCACTGATAAAAATGGATTGTGGACAAGAATTTGTCCTTCATGATCTTCATCCAATCTTGTGGGACTACTCCTAAGACGAGGTAATTCACAATATTGGCATACGAAGGGAGAGAATACACAAAGAGAATTGACTTGTCAGGAAAGGCGTATGTGATGGGTGTACTGCTTAGCGGAGGTTCTTGAGGTTCAATTCTTGAGAGTTGATCTGCTACCACATTCTGAACTCCAGGTTTATCTTTGATTTCCATGTCGAACTCTTGGAGGAGAAGGATCCATCTGATTAATATGGGCTTTGCATCCTTCTTCTGTTGTAGGTACCAGATAGCAGAGTGGTAAGTATAAATTGTGACTCTAGATCCAAGAAGATAGGATCTGAACTTCTCGAGGGCAAAAACTACAAATAGAATCTCTTTCTCTAAAAAAGTATAATTTCGCTGCACTTCATCTAATGTCTTGATGGCATAGTGAATCGCATAGGGCACTTTGTCATTACTTTGTCCTAATGATAACTGGAAAAAATTAAAGGGTCACACGGTTTCATAAGGCATAACCGCAGCCGGTGTGTTGACCACTCTAAAGTCCCCGGTTGATCAGCAATTAACCCACAATAAATAAAAGCAACGAATAACACACATGAGGTTAAAATTTATTATCTCTACCATAAGATCCATAGTGATTAAACATGTAGATGTCGAA
The DNA here is from genome assembly GCA_037367405.1 of Ottelia alismoides. NCBI lineage: Eukaryota > Viridiplantae > Streptophyta > Magnoliopsida > Alismatales > Hydrocharitaceae > Ottelia > Ottelia alismoides. The sequence goes on along the minus strand of JAZKJV010002853.1, from coordinate 319,011 downwards.
CCACAGAGAGCAAAATGGGTAGCCTATGGTTATTTATTTACAACCATGTCATTTATCATGTATATATATATCTTTCTGTGGGTTTTTGAATTTATTTTTTTATTTTACTTTATATTTTTCTATTCTATTTTTGGTTTCATAGATTTCCAATTTCTTTTTTTATATATTTTCAGATTTTTATATTTTTTCTTTTAAATATATATAGTTTATATAAGGCTACATGTATACATATAGAGTAATATATTTATAAATACTAATAAATATAACTAAAATACAAAATACAAATTGTTTTTTGGATTTTATAAATTTTTTTCTAATATTTTTTTAATTTTTCTAGAAATTTTACTAATTTTTATGGATTTTTAAATAAAAAATATCCTAAATAAGGGATTTAATAAATACCCAAAATTGATTTAAATTTTAAAAAACAGTAAATGAGGTCCAAAATTATTCAAATCAATTTTAATGTATAAATATTTTTTATAAAAAGTATAAAGCAGGAAACATATTTTTGGATTTTTAAATGATTGTTTTAGATTTTTATGAAGGATTTTTGGGGTTTTCAATTTTAGTTTCTTTTTTTCTTTTTAGTGATTTTTGGTATGGAATTAAAGCATAATAAACAAGAATATATATAACTTTTTTTGGATTTTTAGGGACATGTTTATATTTTTTGGTATTTTCTAAGCTAGACATTACAAAATTAAGCACCATTTGTTTTTTAATGAATAAATAAATGCACAAAAATGCGAAATAAATATGGGATGTGAAAATAAATGGAAAGAGGCATCTAGCCCTATTTTTGCATATTTTTAGGAGCTGATTAGCTATTATAAAAATTAGGTGAAATGCATAAAAATATTGTTCAAGTAAGGGCATAATTGCAATTAAAATAAATGGTAAGGGCTCAGATGTAAATTTTCCCAAAAATATACACATAATTAAAATTCTATTAAACTATTTAACAACACAAAAATACCAGGGCATTCATTGCAATTTGTCCAATCACATGGGGACTACACGTGACTGGACTAAGAAGGACCCAAATGTATTATGCAATAAATACGTGGGTTGATCTAAAAAATTCCCATTTATTTTACACTTAGCAATTTATTTACAACACTATTTAATAAATACAAAAAGTATGGGGCCAGATATGAAAATTACCCCATATATGGCACTCGGATGGATGGCTAGATGAGCGTCACTTAACATGTGGCGCACACTGGACGACGGATACCCCTTCGACGATGAACGCTCTGGATCAGATATGGGGTCTTCATCAATGACCGAGGTGTTGGGTGATCGAACGGTTGAGATTAAAACTGGGGCTGCCTCCTCATCAGACGGTGCATAACATGCTTCCAAGAATAGGGAAGAACACGAGCGTGTTCTTCCGTGTTCGCTTGATTCTCCGAGCTCTGATGCTTCTCCGGTGATGATGAGGTGCTGTCTAGGTTCCTGATGGCGATCCGCATCTGATGGTGCTTCTGATGGTATCCAAGACTCAGCGAAGAGCCCTGGCAAGTCGATGGAGTTCCAGGCACCATGGGAGTCAAGCATGGAGTGGATTTGAGCCCAAGAGGACTCCGTCGAGCGCATGACCTCGAAAGGAGTCGGGCCGTCGGCTCTCCGACGTAATGGAGGAGTTTGAGGCCAATAGGCTAGATCAACGGTTGATCTAGGCGAGTGAGATGCGTGGGTGATCAAGAAGTGAAGGCAAAGATGTGGGAGGGGGATTGATGGAGGCCGGAGACACGTATAGGTCAGGGCGAACAAATGGCCGGAGCTCTAGAGCTTCGACAGAGAAACTTAAACGGTCCTACCTACTTAACTAAGGAAATCATGAAATAAAATGCTTGGAATTAAACCTATGACTACTTCTAAGCTAAATAAACGTAAGAACATAGCTCTTATACATGGGGGTCATACGGGGAGCAGGGTCGCCAGTGAGGTGGTCGTGGGTGCACCTCCAACCTCCTGGAGCTCCGCCCGACCACGAGAAGACTCCTCATGTCACGAGAAGATATGCTAGACCAATGATGAGGGTTCCTAGTCTCGAAATGGTGATCAAAGAGGTGTTTGAAGATGGGGGTTTTATTTATATGGGAGAAAATCACATTATGTACACGTAATGCAGACGCTTGGCGTGTAGGAGGGATGGTTAATAATAAGTTTGTATGAAGAGATCGAGGGTAATTGATCGATAGATCATGCGGGAAAAAGGCAAGAAAATGTAGGAGAAGACGAGCCGCGTCATGTCAGTGGGCCAGTGGAGGAGTTGACTCGGAGTCAACGAACGTGCGACTGCGATTGGTCCAGCTCAACCCGTTAGAAGACAGAATAGTGTATTTATTCATAAATAATTAATTAAAATTAGTAATTAATTTTATTATTTTTTTATTATAAACTAAAAAAATGTATATTATTTTATTTAGTATTGTATTATGATTTTTATTTATTTTTTGATGTTATTTATTAGTAGTTACTTTTTAAGGGTATAATATAATTACGTATATTTTAGCTATTTTTATTTTGTATATTTTTTATTATTTTATATATTTATAACTTATTTTTATGTGTATAATTATATTTTATTATATTTTTGTAATGTTATTTGTACACTTAAACATATAGTTATATAAATTATAAAGGCATACTTATATGTATTTTATCTGTGAGGCATTTAATCTATTTTATTTTAATGTATTTTATTTGGTTCTATTTTGGTTTAATATTTTTAATGGACATAAGTAGTATTTACAAGGTTATAAAAATATAAGAGGATAAATAATGAAAGAATAAATTTCACTTTTATTTGTATACATGTATCAACAAGGGTATTTTGCCTATATATTGTATAGATTCATTTTATTTTGTATTTTCTCATTGGTTTTATTTTGATTTTAATATGTACATAAGTTATAAATAATATACAAAATTATATAAAAATATAAAATTGTAAAAATAATATTGAATGAATAAAATGAATATTTTAATCGGGTATAATATACAATGAGGATCCAAAACCTACCTTTCACACCTTAACTCTAAAAAATATGAAACTGCTTCCATTAAATATCTTATGAAAAGTTATATAAAATTAGAGTGGTGATTTTGATATATTTTGAGTTTTTATTTGAAAGATATGGGTCTTTGAAGTTGAGATTTTGGCTTTTTATTTTGTGTATAAAATGTACACTGTGCATTATTTTTGTACAAACTCAATTTTGTATTTTTATGTATATTACTAACTATAACTTTTATGTATAAAGTTTCTTTATTTGATGTATAAATAATAAATAATAAAATAGGTGCCAAAAAATGAATTATTGAATGGATAAAATAAATGGGGTTTTATTGTATTTTTGGCCCTTATCTCCCCTACTTTATTCCTTGTCGATCAACTCAATTCTTGACTTGATCTCGGGATTTAAGGTCATAAAATATCTTTGATATTTTATTCTTTTTCTTTTCTTCTCTTTATTCTATAATTTTGGCATTAAAAATAATATTATATACACAATAAATGCAATAAATAATGAATATTATTTTGTACAAATTGATGTTATTTACATGCATTAGCTACGATTTTTAAGGCTAAAATAATAGAATATAGGTGATGAAATGGAGATTCATCACCCCCTATACTCGCCTTTGCTAGTCCCTAGCAAACACTTATGCAATAAGTATAAAAAAGAATAAAAAAGAAAAGAAAAAGAAAGAATAAATGGAATTGATTTCAATTATTAACTTGTCCTTACAAAATCAAAGTTGGGAGCTCGGGTTAAACCTTGGTGTGAGAATGTACGCGAAACCTAGTCGGGAACCAAATTTAGAACGCAACAGTCTCCGAGAGTCACAGAACTCAGTTCAAATAACCTCAATAGCCAGGTCAGAACTAGCCTACATCATATGCAAACTCTTATGACTACGAAGCTGACTTGTACAATGTAAGTGATAGTGGCTCTCCCCAACTGAAATGACGAAAGAACTGATTTCTCCAGAATGACAACCTAATGATTCCCAAATCCAGCAACTCTTTTCTCGAGGAGCGGGGTATTCCCTTCTAAGTTCATGTGGCATCTGACTCAAGAGGAGGAGGTGAAGAGAAGAATGGATGGTAGCCAGTGTATCTACCTACCCCGGGATGCATGACCAGTGTAATCAAGTCATCTAGCTGCATGCTCACATGGTACAACTTTGATGCTCAAGCTTGCTTATTGACTATGCATGATATATACATACTCCGGCGGGCATTTTATTTTCAAGCAGGCATGCCCACTTTTTTGGAGTTTTTTTTCTGTTTTTTTCTTTCTCTCTCTTTTTTTGAATAATATTTACAGTAGAATTTACATAAGGAGTTTTTCCTCTTGATCTAGAAGACTATCCCTCTTTTGAAGCATTATTGCAACCCACACTCTCCTGTCTTTAGACCTCATGGCAACTGGATAGGGTTGGGGTGCACTTCCCTCCCTAGACAAGGACAAATGTTTCCACTCGTGTGCGTCTCAAACCGGAAAATCCATTTCCCTCACCACTCCAATTGAGTTAAGCCAAGTGAAAGGTGCAAGTGTTCAAGTTAGGTCACGTCCGACAAGAGTCATGCATGCGTCTCTAAAAGTTCTAGTTAGTCAGTTGAGGTGACTTGAACCCAGTCCCAAGTCTCAAAGAATTAAGTCCCAATGGACCTAAAGTGCCTTAAATCTAGTTCCCATAAGGTTCCAATGAAGTTAGGTGCATTAAGGTCCAACCAAGCTCCAATCTTTGACTTTGTTTGGACTAGTTCAGTCATCAAGCTCAATCTAAAAGAATGTGAATGCTATACAAATGCTATGTACAATGCATAAAATATTTTCCTGATGCACTTTCTTCAAATTCTTGATCTTTTGAACAGATGATGCATATGCAAAATTTTCTTTTATTTTTCAAAAAATATTTTTGGTATTTTTAATTTGGAAAATATCTTTGTGATTTCCGAAAACAGAAGATTTTGGCTAATAAAATAGCTACAAATATTTACACAGAGATGCATCTTATATTTCCAAGAGTTAGGTTTTAAAAAAATTACAAGGGGTAAGTGATCACTTTTATAGACATATGTATAAGGAGTTTTAATATGGTGTGTATACTCCTCAAACTTATTTGAAATTCATTTTACAATAGTTTTGAAAACTATAGTCCAAAATAATTTTTACAAACAATTTTTATAAACATTTACACACATTGAAAATTATTTTGCAAAGGTTTTTTAAACAATATATATAGATTTTCATATATTTTTGCAACCACTTTCAAACCATTTGCAAATCATTTTTCAAACATTTTTGTTTCGCGCACAGAAAATAAATTTTGCAAACAAAAGCTTTTTACAAAGGAAACACTTTTTACAAAATATTTTCCAAATAGTTTTCAAATGATTTTTCAAAAAGAGTTTCAAAATATTTTTCAAACATTTTGTTGATTAATTAAACAATATGTATAAAAAGAGCTTGATGAGGTATAAGCTGAAGGATGCGGGAAAAATCCTTAAGCGCATCACGGAAGCGTGAGGATCGCATCGTATGCGATCGAGAGCGACTAGTCACACTAGTTGCTCGATGCAGCGGAAATTAAAATTTTCCATGTGGCGAAACCACTTGATCCAAGAACACTTCTCGGATCGTTTCGTCTGAACCATAAACAAGTGATAGGATTACCTCTTGCAGCGTGGTTGCGATCGAGTCTCTAAACAAAGAGACCTCCTGTCTCAAGTCCGATCCGACGGAGGAGACGCTTGCGAGCGCGTGGATGAGACGCATGCTTCTCGTAATCCATGTTGATGATCCAAGCCACGGATCTCCTGATCTCTACAAATGAGATATGACATCTTCTTCACGAGCAAGGCACGCCGAAGTAGACGGAGATTCACGAACAAATGATCGTGCAGCATAATGACGACGCTGCGGCGATGGAGGATCTCTCTAATGCATCCATGGTGGACGAACACATGAGAGAAAGAGAGAGTGGGCATGTATAGAGAAAAGAGAGAGAGAGAGAGAGCATTCATTGATCATGTATATGGAAGAGCAATGGATGCCTCATATTATATAGGGTTTTGGGAACCCATGGATCCCAATCCGCGGACAACACATAATCAATGGATGAGATTGATTTGTGTTTCTTTCAATGGCTAAGACATTATTGTAAAAAACAACAACCAATAATATAATTTAAATTAATTTTCATTGATAAATCAACAAAAATTAATTTCAAATTAAATCATCTTTGATAAGAGAAAAGATAATGAAGAGAATAAACCAATCTCCTCATAAGAGGGGATGGCTACTCTTCTCCTCATGGAGAGTTGTAACCGTCCACTCCTCTTTGGTGGACTTGTTCTATCTCTTCAAATTATCATGAGATCTCATTAACTCATGATATATATCATCATCTCTTGTTGACAATATTTTCACAAAAAATAATTCCAAATTATCTTATGGAAAATATCAATCATGCCATTGAAATTATGTGAATCTTATTCACAACCCAAAACTAAATGTAAATTATATTTTAATTAATCATCAAGTGTGAATCCAATTCACATCAATAATTAATTAACAAATATAAATTGTAATATGCTCTCTCTAATATATTATAAATTACATTTATAATATATATGATTAATATGGATAGTGATATCCACATTATTCATATCCATGATAATGAAATCACATTTAATCATCTTGGATCTCTTTTCTCAAGTGCCCAAATAACATGAATCACATTCACATTATTCATATCTTTGGTAATTAAATCACATTTAATTATCTCAGATAACTCTCCTTATAATATGAATCAAATTCATATTATACATGATAATTAAATCTCATTTAATTATCAATTTTCTCGATGCTTGGATACATATATCGACAATGAAATTATCCATGAACTCTTTCAAGGATAATGCGCTTTCTCTGCGGATACTTGGAGATAAGGACAGAGCGATTGTATTGTTCCACGTATAGTGACTTGGATATTGAGATCACATCTCAAATCTAGATCTCGGGCCTCCCATAGATGTTTGATTAAATCAAGACCACAACTCTAATCTTCTCATTGCATCTAAATAACATTCAGATCAATGTCCAATATTTAGTCCAAGATCAGATTACTTCTCTACTGAGAGGAGTCACTAAAATCCAGACCCGTTTAATCACTCCCTAGGAATGGAAGCGTCATGGTTATACAATCGTTTATGATCACATCACCCTCAGGTATTCCCAACACCTGTACAACCTGCATACTGGAAGACTTAGAATAAACCCGAAGTATTAGATCAACTTTATACTATCTACTTCAGGGTTTTATCAGTAAGTTTCTCATTTGAACATTGGGAGTTCATATCGATCATATACTTTCCAAAAGCATATATCCTACCATGGTCTTGATCATATACTTTCCAAAAGTATATATCAAACCTACAAATTCAGTCAAGCTTCCATAGCGAGATGACCGTGCACGGAATTTGATTCTTCACAATATCTCATGAGTGAGCTCATGTCTTCCGGTTCAGTAATGAACCTGTACGATCCCTTCAAGAGATCGTATTACTCATATGCCCTTGCATGCACACCAGCGCGCTGGTGTATAGACCTTGATTAGGTCATCAAACTATTGATCTGCCAAATGTACATACTCAGACATATAGTAATACATCTGTCTTCGGTCAGAGGATGTGTGCCTGTATCGTGACAGCATACGATATAGGACTTTGGTTATCTCGATCTTGTTAAGTCAACTCTTTGACCTAACTAATCTGACACCTCCAAATCTCTGTTCCCATGCAGAGGACCTGCATCAAGAGGTCGGTCAGATATCAGCCTATGTAAGAAAGGATTGCCATCTCCTACTTAGGCTGGAGATCATCTCTTAATAATCATTTGACGGTACTTGATGAGTCCTCAATCTAACTCTTCAGATATTCATCCAAGCACCAACCTCTATGACTCAATAATTGAATCAAAAGGTGTATGATCATCAAGATGGCCATGGTACATAACCATAATTGTACTAAGGGACCTATTATGCAAATTATTTATTCTTCATTTCAGATCAGGGAATGATATGTGCAATAACATTTATTGCATAATGGCTCGCCGTGGGTTCGCTTGTCCAACAATCTCCCACTAGCCCAAAGATCCATTAATGGACTAATCATTTAAACCCACACTCATGTGACAATCATAAGCTATTTAGAAAATACCTAGGTAAGCTGATCCATCACTCTGTTCCCGTGAGACTATGCCAAGTCCTTTTACGACACTTGCATATCCCCAGCAACAGTGCTCGCATCCAATGTGAATGTTGGATCTTATGCAACCAATACTCAATCTTGTTAGTCCTAGTGTCCTTGACACTACAGCTTAATAATTATCATAATAGTATCTCCATAATCCTTATCAGAATACCCTTATTCCTGGAGATCTCTATCTCCAAAGGTATCCAAAGTTACGACCTTTTAGATGACTATCTATAAAGTCTTAACTTCTTGAAGATAAGACTTAGAGATCACTATCTCGAAAGTCTTGTCATCTTTGAAGATTTTGTTATTACTGCAATCAAGTGTTTTATCTCCATAGTAGGATTAGAAACACTTTACTACTCCCACTGCACGGCAGACATCTGGCTTTCGTACACATCTAACATACACTCAACTTCTCGTAACTGATGCTCAAGTGCAAGCAGTTCTAGCGTTCACTTCCTCAACTCTTTGAGGTGCTATCCCTTCAAATGGGTCAGTACCAAGTCTTAAGGGAAGGAAGCCTTTCTTGGAATTTCCAAAAAAATAGAATATGTCCAAGATGTACTACAAATGTGACGGTCCCAATATCATCTTTTCTTTGCTTCTGAACACCTTCACAACTAAAATCCAAGAGGCATCTTTTGAGATCATATCTCAAGGTATGGAACAACCAGATCATAAAACACTTATTATCAAACTTATATCATTCTAAATTATTAAGATATCATCTACATTTAGCACGATGAACACAAAGGCACTCCCACTAAGCTTCATATGGTTCATCAAGATTCTATCTGAAATCCTAACATTTACGATTTCATCAATTCTTATGTTCAAACATCAAGAAGCTTATTTGAGTCCATAAATGGATTTCTTTAGCTTTCACACCTTACTTTCCCCAATCTTGAAGCCCTGGGGCTACTTCATGTGAATATCCTCAACGAGGTATTCATAGAGGAATGCAATATTGACTTTCATCTCGCAGATGTCAAAATCAAGTTGTGTAGCTATAGTTAGCAATATTCTGATGGGTTTAAGCATGGTCACTGAAGAGCAAGTCTCATTGCAGGCAATATCTTCTCTTCTGATGTGTAGCTCATGGCTACGAATCGTGCTTTAAAGGTCTCTACCTTCTCATCAGATTCCCTTTCTCTTGAAGATCCATTTACACCTTAATGGGTCTAACCCTTATAGGTGGATCCTTGAGGGTCCATATACAACACATGTATATGAAGTCTACTTTAGACTTTACTGCTAACATCCATCTCTCCATGTCATGATCTTCAGAAGCTTCATCACATGAAGTCAGATCATTGTTAGACTTAACTTACACATGGAATACATCCTCAAACTCATTTGAAGAGGTATTAGTGTTTCATCTTTAATTGTCCTTTTGGTTTCTGATTTTAGGAGCCTCATTATCATCTCAAGATTCAATGAGTTCCTTTACTTCATTTTCATCTTGATTCTCAAGAGTCTCAATCCTCTAAGAATCACATTCTCAGAGATGATATCTTTTAAGAATCTCAAGGTCATAAAGTAGGTATCCAATGCCATCCTTTATTTTCCTAATGAAGTAGCACTCTCAAGTGCTCGATTCCATCTTACTTGCATGGAATATTATTAAGGATATATATTGTAGTCTCTACTACATATATACTTGGAAACTAAGAGAAAATTATGCTAAAATTCATCATTGATTAAATCATGTCATACATGATCAATTGTATCTCCCTACAACTCTCTTGAGTTTAGTTTTAACAGGAGGAGTGAGATAGAAATGATATTCCTTTCTCCATAAGGTATACCATGAATTCATCTAATAGGTACTGATTACCTAGATTAGATCAAATTCATTTTCATCTTCCTTCAAACTTTGGTTCCAAACCAAAATTATGAAATCTTTGAACATTTCAAAGGTTTCTTAGGTAAAGAGAAGAAATCTCATATCATACATAATCATCAATAAATATCACATACCCAAATGTTCATTATGATATAGATGATCCACATACATCAATGCATATGAGATCCTGAATACCTTGACATCTTACACCATTCCCAAAGAAGGGTGTATTGGATATTTTACTTTGAATACAATATTCATAAGTATGTAAGATTTGAAATTTTAGACATTCTAAAGTTTAATCTCTTACATGTCTATTGATCAAATCAACAGGTAATTGTCCAAGGCTCGATGCTAGATCATTGTCAAATGATCTTTGTCCTCCTATTGATCTTATAAGGTTTAACATTCAGTATTAGAATTCTTAATGAACCATTCATTAAATTTCTAATTTAGTAGAGTCCACTAGATGCCAGACTACTATCTGAAATATATCCATCATACCTCTTTATGATATGTTTATTCCAGAATTCATATTTATTTCCAACATTTAGAAATAAACTATGAGTGTATTCTTGTATCTAGGTCATAGAGACATTCTCTAAGACAAATGGCTCTCCCACTGAAAATATGAAGTCCATATATCCAATAGAGATTATTGCAACAATTGCATCAAAATCCATGTAGATAACTGTTAAATCTGAAGATTAAATTCTCCATTCTTCTAAAACATGTGCAACACATTGCAAGTGTTGTTAGAAGATTGAGATACAATTATTAGACTTTGATCTTATCTTATAAGAAAGTCAATTTCAATGATTAAATGTAGACTATTTCGATGCACTATCTGAGTCCTCCTCTAAGGATTCTAGATAGTCTAAATAGTCATACTATCAATACATCGACTCATTGCAGTATTGGCATTCATCCAACTATCTGGATGCTATATGGAAGTCATAGAAGTATGTCAACTCTTTGACTTTCCTTCTTACTCAGGTCCGGCCCATGTTTCCACTGCCCTCCCTTAATCTATAAACAACCATTGCTTAAGATAAAGGATCTCTTATGTTGAATTCAAAATGATTCAATGTAAGAGCATTTCAACATTTATACATGCTTCATTAAATTCATACATTATGAATATTATGAAGCTTCATGAATGAATAGAGTATAGATAGTAGAATGATTATATTCATCGTATCTACATCCATCTAAACTCTTAAAACATTGGTTCAGGCAGGTATTCAAACGTTTTGAATACATCAACTCTTATAGAGCTACCATTCTGCATGATGCAGTGAACTATGTCATTCATGATTAAAATGTCGAAAGCACATATGTATGCCATCACATCTTCTTAGGGTTTTATAAGGATTAATTGGCAATTACGACCATCATCAACATGTCACTTCCAAAGTACATTTGATGATATCAAGACTATAGAGACATACAAACCCTAGGGTTGTAGATATATTGTCTATTTAATTATCATTCCTCATTACTATGAGGAAACTTGCACATTGCCACCACATACATTATGTGTCCAACTGCAAGTACAATATCTGGATCATGAGTCCAATCCATGATATTTTACTGGTTATTATTGAGTATAACATTGAGCGGGTTAAATGAAGGATTATCTGAAATAAGAAATTAGCATAAGTGTATATATTTATATATTTATATATACATATATATTCTACTTTGATTTAGGAGTTTTTATATCAAAGTTGTCTTGCCTTGTCAACACCGAAAGTTCATTCCCTTAATCACTTTTAATGTAAGAGATATACTTACCATTATATCTCAAGCAAGATCTGGGATCTCCTTCCTTATCTTTGTCATATCCCAATAATATGAGAACTTGTGACTCCGATAAAAAGAAGCGGGAACACATTCCACCTTGCAAGTACAACTTGCATCTCCCAATTCGTCCTTTAACACCCGGGCCCATCACCTCTAAGGTGATGTTGACCCGTCATTAATTGAACCAACCGTCAACAGGCTTAATACTCACTATACACAATCTAATATCGCCCCAATAATATGAGGACTCAATATTGGGGTCACTACGTATACGACCTTACTCTTTCGAGAAGCGAAGAACCCGATCCAAATGGATTGTATGCAGGAGCTGTCACTTCGGACAGACGTCTCCTACATACAATATCTGGCGACGGAACCCTTCGCCTTGACGGGAGACCATGGATGTCACTTATGTGATCCTACGTATCACATTCAAATTCTAAATAATCATTATGAATCATATTCATTACGATTAATTCTTCCAAGGGAAATAACATCTCTATTCATAATAGAGTGTTTTAGTTTTAATTGGATTCCAATTAATCTAATCATATTAAATTAATGATCCAATTAATATCCAACAAACATTCTTAATTGTTACTTGAATTACGATGTTATCTCAAATACGTATTATTCGAATTTTAATATTCGGAAAATACATTATGATCTCTCAAGCATCATCTGTTCCCTACCCGATGTCATGGCCACTACCAACAGGAGTGGGACAGACCGCACACGGTGCAACCTACTACCCCAACACTCCCGACTAGGCACCATATCCACCTCGGGAAAAAATAATGCCAAGCCAATCATTTTGTATTTGAGATGATCATCGGTCTTTCAACCGAAATTATACCATATAGTAATAATCAAAACTATTTTGATTATAAGGAAATTTGCTAGACAAATTCCCAAAGCCTATTCAAGTAACAAGTTTGTTAAAAGTGTATCAAGCAACCAATTGGTGATCTAGATCTAATCTAATCATTCATTAGTTGAGGCAATGCCATTCAAGGGAATAATTATTGTTATAATATTTCTCAAATATTATTCACAATTATTCCAGAAAATTAACTATTAATTTCACAATTTTCTTAAACGACAATCACAAGGTTTTGGATAATGATGCAATTCCCAGCAGTGACCCTCACTAACTCAAAATAGCATATCTCATTCATTTTAAATCAAAATTAAGCAAAATCAATTTCCAGAGATTGATAACTTGATTTAAAAAAGAAACCATATGATAAACACATATTTCCAGGCATTTTAAAACTGTAATTAATATCTTAATTACGTCTCTAATCGCCATCCCTGAAATAGTGGACATATGGTCAATAAAACGATCATATCTTGAGAAAACAGAATCCAAATTACGCAAACTCAAATCCTACTGTTTCCTTAATTAATGGGGAACATTATTCAATTTAAAATTTCGTGTTTAAATATTTTAAACAGGGTCGAAATTTTATCACAAGACGGGGCTGCAAAAATTGAAATGCTAAAATCTTCACGAACCAAAACGAGCCCGAATCTTCGTAGGTATGGATCTAATTCAAAACCTTCGACAACCTGGCTCTGATACCACTTGAAGGATACGGGAAAAATCCTTAAGCACATCACGGAAGCTTGAGGATCACATCGTATGCGATCGGGAGCGACTAGTCGCACTAGTTGCTCGATGCAGCGGAAATTAACATTTTCTATGTGACGAAACCACATGATCAAAGAACATTTCTCGGATCATTTCATATGAACCACAAATAAGTGATAGGATTACCTATTGAAGCGTAGTTGCGATCGAGTCTCTAAACAAAGAGACCTCCTGTCTCAAGTCCGATCCGACGGAGGAGACGGTTGCGAGCGCATGGATGAGACGCGTGCTTCTCGCAATCCATGTTGATGATCGAAGCCACATATCTCCTGATCTGTACAAACGAGATATGACATCTTCAGAATGATCAAGGCACGCCGAAGTAGACGAAGATCCACGAGCAAACGATCGGACGGCATAACGACGATGCTGCGGCGATGGAGGATCTCTCTAGGGCATCCATGGTGGACGACCACATGAGAGAAAGAGAGAGTGGGCGTGTATAGAGAAAAGAGAGAGAGACCATTTATTGATCAAGTGTCTGGAAGAGCAATGGATGCCTATTTTTATATAGGGTTTTGGGAACCCATGGATCCCAATCCATGGACAACACATATTCAATGGATGAGATTGATTTGTGTTTCTTTCAATGGTTAAGATGTTGTTGTAAAAAATACAACAACTAATGATTTAATTTAAATTAATTTTCATTGATAAATCAACAAAAAATAATTTCAAATTAAATCATCTTTGATAAGAGAAAAGATAATGAAGAGAATAAACCAATATCCTCATAAGAGGGGATGGCTACTCTTCTCCTCGTGGAGAGTTGTAGTCGTCCACTCCTCTTTGGTGGACTTGGTCTATCTCTTCAACTTATCATTATATCTCATTATCTCATGATATATATCATCATCTCTTGTTGACAATATTTTCACAAAAAATAATTCCAAATTATCTTATGGAAAATATCAATCATGCCATTGAAGTTATGTGAATCTTATTCACAACCCAAAACTAAATGTAAATTATATTTTAATTAATCATCAAATGTGAATCCAATTCACATCAATAATTAATTAACAAATATAAATTGTAATATGCTCTCTCTAAAATATTATAAATCAAATTTATAATATATATGATTAATATGGATAGTGCTATCCACATTATTCATATCCATGACAATTAAATCACATTTAATCATCTTGGATCTCTTTTCTAAAGTGCCCAAATAACATGAATCACATTCACATTATTCATATCTTTGATAATTAAATCACATTTAATTATCTCAGATAACTCTCGTTATTATATGAATCAAATTCATATTATCCATGATAATTAAATCTCATTTAATTATCAAATTTCTCGATGCTTGGATACATATATCAACAATGAAATTATCCATGAACTCTTTCAAGGATAATGTGCTTTCTCCGTGGATACTTGGAGATAAGGACAGGGCGATTGTATTGTTCCACGTATAGTGACTCGGATATTGAGATCACATCTCAAATCCAGATCTCGGGCCTCCCATAGATGTTTCATTAAATCAAGATCGCAAATCTAATCTTCTCATTGCATCTGAATCACATTCAGATCAATGTCCAATATTTGGACCAAGATCAGATTACTTCTCTACTGAGAGGAGTTACTAAAATCCAGACCCATTTCATCACTTCCTAGGAATGGAAGCGTCATGGTTATACAATCATTTATGATCACATCACCCTCAGGTATTCCCAACACCTGTACATCCTGCATACTGGAAGACTCAAAATAAACCCGAAGTATTAGATTTACTATATACTGTCTACTTCAGGGTTTTATCAGTAAGTTTCTCATTTGATCATTGGGAGTTGGTATCGATCATATACTTTCCAAAAGCATATATCATACCTAGGTCTTGATCTTATACTTTCCAAAAGTATATATCAAACCTACAAATTCAGTCAAGCTTCCAAAGCAAGATGACCGTGCACGGAATTTGATTCTTCCCGATATCTCATGAGTGAGCTTATGTCTTCCGGTTCAGTAATGAACCTGTATGATCCCTTCGAGAGATCGTATTACTCATATGCCCTCACATACACACCAGCACGCCGGTGTATAGACCTTGATTAGGTCATCAACCTATTGGTCTGCCAAATGTACATACTCAGACATAACACATCTGTCTCCGGTCAGAGGATGTGTGCCTGTATCGTAACAACATACGATATAGGACTTTGGTTATCTCGACCTCGTTAAGTCAACTCTTTGACCTAACTAATCTGACACCTCCGAATCTCTATTCCCATGTAGATGACCTACATCAAGAGGTCGGTCGGATATCAGCCTATGTAAGAAAGGATTTCCATCCCCTACTCAGGCTGGAGATCATCTCTTAATAATCATTTGACGGTACTTGATGAGTCCTCAATCTAACTCTTTAGATATTCATCCAAGCACCAACCTCTATGATTCAATAATTGAATAAACAGCTGTATGATCATCAAGATGGCCATGGTACATAGCCCTAATTGTACTAAGGGACCTATTATGCAAATTATTTATTCTTCATTTCAGATCATGGAATGATATGTGAAATAACATTTATTTCATAATGGCTCGTCGTGGGCTCGCATGTCCAACATAAGCATGTTTTTATTAGGAGATTTTCATGAATTTAACACTATTTTTATCCATAAGTATTATTACAAAAAATACGAAAGTACGAGTTATGGCTAAAGTATATACATAGTATATACGGTCCCCCTATACTTAGCTTGGCTATGTTCTCATAGATCGAAGAGAGAAAGAGAAAACACAACTCAGACTAAGTATAGAAAAGCCTAGAAATAATAAACGAAGGAATGAATGAATGAGAAATCAACTGTCCCTCCATACTTAAGATCAAATAATCTTAAGTATAACAGGCTATATACAAAGCATGGAGGGTCAAGGGTGAGAATGAACAGAACATACTTAGACCATCTCACCCTATACTTGGGGTAAGATAGCCCTTAATATAGACAAGAAGAAGAGATAGGGGAGAGGATCAAGGAATGAAATAAATCGGGGTACACACCCTACTTAGGACAAAGTACACCCTAAGTATAGCAAACTGAGAGAAAGGGGTGATACACATAATCATTTTTAATAGAAAATGGAAGTTGAAAACAAAAAGAAGAAAAGATGAAAAGATAAAAGCTTAAAGGAAAAGTTTTGAATTGCATTATCTAAATTTTTTGATGCGGCTATTGCTGTGGATGTATCATCAGAGTGCAATACTTGGATAAAGTCGAAAACAACCAAGAAAGTGTCATGCTCGAGGTAAGGCTTCAGAAGTTGAACGTTGACAACAAATGGTTGTGCGTTAGGAGACAATTCTGATATTGCAATGCTGCCGTTGTCACACACTTCTCGAACTTTAAACGACCCTGTCCATTTGCTTTTCAATTTGCCTGGGAAGATCTTCAACTTTGCATAAAATAACCACACTTTCTGTCCAGCTTCGAAGGTATTTTGTCTGTTGTGCCGGCCATGCCAATGTTTCACCTTCTCCTTGTACATCAATGCGTTATCATATGCATAGTATCGAAATTCCAAGAGCTTGTTCAGATCACCTTTTCTTTTCTGACCACTTCTTTGTGAATCGTAATTGCAAATGTTGATAGCCCATAAAGATTTGTGAACTAATTCCACAAGAAGATGACATGGTTTCCCATATACAAGACGGTAGGGCGACATGCATAAGGGGGACTTGTACGTGGTTCTGTATGCCCACAGGACGGAGTCCAAGAGTTGGGACTAATTTTTTTCTGTCCTGCTTTGCAAGCTTCTGGAGGATCATCTTGATTTTTCTATTCAATAACTCTGCCATATCATTGGTCTGAGGATGGTAAGGAGATGCGACACGGTGCTCGATGCCGTACTCCTTCGTTAGCTTCTTGACCTCTCTGTTAACGAAGTGACTACCCCCTTCTGATATGAGTATTTTTGGAATCCAGAACCGCAAGATGATATTTTCCCTCAGAAAATGGTACACTATCCGATTGTCTACAGCTCGAGCGGGGATAACTTCCACCCAACAACTCACATAATCAATGGCAAGAAGGTTGTCCTCATATCCCTGACTATTGGGAGAAGTTCCCATGAAATTGATGCCCTAAGCATCTAATACGTCTGCTATCTGAATGATCTTTAGGGGCATTGAATCTTTCACTGTGAGGGTGCCTTTCAAACTCTAATAGTCAGTGCATCGTTTGACAAAGGCTGTTGCATCCTTAAATAGTGTGGGCCACTAAATGCCACATTAAAGTACTTTCGATGCCGTTCTATCTCTAGAGTGATGTCCACCAGATTCGAGTGAGTGACAATACTCGAGGACACTATGATGCTCCTCCTAAGGAATACACCTGCGTCAAAGTCAATCTGCTCCTTCCCTAAATAAAAGTGGGTCTTCCCATTGGTAAAAATGAATTGTAGAAAAGAACCTATCCTTCTTGATTTTCGTCCAATCTTATGGAACCACGCCAGATACGAGGTACTTCACAATATCAACATACCAAGGGAGCGAATCCACGACCAAAAATGATTTGTCAGGAAAGGTGTCTGTGATGAATGCACTGCTCAGTGGAGGCTCTTGGTGCTCAATTCTGGAGAGGTGATCTGATACCACATTCTAAACTCCAGACTTGTCTTTTAACTCCAAATCAAACTCCTGGAGGAGAAGGATCCATCTGATCAATATTGGTTTGGCATCCTTCTTCTGATGTATGTATCGGATAGCATAGTCGTCGTGAAGATGGTAACTTTTGATCCAAGCATATGTGATCTAAACTTCTCAAAGGTGAATACCACAACTAGCATTTCTTTCTCTGTCATTGTGTAATTTCACTAAGATTCATCTAATGTTTTGTTGGCATAATGAATGACATAGGGTGCCTTGTCTTTTCTTTGTCCTAAAACAACCCCAACAACAAAGTCTGATGCATCCGTCATGATCTCAAAAGGAATAGAGCAATCCAGCAGCTGTAGGGCTGGATCTTGAGTGATTAGATCCTTCAACTGTTTGAATGAAAGGAGAACTTTCTGATCAACATTAAACTCAGTCTCCTTTGTAAGAGGTCGGGCAATGCGTCTGAAATCATGGATGAATCTTATGTAGAATCCCACATGCCCCAAGAATGACCTCACATTCTTTACTCTGAGGTAGATTAAGATTGGTTTGTTGGGTCGACTTCCATGCCACGTTTGGAAACGACGTGACCCAATACAATCCCTTCTGTGACCATGAAGTGGCTCTTTTCCCATGACAATACAAGATTGACTTCACGACATTTCTGAAGTACTCTATCTAGGTGCTCAAGATAAGAATCAAAGCTGTCACCATAGACATAGAAGTCGTCCATAAACACATCGAGAAAACTGCCTACCATCTCTGCGAAAACTGAAGCATGCACCTTTGGAATGTTGCTGGTGCTTTGCACAATCCAAGGGGCATTCTCCTGAAAGCATATGTGCTGAACATGCAAGTGAAGGTTGTTTTCTCTTGATCTTTAGGGGAGATTACCACTTGTTTGTATCTAGAATACCCATCCAGAAAGCAGAAGAAGTCCTTGCAAGCCAGTCTTTCCAATACTGGTTCAATGAATGACAAGGGGAAGTGGTCCTTCTTCGTTGCTACATTAAGACGTCGGTAGTTAACACATACACATCATGATGTCGGTACTTGAGTAGATATCTCCTCTCCTCTATCATTTATAACAACAATAAGCCCTAACTTTTTCGGAACTACCTGTAGGGGGCTTATCCATTTTGAGTCAGAGATGTGGTAAATAAAGCTCGCATCACACCATTTTGTGATTTCTTTCATGATGATGTCCCTCAGATTAGGATTCAATCTTCTTTGAAATTCGCAGGACAACTTGGCATCTTCTTTTAGGTAAATGTGATGTGAACACAATGCATGATTCATCCCGCAGAGATCTGAGACATGCCAAACAAGTGCCTTGCGATTTTTCTCTAGAACGTCGAGAAGTTGAGATTCTTGCTCTGGGGTCAGCTTGCTGCTGATGATGACTGGATACATTTTGTCCGTACCCACAAGGAAAGCATACTTCAGGCCTGCTGGAAGTGGCTTGAGTTTCGGTTCTGATCTATCCAACTTATCAGTCCCTTCTGAAACAGTGCTGGTGGGAGGATGTTCTGCTTGAACTTTTGCAGGGTTGCCAACCTCAATGTTCCGTTGAGATTCTACCAATGTGCCGAACAGATCTGTAATGGGATTATTGTGTTCGGGATGGAGTGAGTCATCGGAATCAAAAAGATGCATAAGCAAGTTGGACTCTGTCTCCCAAATATTGTTTGAGCTAGCATCGACTGTGCTTTCCAGGTCCTCCTCTAGAGAGAGGATTTCCTGTATCCATGGCTCGTTCAAAGAGAGTGGTGTATCTCTGATCTCTTCAATGACATCATAGTCTGCTTCAGATGGTGTTGCATGACCCTTATCAGTTACGATTTCGGGCTTGCTGATCATGTCTATGGTGATTCTGTTGTTGACCGAGCTGAAGGTGATCTTACCATACCCATAGTCAACCACGGTTTCTGAAGTGCGCATGAGTGGTCGACCCAGGATGATAGAAGTCTGGAGTAAGGTTGCGGGTGAGTCCATGTCAAGGACTGCAAAATCAACTGGAAACTGCATGTTCCGCACCCTCACCACAATGTCTTCCAAAAGGCCTCGAGGTCGCTTGATGGATCGATCAACGAACTGAAGGATTATTCTTGTTTGCTTGAGAGGACCTATCCCAAATTCTTGCAATAATGATGAGGGCAAGAGGTTGATAGAAGAACCGTTGTCAAGCATTGTTTGCTCGAAGACTTGATCAAAGATCACACAACTGATCAAAGGTGCTCCTTGGTCTTGCTTTTTCTATGGGAGGTTGCTGATGGCTGCAACAGTGGCCATGGTGTGAACGTGCTTATCAACTGTCGGTGTCTGTTGTTTCGTGCTGATCGACGCTTGTTTGTACATGCCGCGTTCAAACCTTTCTTCACAGCTGGCATGTATTCCATGGCCTTCATCAATGCAATCTCAACAGTCAAAATTTTAAGAATGTCCACAACTACAGGAGCAGATAATGCACTTTTTCATTTTACATTTTTTTGGAATTTTCTATTGCCTCAGGAAAAGGAATATTTACATCACTTTAAATTAGAAATAGAGTTCTTATTTCCAACAAAATCCTTGTCAACAATATGTTTTATATCCGGGTTGTAAAAAGGTGTACATGCTGGAGACTGAGGTATTGGTGCAGGTGGACAAGCAAAAAGTAGAGTCTCTATTCCATTGACTGGCGTTGGATCGGCTGCGGTTAACGGCTCCTCCATTGTTGACATGACTTCACTTTGGAGACGATAATCTTTTTGGTCTTTTTGCTTTTTCTGATTTTTTTGTTCTTTTTGCTGGTGGAGATGGTGATGAGTGGCAACTGGTATGGATCCTCCTTCTTCTTCTTCCTCACTCACCCCTATAGCTGGTATTATTGATGTAGAAGATGACGATTCACCTGAAGCTTTATTCCTACCATGGCTTGTGGTAGACAGAGGCAAGGTACGACAACTTCTGAGAGTGACAACATTAGATAAAGCAATATCACAATCATCTGACTCTACATGCACAGACTGAACATCACATTCTGCTCACTCTCTTCTCTTGAAGCTATTGGGATTGGATTCGACCTGCGCCTGAATGTGAGTTTTGGTGGCTGTCAGGTAGTCGAGCTTCTTCATCATGTCTGCTAGGCCTTTGACGAGTTGGGCCAAGCAATCAAGGGTAGGGTTCATAGGATTTGCCTCAAAGGGTTCATCGTGCAGACCACGTTGTTGCTGCGTGTTTGGGGGTTGAGGCTACGACTGCTAGTGGTGTTGAAGAGGTGGAGGAAGCTGATCCTGATGGTAGGAGGTAGAGGGTAGTCTGGTGCTATGGAGGTGGTGCAGCTGCATACTGGTGGTATGGTTGTGGCTGGCAGTATTGCAGCTGCTGGTATTGCTGATCCTGCCTCCATTGGTTGGGATACTGAGGAGACTAGTGATATTGAGGCGGGGGTTGTGAGGACTACCCAAAACGACCACACTGTGGTTGGTGGTATTGCAAGTTGGCTTGTTGTTGTCCCTGGGGGTGTCCGGTAGAACGAGTCAGCTATGCATCATTGGTCCAAACACCATTGACTTCATGAATCAAGGGTGGTGGTGGGAAGGCTGGATCGGATGATGGAAGGAAGTTTGGTTGTTGATGAATCTGCTATTCGTCATCTTTATTCATTTATTTTAGCTTAAAATCCCTTGTTAAACACATGTATATAACACTAACTCCATATTCTTACTAACTTGCATATGTGTGTAAATATTGTACGCTTCTTACCATTTTAACCTAAAATAAATAAAGAAGAAAAGAAAATAAAAAAGGGAAGACTGTATGTATGTAGTAGATACAGGCTGACCCGGACCCCAAGAGAAGGTCAAGACTTGACCTGATCGACTAGGAATAAAGTAGGGAGAGATAGATCCTTAATCAGAAAATCCAAAAAAATGTGTTCTATATATATTTGTATACTACACTATTTTATTTGTACATAAATTGACCTCAAATCAAATAATTTTTAAAACAAAACTTCTAAATGAAAATGTGTCCTAAATAATAAAAAATGCACAATCAAATCATGTACAGAATAAAAGCAACCACACTTGGAAAAGCCACTAAGCGATAATTGAAAGACCAATTCTAACTCCATATGAACTCAAATTGAACCAAACTCACTTCCATTATATTCTAAATTAAATTATCTTTAAAATGGATGTGATTTCATAATTTTTGGAGTCGTGGGTGAAAAGTTGATTTTCTGGGGTGGTTTGTGTAGTTTCACTATTTATTTGAAAATATTGTACTTTGTTAATGTTTGTAAAACTTTTTACTAATTATTTAAAATAAAAATAAAAAAAAATAATAAAAAAAACTAATTTGCTTATTTACCCATGTAAATAGTGTCATATATAGCCTTTGTATATATTTAATTTTCTTAACTAACTGCCACAAAAAAAAATAAAAAAACTAACATTTATTTTTCAAATAAATAGAGTGATGAAAATACAAAAAAATAGTTAGTTTTTTTGTAAATATTTTTTTAACATTGATCTTTCTACTTTATTTTTTTTCAATTTTTCTTCTCTCTTATCTTAATCCAAAAATTCGAAAATTCAAAGTTTAGTCCCATTCAATTTATTAATAAGGCTCCTCCTCGATGTTTTCAACTTGATCAATCTTTGGTGAGAGGATCCCGATCGCCGAGATTCTTCTTGTCGCAGAAGGGTGCCTAGCCTTTGAGCCATCCGGTGATAGCGAATCGTCCTTCGTCGAGGTGATCAAGGTCTTTTCCGCTCCTAAGTTGAGATCCACATTTTCTTCTAATTTTTTATCTAGATTAATCATAGTTTTAATTTTCACTTCTTTATTTCGTCGTCATTTTTTTCTAGATTTTAAAAACCATCACGATTTGATTCGCCAACAATCCTATATTTCATCTCGCTTTCTCGATGTCTACGCGTTCGTTTCTACCCCGCACGATCTCTCACCTCCGACCATGCACGGTGGTTGGAGATTCGGTTCCATCTGCCATCTTCCGCAGAACCACATTCGTTCACATCTTCCGTTTTGATTTCTAATTTATTTATAAATAAAAAAACAAAAAATATAGTTGTTTTCTTTCTCTCTAACATTTGTTTTGCAGGATCATCTAAAAAATAAAAAACATTTTTTATTTTCTGTTTTTAATTTCTGTATTTTGTATTTTACACAAAAACAAAAAAAAAGTTTCTGAACTGTTTACTATTTACAATTGAAAATAAAAAATAATAAAAAACAAACACATGCAGCACCACCGCCGCCCAACCGAGCCTCGGTCGCCCAGACGCACGGCCGCTCGTGCATGCCTCTGCATGGGGTGGTCGTCCACCTCCCGCGCGAAGTGCGCATCCCCCGCCGCCAGCCAGATCCTCCGTTGCTCCACTGTGCGGCTTCCTCCTTCATCACCCTGTATGCGTGCCCTCCACCTCAGCTTGCGCATGCGCCGCCCATACACGCGCGAACGCGCACCACCACTGCTCAGACGCCCGCCCGCCCACGCCTCCTCTTCTACAGACCGCTGGCGGGCGGCGTCCGCCGAGACCTCCAGGCCTCCGCCGATCGTCGAGGAAGAATAGGAGAGAGGTGGCGCCCCTTCCCCATGTGAAGAACGAATACTCCAAAGAAACCCTAGGAGATTAAGAAAATTTTAAAAAATTACATTAAAGCCCCCTGGACATCTCTCAAATTTCAAAAGAGCCCCTGCTCCAGATTCAAAATACGTGCGTATCATGCACACACTGGGTAAATTGCACTTTTCTTCCTCTGTTTATTTTGTGTTATTTCTTTCTGCAAGAACAAAAAATATTTACATTTCAGTTCTTGTGTTACAGACTTGATTTTGCATGATTTTTTTATTGAAATAAATGTTTTCATTGGCCAATAAAACTTCCAAAAATCATGCTATACTTCTGATGTGCTTATCTTTTTAGCATAAATTGTTCATTGCATTTGGTCATCATTTCTTATTATTAAAAAAAACAAAAACATTGTCTTTTTCTCTTCCTGACATACAAAAAATCATAAAAATTTGAATATTTCTCTAAAAATTCCAAAAATTAGAGTAGTTGCATTTAATTGTCTTTTAATTTCTGTCCAAATTTCACGCATTAATTCTTTTCAAAAGCCAAAAAATTTGAAAAAACATCAAAAATCTTATAAAAATCATAGAAAATTCTACAAAAAATCCAAAAACCGTGATTTCAGTTTCTGTTTGTATATTTGCATATATTTCATCATAAAAATAATTGTCAGGAGTGTTGGGCACTTATAATAATTTTAAGTTGCAAATTACTTCAGGTTGTGCACTATTTCTCATTTTTGCCACTGTTAATTTTTTAAAAAAATACAAAAACATCTAAAAATTCTATAAAAATTCTTATAAATATTCAAAATCTTTAAAACACAATAATATTTTCTCTGGATTTTTCTGAGTATTTTTGTTATAATTGATTAATACAAAAGAGTTTGGTGTGTGTATGTCTTATCTTGTGCATATTGTTCTTTATTTGAAATTAAAAAAATCACAAAATTAAAAATCACTAAATATTTGAAATCAGAAATTTAAAAATAAAAAAAATTAGAAAAAAAATTAAAAAGAGAATTCCACAAAAACCAAGGATAGTTTGCCTTTGAGATTCCTGCTTTTTCTCTTAATTGATTTTTCATCAATTAATTGAATAACACTAAGGAATTATAGCCTCCCTGAGTTCAATCCTGTCCTCTATACAGGTAAATAAGTAGCAAAAACATTTCTTTTGCTCCACATTATTTTCTGTAATTATTTTACAGCGAGAGAAGAAAAAAATTATTTGATTGAACCAGGAGTTTTAGAAATAACAGCAACTTGTATTACGGATGCAAACGATTACGGATATATCCATATCCGATCCGCCACCGTATCTGTTTTATATAATTTTTGACATTCGTATCCGTATCCATTTTAAAATGGATACATATATGGATATTATTTTTATATCCGCAAACATCTGTATCCGTATCTGTATATCCGTTTTCGTATATAAATATAGTAAAGGATTTATTTTTAACCCTATATGACATAATTTTATACCTTCTTTTACCATATTTGTATATTTTTTATGATGCAAACACATTTAGTAAATTTATATCGTGTGTTTTCCATCCAATTCACATATATTTAAGTCGAATCTATAGAGTATTTCTAAGATTACTCGTATGAGATCAGTATCCGTTTTACATCCGAATCTATTTTTTAAGGATATGGTAAGATAGTTTTAATATCCGTTAATATCTGTATCCATATCCGTCTTAAAAAATAGATAAGGATACAGTAATACCTATATCTATATCTATATCCGTCCGTTTGCATCCCTACTTCGTATCCATTAATAATAATCAATCCTCGAGATTTTCTGCTCAACAAAATGGCACCGTTGTCGGGAGGCACGGCGAGGGTAGTTAGGTTTCTCTTTTGACCTAATATTCTTGGTTGTAAATATCTGTATATATTTTTCCACATTCACTCCATTGTTCATATTCACTGTTTCATTTTATTTTTTCTGCTTATATTTGATAATTGTGTTTCTTATACATTCTCTTTTTTCTTTTTCTTGCGAGGACCTGCGGAGCGAAGGTGGCAATCTTAGGAGAGCTGAAGCAACCAAGCGAAGCGGAAGTGGCTTGATTCTTTACTGAGTCGTAGGATAGCATGAGAAGAGGAGAAGAAGAATTGAAGGAGACCCAAAGATAGAGAGAGAGAGAGACTTTTCTTTTCTAGCATTTGAACCCTTGTAAACGAACATTTATTTGTTGCAGTGTCTGTTTCGCCAAGTGTCAGTGCACTTGGGGGACTTCACCAGTTTTGTTTTCATCGTCTTATTTTTCTTTGTTTCCCGCGGATTTCATGAGCTACCTATTTATTGCTTTAATTAATTTGCTTGATTCATGTAATTAATTAGGTCCAAACACCCTAAAAAAGATTTCTATACCTATTGAATAGAGCGTAATTGGACTTAGTCACATTAACATGTTCTTGCCCATTAATAGAAGCTATTGTTAGGACGTTCACTTGCATTTACATATAGGTTAGTTTATTTTTCTACAATTCAATTCTACGCAGATCACTTGCATGTAGAGTGTTGGCGACAAGGTATGCATTTCTAACCCCTGCATGCATCATTGTGTTTAATCTCGCATTGGCATTTCTGATCTCCTTACTTGTTTTCACTCACATAAGTTAAAAAGGAAATTTGACACTCGGTAGGTGATTCTTTGAAAATATTTTAACCAAGTGACAACTGCCTAAAATACGGGACTGCTAAAGAAAACTCGACTCTAAAAGAACACAAGGAAAAACCATTGTTTTGGGGAGAGTATCCCCCTCATTGTTTGGTTTGTATGTAGCGAGAGAGCGACCCGCACACTAGGATAGAACCACGCCTGAACTCTTTTTAGACTAATATCTTGGGTTAGTCGTTCTCTAGTGAGGATCTCTCCGGTAGCCGGTGCAGCCCGCGATGTCCTTAACAGATTGAATTGATCGGGTAGCCAGTAAACGATCCACAATTCATAACATCTAACTTTGAGATTGGGCCAGTCTCCTAAGAGCATTGTGTTCCTAACATCTCGCTTTAACCGCTCTGATAGATTGTATTCTCACCAAACTCTAAAAATTGACAAGATAATTGATCGAACTTTCACGGTCTTCACATTGAGTTGAGTTGGTGAATTGGGGGTTTGTATTGTGTTTGATTGCTTGTGTGCATACTAGATCCTTCTGTGCATTTTCTCCTTTTTATTCACATCTTTTGACTTGACCCTCATGCTCTCTTAAATTTTTTTTCTTGCTTTGGAGATGGTTGACTAGAGTTATTTTAATTCGATCTTCGCAGATCCCTCTTACCCTCCAACTGATACACCTTCCTTTTTCCAAGAGGACCTTCCTCCTGATTTTTGTGCATATCCGCCTAACCCATTATTTCAGGAGTCGGGGGACTTTGATTCTCACCCACCCTCATCCCACTCACCCGATCCTGGGATTTTGGAGTCACTTTCATGTTACCCATACTTCAGACCTTGAATCGGATGATGGAGCATATGAATTTGAAGATTATCAATCTATTTAACATCAATAAGAACCAGAATGCTGCTCTACTATTTGAGTATACAGATTCATTTGAGGATAATTATGAGAGATTACAATCACCCAAAATACAAAAAAATGAGAAAAATTCAAAAATCCAAAAAGAATCCGGGAGACACATTGTTGATTCATTTTGTGAGGAGAGGGCACCCATGCCAAAATATTTTTCCACACAGCCACATCTCAACCTTGACCCCGAGGATGCCACTATACAGACTACTCTGGGCAATCCTCGTGTATATGCTGATTCCGATCTCCTCCCTTGTATGGAGGAGATCCAAAAATTCAAAAAATCTTGACTGTACCTGAAGTGGTGGCCACTATTCATGGGATCATTAAAGCCCCACTTCAACATGCCATGACAGATTTATCTACTCCTCAACATAAGAAGAGAAAGCGAATGAGAAGATCTTAGCATCACATCTTGACCATGGCCACTTCCTACGCCATCTCTCACCGTCCACATTTTAATAAAGGGAACACTACCATACATCATGTGAGCTGCTCCATCTCTGAACATTCTTATGATAACACTTTCCTTGATGGATGTTCATCAAACAATATAATACCCTTCTTGATGGTACAATCTCTCCATCTTGGGCCTCCCAAGAAAACCATGATGATAGTTTAATTTGCTGATGGATCTATCAAGAGGCTGAAGGGTATTCTAGAAAATGTTGTCGTTCTTATTCAGGGCATGAAGTTCACTTCTGATTTTGTAATGTTGCCCATGGATACCTCCACCCCTGTGGAGCACCCTCCAATCATCATGGGATGACCTTTCCTCTCATCTACGGGAACCATTATTTATTATGGATCAGAAGAGATTCGCTTCCGTTCTGATGTAGGGAGCGATCTGTTGATCACTACATCCACTACTTACCAGAGACCTGTGTCCCATGAGAGCCTGCCTGTGTTAGCCAACCCCAAGGAATTTGACCTTGATGATAATATAAGAGATTCTTGTTATATGTTGGATGATAATGAAACCCAAGAATTCCTCTTCAAGGAGACTCGGAAAGCATAGACCTTGGAGTTCCCCCTTCTGGTATGTGGAGATGCATTGATGACATCTGCGAGATTTACATGATAGACACCCTAGAGTGGAAGGCAGACTTTGAGACTAGACAGGACATACATGATTTGACTACTTTCACTGATGAGTCAGTTCCTATTCACTCTGATTTAGATGAGACTGATAAGGCCAAAATTGATTTGATTGCTTTTATAAATGAATTTGGGCCTTTTAATGAAGATGATGATCAAGTAGAGGCTCATCAAGCTGAAATTGATCCTATTTTTTCTGATAACGATTTCGAGCCATTTTACTTTGATGTTTGCGAGACTTCCCAGGCAGGACAGGGCCACACTACTTCCAATAACTGATTTGAGCCTGCACACTCTGAGATTGCCGAGGATACATTCTTGGTCGATCCTAATCAATTCATGTCAAATGATGACCCCAATATCAACCTACACCTTGTCAGATCCATACTTCAGTGGTCACGCAAGAAGGTTCATTTTCGACCTTCTTGACCTTTGTACATCCACTTCTCTTATATAACCATTCATTTTACTCTTTATTCTTTTGTTTTATCATTCACCCCTTTTCCGTGTGTGTGTATATATGCTATACTTAGGATGTGCTTTATCCTAAGTATAGGGAGGGGGGTGAATGATTTGTGTTGTTCATATTCGTCCTATTCATCACTCCTATTGCTGCCTATACTTAGGGATACTCTACCCTAAGTATAGGGGGGTGATGTTGTTCATATCATTTTTTATTTTTGAGTCCGTACATTCTCTGCATCGGTTTTCCCCATTTGTACAGTCTTCTATACTTAGGATTACTTGATCCTAAGTATAGGGGGGATCATGGACTTCTATTCTTTTTTATCCTTTCTTTGAGTCGTTGTAGCATAGGAGTCTTTACACTTTTCTATACTTAGCACGAGTTATGTCTTCCTTTGCCGCTCTCTGATCACTATGAGGACATAGTTCGAGCTAAGTATAGGGGGTGTCGTATATATTGTACATATACTTTAGACATAACTCGTACTTTTAATATTTATTTTTAGGGATATGTATATAAATTCATAAAATCCACGTATGTGTGTATATAGAGTTTGATTTCCTAAAAAACAAAAAAAGACAACAAAAAAAAACAAAAACAGAAAACATGCAAAAACAAAACAAAAAAACACTAAAAAACACTAAAAAGTTCTGGTATATACTTGTATATATTTTACTAACCATTTTTCCTTTTTTGAAAAAAAAACTATAAAACCAAAAATCGATAAAAAGTTGCATAAAAAACTCTTTTTGCATGTGCATCATTTTTCCTTTCTTTTCCAAAAACCAATAAAAAGTTCAAAATTACGAAGTTGTTTCAAAAAAAATTTTTGCTTTCTTTTTGCATTGTGCATATTCTTGCATTTGCATGTGCATTTTTCAGGATAGTATAGACATTTAAACTAAGTCTGGAATAAAATTGAAGAATGGAGCTTAGTTGGACCTTAATCCACTTAATTTCAGAGGAACCTTATAAGAACTGGAGTTAAGACTTTTCAGATCCTAGTGACTTAATTCTTTGAGTCCATAAGACTATGCTCACATGTCATCTTGATTAGTCTATGTAGAATATTTAACAACACATGCATGATTCTTTCAGACAGTGGCTTATCTTGGACAAACACTCTACATGTAGCTCTTCATGGGGAAGGTAGTGAGGAGGCAGAATCTTTTGGCTTGGGGTAGCATACGAGGGTAGTACATCTAGGCGGAACCTCTCATCTTCCTCTAGGGCAGGAAGTGCGTCTCAACATGGTCTAGTGATGTTGAGGTCTAAAGACAGGATGCTGTGGGGTTGCAATAATGCTTCAAAAGAGGGATAGTCTACTGTCTCAAGAGGAAAAACTCCTTATATACATGCTGCACCTTGTATATACTTTCAAAAAAAGAGAGGAAAAATGCAGAATCTCCAATAGTGGACATGCCTGATTGAAAAGTAAAATGTCTGCTGGAGTTTATATACAAGGATAAAAAAAGGAAAAAATAATAAGAGCTTCAAAGTCCAATATTTGTAAGCCTGCAGCTGGATTACTTGGCTACACTGGTCATGCATCCAAGGATAGGTAGCTACACTGGTTACCTTCCATTCTTTTCTCCATCTCCTCTTCTTGAGCTGGTTGTACTTGAACTTAGAAGGGAATATCTCTGCACCACGAGGAAAGAGTTGCTATACTGGGGAACTGGAGTTACCTTGTTGAGGGAGGTTGTTTCTTTGCTACTTTTGAGATGAGGAGCTATCATTCACTTACACAATACAAGTAAAGATTCATAGTCATAAGAATTTGTTTATGTAGACTTGTTCTGACCTGACTATTGAAGAGACCTGAACAGAAGTCTTGTGGAACTTAGAGGCTGTTAGGTTTTAAATCCATTTCCCATTAAAGTTCTGCCACACTAATAATCCAAAGGTCCGGCAGAGCTCCATACTACATTTTTTTGAAGAAACGTTTAATACTCAATATTGTCCTAACTTCTTAGTTTTCCTTCGTTTTTTTTCTTCTATTCACTTATTCTTTCAAATAAGTGTTTGCTAAGGGACTAGCAAAGGTAAAGCATAGGGGGATGATGAATCTGCAATTCGTCATCTTTTTTCATTTATTTTAGCTTAAAATCCCTTATTAAACACATGTATATAACACTAACTCCATATTCTTACTAACTTACATCTGTGTGTAAATATTGTACACTTCTTATCATTTAAACCTAAAATAAATAAATAAAGGGAGAAAGGAAAAATAAAGAAAAGAAAATAAAAAAGGGAAGACTGTATGTATGTAATAGATACAGGCTAACCCGAAACCCGAGAGAAGGTCAAGACTTGACCTGATCGACCAGGAATGAAGTAGGGGGAGATACATTCCTTAATCATAAAATCCAAAAAATGTGTGTTATGTATATTTGTATACTACACTATTTAATTTGTACATAAATTAATCTCAAATGAAATAATTTTCAAAACAAAAGTTTAAATAAAAATGTATCCTAGATAATAAAAATAATTGCACAATCAAATCATGTATAGAATAAAAGCAACCACACTTGGAAAAAGCCACTAAGCGATAATTGAAAGACCAATTCTGGCTCCATATGAATTCAAATTGAACCAAACTCACTTCCATTGTATTCTAAATTAAATTATCTTTAAAATATCTGTGATTTCATAATTCTTAGAGTTATAGGTGAAAAGTTGATTTTCTGGTGTGGTTTGTGCAATTTCACCATTTATTTGTACATATTGTATTTGGTAAATGTTTGTAAATATTTTTTATTAAATATATAAAATAAAAATAAAAAAATAAAAAATTTAAGACAAAAAAATAATTTGCTTATTTACCCATGTATATAGTGTCATACATAGACTATGTATATATATATATTTAATTTTCTTAACTAATTACCACAAAAAAATTAAAAAAACTAACATTTAATTTTCAAATAAATAAATTGACGAAAATACAAAAAAATTAGTTAATTTTTTGTAAATATTTTTTTAACATTTATCTTTCTGCTTCATCTCATTTCATTTTTTCTTCTCTCTTATCTCTTATCTTCATCCAAAAATCCAAACTTCAATCCAATTCTATCTATTAATAAGGCTCCTTCTCCATCTTTTCAACTTGATCAATCTTTGGCGAGAGGAGCCTGATCTCCGGTGATAGCGAGTCGGCCTTCGTCGAGGTAATCAAGGTCTTTTATGCTGCTAAGATGAGATCGACATTTTCTTCTTACTTTTTATCTAGATTAATATTAGTTTTATTTTTCACTTCTTTATTTCGTCGTCATTTTTTTCTAGATTTTAAAAACCAACACGATTTTATTCTCTAACAATCCTATATTTCATCTCACTTTCTCGATCTCTACATGTTCGTTTCTGCCTCGTACGATTTCTCACCTTCGACCGCGCACGATGGTCGGAGATCCAGTTCCATCCGCCATCTTTCGTGGAACCGTATTCGTTCACGTCTTCCGTTTTGATTTTTGGAATCGAGTCATCATACTTGCATCCTAATTTGTTTATAAATAAAAAAAAATGTATTCATTTTCTTTCTCTCTGATATTTGTTTTGCAGGATCATCTAAAAATAAAAAAATAAAAATAAAAAAACATTTTTATTTTCTTTTTTTAATTTTTCTATTTCAGATTTGCAAAAAAACAAAAAAAAAAGTTTTTTCTGATTACTGTTTACTATTTACAATTGAAAATAAAAAATTTTAAAAAACAAACACATGCGGCAACGCTGTCGCCCAACCGAGCCTCGGTCGCCCAGACGCACGGCCGCCCGTATGCGCCTTTGCCTGGGGTGGTCGTCCACCGCCCGCGCGAGGTGCACATCCCCTGCCACCAGCCAGATTCTCCATCACTTCGCCGCGAGGCTTCCTCCTTCATCGCCCAGTCCGTAGGCCCTCCACCTCAGCTTGTGCAGGTGCCACCAATACGCGTGCCAACGCGCACCACCACCACTCAGACGCCCCCTTCCCGTGCCTCCTCATTTGCAGACCGCCAGCGGGCGGAGTTCGCCCAGACCTCCAGGACGCCGTCGATCGTCGAGGAAGAATAGGCAAGAGGCGACACCCTTCCCCACTTGAAGAACGAATAGACCAAAGAAACCCTAGGGGATTAAGAAAATTTTGGAAAAATTACATTAAAGCCACATGGACATCTCTCAAATATCAAAAGAGCCCCTACTCCAGATTCAAATCACGTGCATATCACACACACACACTAGGTAAATTGCACTTTTCTTCCTCTATTTATTTCATGTTATTTCATTCTGCAAGAACAACAAATATTTACATTTCAGTCCTTGTGTTACAGACTTGATTTTGCATGATCTTTTTATTGAAATAAATGTCTTCTTTGATCAGTAAATCTTCCAAAAATCATGCTATACTTCTGATGTGCTTATCTTTTTAGCATAAATTATTCATTGCATTTGGTCATCATTTCTTATTATTAAAAAAATAAAAAACAGTGTCTTTTCTCTTCCTGAAATTTAAAAAATCTTAAAAATTTAAATATTCTCTAAAAATTCCAAAATATTAGAGTAGTTGTATTTCATTGTCTTTTAATTTCTGCTCCAAATTTTTCGCATTAATTCTTTTCAAAACACAAAAAAATCGAAAAAACATAAAAAATCTTATAAAAATAACAAAAAATTCTACAAAATCCAAAAAACATGATTTCAGTTTCTGTTTGTAGATATTTACATATATTTTATCTTTTTGTAATAATAATTCTAGGAGTTGTGGGTACTTGAAATAATTTTAAGTTGCAAATTACTCCAGGCTTTGCACTATTTCTCATTTTTGCCACTGTTTGATTTTTTGAAAAATATAAAAACATCCAACATTTCTACAAAAATTCTCATAAATATTTCAAAATCGTTAAAACGCAAAAAAAATTTCTTTGGATTTTTCTGAGCATTTTTATTATAATTGAAAAATACAAAAGAGATTGGTATGCGTATGTCTTATCTTGTGCATATTGTTCTTTATTTGAAATCAAAAAAATTGCATAATTAAAAATCACTACAAATTTGCTAATCAGAATATAAAAAAATTAAAAAATTAAAAAATTAAAAAGAGAAAATTCCACAAAAATCAGGGATAGTTTACATTTGAGATTCTTGCTTTTCTTTTAATTGATTTTTCATCGATTAATTGAATAATCCTCGAGAATTGTAGCCTTCCTGAGTTCTATCCTGTCCGCTATACATGTAAATAATTCGCAAAAATATTTATCTTGCTCCACATTATTTTCTATAATTATTTTGCAGCGAGAGAAGAAAAAAATTATTTGTTTGATCCGGGATTTTTCGGGGATAACAACGACTTCGTATCCATTAATAATAACCACCCATTGAAGATCCTGTAGCAACAAAGACAACCATCTACTGCTGCGGTGGTCCATGATTGGGTGCCTGCACGTAGAACATGTGCAAGCCTATCGGTGGCTACTGGCTCGGTTGAGGTTGTTATGGCGGTGATGGGTTATCTTTCTTCTCAGCTGGAACCTCTACGGGTGGTGTCGTCGACTGGACTGAACTGATGGTACCCACCAATAGCTCCAACTGCTTGGTGATCTGGTCCAGCTTGTCGAGGTGCTGCATCCTCTTCTCGATCACGGTGAGTTTCTCCAGGTCTTTTGATCGCTTTTCGATGATGTCAAGATTTGAGAGATGGCCCCCGATGATGCTGAGGTTGGAGCTCTCATCTCTCTCCACCTCACAAGACGCTGCCATGTGGACTTGCTTCTAAAGGAGATGGGGTTGCTTCAGATATGCCTTGGATGAAGAGAGGGCGGTCTCTCCTTCGGCCATTTCCTAAAAAATCTACCAAACTACGTCTTCATCCTTGTTGAAATGTGACTCCCCATAGGCTGCGTCAACGAGCCTTTGGCTTTCTACGTTCAGCCCCCCAAAGAAGTGTTGGACCAAGCCGGTCCTTGGAATTTCATGTTGGGGCATTTCTCCTGTAGATCTGTGAAGCTCTCCCAGGTTTCATGAATGGTCTCGTGGGCTCCCTCAGAGAAGTTGCTAATTCTGGCTCGCATCTAGTTGAGTCGACCGAGATGATATAATTTGTATAGGAAGGCGGACTTCAGTTCCTCCCATTTCATCACAACCTTTCCTAGATGATTGATCCAATATAGGGCCTTGTCTTGTAGACTGAAGGGGAACACCTTCATCTTCACTACATCCAATGGAACATTGGGGTAGTGGGTAGTACGACAACTGCGTAAAAATTGCTCCAGGTTAATGTAGGGCTCTTCACTGGTATGCTCGTGAAAAGATGGGAAAAGAGAAAAGAACAGAGGCTTTAGCTCAAAGTGAGCATGCACTAGTGGAATGAGGATCCACTCGGTCACTTGGCTGTCTACAGGATTATAGGTCTCTTTTAGCTTGGGTTTCAGCCTCCCTTGTTCTGGCTCTTCCTCATCGGGGTTCTCTCGGGGTCCATGTCCTCCTCCTCCTGTTCTGTCTCCTCCTCCTCCTCCTATTTGTCTATTCATGATGTCATTCATTATATCCTGAAATGCAGTCTGTGCTAGGGCTTGCTCTGTCAGCTGCTGCTGAATCGCCTGGATAGATGCCAACAACTGAGCGTTTACGTCTTTCTGATCATGCATCTATCCTTGCTCTGGCTGAGAAGGTGGCTGCTGACCCTTGCCCTTTCATGAGGAGCCATTTCAGGGTATGAGTCCGAAGAGATGAATTCTGTGTTCGGATCCAAGACTGGGACTATCTTCTATCTGCAATTTGAAAAATCCCTAATCAGACCACTTGCAATTGAATCCTTGTTGCTAAGATGAATATGGAATTAGGGTCAATCCCAGAGTGCTGTGAATGAAAAAGATGTGGACTGTAATCGACTCTCATTGACAACGGCAAAGGCGAGACAATGGTGATCCCGGTTTATTTGGTGGTCAAGAAGTATGGATAGAAGACGAGGAGTCTGGAGATCGATCTGCAAGGTCCGGATCAGGTTCTTAGGAATCGCTTCGAAATATTGACGAAGTCTACACAATGGAATCGATGTAGGTGTCGGCAGAGTCCCGAATATACCATCCATGATCGACATCGTGAAGCAAGAGGGAGATCTATGCAAGAGGAAAGATATGGTGGTCAATGAGGATTAAAATGGAGTGTAAAAAAGTAGAAAATGCTCGAATTGAGCGAGGGTCAAGAGAAGACACATATGACAAAATTTTGCACAACTGCGGGGGACTTTATTCTTTGAACCTTATTATAGATCCATACAAACATAATACCAAATTGGGTTCACCAACTAACGCCATGTGAAGCCGTAAAGGTTCGACTATTTATTATCTCTTCAGTTTTTAGAGTTGTTATTTCAGACATATCTTATAACAAGTCTTTAACACGCTAACCCTATAGGAGAGAGAGTACTGCCAGAAAAGTATCCTGTATTTGTCCTCCTCCTTTGTAACATGTAGTATATATTTTTTGAGGTCTTTGTAACCCTTCTTGAATCCCTACTCATCCAAAGAAATAGAGACAGGAAGTTGATAGGCGAAATCGCTACTTCGATTCTCGCTCGCAACGGAACCCGTGAGCGTGAAAGAACCTACTCGGACGCAAACCGATGAGACAAACATCATCGTGAAGGAGTGGCCTATGCTCAGTACTTCAGACCATGTCGATTCTCCACATAAGGCGGGAACACCATCGTTGACAAGGCCCTACTCAGTCATGTATGATAGAAGCGCCATTACTTCGGAAATCCAAGCAATACACAAGGTAATTACATACTGGGTTTTGGGCTCTAATCCTTCGCGGATATTGCCTCGCTCATGGGAGGGGTTTTGATACCCTCCTAAGGTACTAGAAAGCAATGAGGGGTTTATGAACCCAAGACAATGATAGTCCATTAGAGATTCTAATTAAGGTCAAAGTTTATTTAACAATCCCGTTGTTTTAATTTTTGGGTTTTCACTTTTTTTGGATATGTTTTCATACAAGCGCCTAATGCTTTTGTAGATTTTTATTTAAGCCCTAGGTGCTTAAAATTAGAGGGAGATATCAATAGGCCGTGCAAGTCGATTGAATGATGGAAATCTCACCATTGAATCTAATGATGCATGTTGAGTTAGAGGACTTATAGTGCTTCCCAGCTCTCTCTCCATGCGGTATGCAAAACTGAATTTTTAAACTTATTCTGCATGGTGGTGTACAATCAACAAAATCGACTTAAATAATATCTGCTATTAATTGTGAAGAACCAACTGTTAGAATTTCAGAAATGAGACCAAGTTCCGGTCTTTGATGTTGATTTGTGCCTGCCACAACGGGTCCTGCAAGCATTGTATACGACCTCTCTCGGCACGCGGTCTCAAGTCCAAATTACTAACATTATTAACTTGGCTAGATCCAAATGTAAAGGACTATAGGAACATGCATTCTTATTAGGGTTTAGACCTAATTAGCGAGTCAAGCAACTTATATCTAGGGGCACCATGAACACAAAACAAAATAAAATAAGGCGAAAACTCAAGACAATGGAAAACAAAATAAAAAAGGCGAGAAAATGCGGAAAACTACGACGAGGCCCCCCAAGTGATGAGACACCCGAGCACTGAGCCTCATTGTGGAGAGTAAAGTCCAAAGTTCCCAATTATTACATATCAAAACTGTCTCTCTCTCACCAATAAATACATGAATGAGACCTAATATAATTCTAGGCTAAATCCTTCTCCTTGCTTCCTTTGTAGCCTCTACAACTGGTCACATAGTGAAGACCAACCTCCTCCAAGCTTGGCGGCATCGGCTTCCTAAAAATCCATCCTCACGTGGCGGGCCCTCGCAACAAAGTCACAAAGAGATTGCGTTAGCATCAATAATCAAATTAAATCAAATTAGGCTAGAGACAAAGAATTAAATGAATGAAAATAATTCAATGAATATTTACAGCAATGACTCACTAAATTAGAATAAATGACCATACAAAATAAACAACAAAACTAGGCTATGCTCATTACTCCTCGGCAACAACGCCATCTGATAACTGGGAAAAATTAAAGGGTTGCACAGTTTCACAAGGCATAACCGCAGTCAGAGTGTTGACCACTCTAAAATCTTCGGTTAATCAACAATTAACCCACAATAAATAAAAGCAATGAATAACACAAGTGAGGTTAAAATTTATTATCTCTACCACAAGATGCATAGTGATTAAGCATGTAGAGGTCGAACCACGGAGAGCAATGTTCAACATATGGTTATTTATTTACAACCATGCCATTTATCATGTATATACATATATCTTTTTGTGGGTTTTTGATTTTATATTTTTTATTTTACTTTATATTTTTGTATTATATTTTTAGTTTTATAATTTTATATTTTCTTTTTTTATATATTTTCAGATTTTTCGATGTTTTCTTTTAAATATATATAATTTATATAAGTCTACATGTATACATATAGAATAATTTATTTGTAAATACTAATAAATATAAATAAAATGAAAAATGAAAATTGTTTTTGGATTTTATAAAATTTTCTAATATTTTTTTGTGATTTTTCTAGATTTTTGCTAATTTTTATGGAATTTTAAAATAAAAATATCCCAAATAAGGGATTTAATAAATACTTGAAATTGATTTGAATTTTTAAAAATTGTAAATAATGTTCAAAATTATCCAAATCAATTTCAATATTTAAAAATTTATATAAAAAAGTTATAGAGCATAAAATTTTTTTTAGATTTTTAAATGATTTTATTAGAATTATATGAAGTATTTTGGGGTTTTTTAAATTTTTAGGCTTTTTCTTTTTTTATCATTAGTGATTTTTGGTCTGGAATTAATGTATAATAAAATAAACTATATATATTTTTGGAATTTTAAGGGACATTTTTATATTTTTTGGTATTTTCTAAGCTAGATAGTACAAAATTAGGCTCCTTTTGATTTTTAATAAAGATATAAATGCACAAAAATGCAAAATAAATACGGGGTGTGAAAATACATGATAAGAGGCATCCATCCCTATTCTTGCGTATTTTTATGAGCACATTAGCTATTTATAAAAATTAGGTGAAATACATAAAAATACATGTCCTAATAGGAGAATAATTGTAATTAAAATAAATGGTAAGGGCTCAAATGAAATTTTTCCCAAAATATACACGTAATTAAAGTTTTATTAAACTATTTCACATACACAAAAATGTCAAGGCATACATTGCTGGGAAGGACCTAAATGTAATATGCAATAAATACATGGGTTGATCTATAAAATACCCATTTATGTTACACTTAACAATTTATTTACAACATTTTTTGATAAATACAAAATTACGGGGCCATATATGAAAGTACCCCATATACGGCGTACGGATGGACGAATGGATGAGCGTCACTTAACACATGGCGTGCATTGGACGACACATACACTTTCGACGATGAACGCACTGGATCAGATCTGGGGTCTTATCAATGGATGAGGTGCTGCGTGATCGAACGATCGGGATCAAAACTGGGGCCGCCTCCTTATCGGACGGTTCATAGCATGTCTCCAAGAATAGGGAATAACACGAGCGTGGTTTTCCCTGTTCGCTCTATTCTTCGAGCTCTGAGGCTTCTCTAGTGATGATGCATTGCTCTCTAGGTTCCTGATGGCGATGCACGTCTGATGGTGCCTCGGATGGTGTCCAAGACTCAGCGAAGAGCCCTAGCGAGTCGATGGAGTTCCAGGCACCTGGGGAGTCAAGAATGGAGTGGATTTGGGCCCAAAAGGGCTCCGTTGAGCATGCGCCCTACACCGAAAGCAAACAAGGCCAAGGGAAAAATGCCTTGGCCGGTAAACTAGGGGAATGGAATCGAAAGGAGTTGGGCGGTCGGCTCTCCGACGTGGTGGAGGAGTTAAAGGACGATATGGCAGATCAACGGTTGATCTGGGTGAGTTAGATGCGCGGGATGATCAAGAAGCGAAGGAGAAAATATGGGAGGGGGAGGTTTGATGGAGGTCGAAGACACGTATAGGTCACGATGAATAAATGGTCGGAGCTCTAGAGCTCCGGTGAAGAAACTTAACCGGTCCTACCTAATTAACTAAGGAAATTATGAAATAAAAGGCTCGAAAATAAACCTATGACTAATTCTAAGCTAATAAACGTAAGAACACAACTCCTATACCTGGGTGTCGACCAGAGAGCAGGGTCGTCGGCGAGGTAGCCTTGGGTGCACCTCCGTCCTCCTGGAGCTCTGCCCTGCCGCGAGAAGACTCCTCCTGTCACGAGAAGACCTGCTAGACCAAAGATGAGGGTTCCGAGACTCAAAATGGTGACCAAAGAGTTGTTTGAAGATGCGGGTTTTTATTTATAGGCAAAGCTTAGCACCCTTATTAACTGAGTTATTTGGAGAAAATCATACTATGTACACATAATCCAGACGCTTGGCGTATAGGAGGGATGATTAATGATGAGTTTGTATGAAGATATCGGGGGCAGTTGATCGATAGATCATGTGGCAAAAGGCAAGAAAACATGAGAGAAGACGGGTTGCGTCATGTCAGCGGGTCAGTGGGGGAGTTGACTCGGAGTCAACGAACGACGACTGCGATCGGTCCAGCTCAGTCCCCTAGAAGATAGAATAGTGTATTTATTCGTAAATAATTAATTAAAATTAGTAATTTATTTTATTATTTTTTATTATAGAATAAAAATGTTTATTATTTTATTTAGTATATTATTATGACTTTTATTTATTTTTTTGATGTTATTTATTAGTAGTTGCTTTTTAAGGGTACAAATATAGGTATTTTACTTATATTTTAATTTTCTGTAATTTTTAATTCTCTTATTTTATATATTCATAACTTATTTTTAAGTGTATAAATATATTTTTATTATATTTTTGTAATGTTATTTTTACACTAAAATAAATAGGTACATAAATTATATATGTATACTTATAGGTATTTTATCTATGAGGCATATTTTTTTTATTCTAATGTATTTTATTGGGTTTTATTTTGGTTTTATATTTTTATTGGAACATAAGTAGTATTTACAAGGGTCTAAAAATATAAGAGGGTAAATAATGAATGAATAACTTTCACTTTTATTTATATATATGTACCAACATAGGTATTTTGCCTATATATTGTATAGACTCATTTTGTTTTGTATTTTCTCTTTGGTTTGTTTTGGTTTTAATATGTACATAAGTTATAAATAATAATTACAAAACTATAAAAAATATAAAATTGTAAAAATAATAATGAATGAATAAAATGAATATTTTAATCGGGTACAATGTACAATGAGGGTCCAAAACCTAACTTCCACACCTTATCTCCAAAAAATATAATCATCACATTCAGTAAATAGCTTATGAAAAGTTATATACAATTAGAGGTTATTTTGATATATTTTGAGTTTTTATTTGGAAGATATGGTTCTGTGAAGTTGGGTTTTTGGCTTTTTATTTTGTGTATAAAATGTACACTGTGCGTTATTTTTGTACAAACTCAGTTTTGTATTTTTATTTACATTATTGTCTACAACTTTCATGTACAAATTTTCTTTATTTTATGTATAAATAATAAAGAATAAAATAGGTGCAAAAAATGAATTACTGAATGAATAAAATAAATCGGTTTTATTGTATTTTTGGCCCTTATCTCCCCCTACTTTATTCCTTGTCGACCAACTCAATTATTGACATGGTCTAAGGATTTAGGGTCATAAAATATCTTTGATATTATATTCTTTTTCTTTTCTTCTCTTTATTCTATAATTTTGGCATTAAAAATAATATTTTTTTACATAATAAATGCAATAAATAATGAATGCTATTTTGTACAAATTGATGCTATTTACATGTATTAGCTAGGATTTTTAAGGCCAAAATGATAGAATAAAGTTGATGAAATGGAGATGCATCACCTAACACAATCCAAATTGTGAAATCTGAGGCATCCATCATTATATCAAGAGGTAGAGACCATTCCAGCGGCTGTAGGATGAGATCTCAGGTGATTAGCTCCTTCAGTTGATTGAAAGAATGGAGAGCCTACTGATCAACATTAAAAATTGTCTCCTTGCATAATTCAGTCAGTGGTCGGACGATGCGGCTGAAATACTCGATGAATCGTCTGTAAAAACCTGTATGCCACAGGAACGAGATCACATTTTCTGACATTATGATGTGGCTCAAGATTGGCAATAGCATCTACCTTTGCTAGCTCGACTTCCATGCCACGCTTGGAAACGATGTGGCCTAACACAATCCCTTCGATGTCTATGAAGTGGCTCTTTTCCCAAGACGGTACGAGATTGACTTCACAACATTTCTGAAGCACATAGTCCATGTTCTCAAGACAAGAATCAAAGTTGTCACCATAGATGGAGAATTCGTCCATAAACACCTTGAGAAACCATATCGGAGAAAACTGTAAGAATGCATCTATGGAAAGTGGCAGGTGCATTGCACAAATGAAAGGGCATTCTCCTGAATGTGTAGGTGTCAAACTAGCAAGTGAAAGTAGTTCTTCTCTTGGTCCTCTGGGTTGATGGCCTCTTGGTTGTATCCGGAATACCCGTATAAAAAGCAGAAGAACTCCTTGCCAGCCAATCTTTACAAAACTTAATCAATAAATGTCAAGGGGAAGTGGTCCTTATTGGTTGCAGCATTGAGGTGGCGATAGTCAACACACACGCCAAGATGTTGGTACCGGAGTAGAAATCTCCTCTCCTCTTTCATTTGTAACCACGGTGAGCCCAAATTTCTTTAGAACATGCAAGGGGCTCACCCATTTGGAGTCAGAGATAGGATAAATGAAGCCTACATCACACCATTTCATTATATCCTTCATGACTACGTCCCACAGTATTCTATGAAATTATGGAGATGGCTTGGCATCATCTTCCAAATAGATGTGATGTGAACACATAGCATGATTTATCTCGCGGAGTTCTGATACATGCCAACAAACTACCCTACGATTTTTCTCTAGAACCTCAAGTAGTCGAGATACCTGATCAGTGGTCAGCATGCTATTGATGATGATCGGATACATGCTTTCTACACCTGCAAGGAAAGCATACCTGAGGCCAGCGAAAAATGGCTTTAACTATGGTTCTGATCTAGTCTTCTTCTCAGTCACTTCTGAAACTGAACTGGTAGGTAGATGATCTACCATGATTTTGGAGGTGCTGCTCATCTCGGTCAATGAAATCTTTACTGATAATGTGCCGAACAAAATTATGTTCGGGCCAGCATGAATCTTCTACCTCAAAAAGCTCCATCAGCAAGTAAGAATATGTCTCCTAGTTGACGTCAGAGCATGTATCGACTGTGTTTTCCAGGTCTTCCTCTGGAAAGAGGATTTCCTGAACCCATGTGTCATTCAAAGAAAATTCTGTATCTTTGTTCTCTGCAATAAAGTCACAGTCTGCTTCAGACAGTTTTGTTTGACCTTTGTCCGATATGACTTTTGGTTTACTGACCATATCCATTGTTACTTTATTGTTGCTCGAGTAGAACTTGATCTTCTTAGACCCATAGTCAACCACAACCTCTACAGTTCGCAGGAAAGGCTAGCCAAGAATGATCAGGGTCTGGAGTAATGGTGTAGGAGAGTCCATATCAAGGTCCACAAAATCAAAAGGAAACTGCATGTCCTACACCTTTATGACAACATCCCTGAACAACCTCAGGGTCATTTGATCGATCGATCAATGAATTGAAGGGTCATACGTGTCAGCTTGAGCGGTCCCGGCCCAAATTCTGTGAGCAACGAGTCGGACATGAGGTTGATTGAAGATCCACTATCAAGAAGGGTTCGCTCGAAAATCTGGTCAAAAATATCTCATCTGATTAATGACGCTCCTTTGTCTGGCTTCTTTTTTAAGAGATTGTTGATTGCTTCCATTGTAGCCATGGCGAGGACGTCCTTTTCAACTAGCTGGCAAATGCTATTGTGGTTCGATAGATGCTTGTTCGTGCATGCTTCTTTCAAGTCCTTCTTCACAACGGGCATATATTCCATGGATTTTAGCAAAGGTAATTCAACAGTCAAGTTCTTAAGAATATCCACAAAACCTGGATCAGATAATGCATTTTTTCATTTTGCATTTTTTTGGATTTTTCAATTCCGTCAGGAAAAGGAATATGAACATAAATGATATCAAAAGTATTGTTCTTATTTACATTAGAATTCATGTCCACAACAATTTGTATAACTGGATTGCAAAAAGGTGTACACTCTGGACTGGCGGTGCACATCCAAAAACTGTTGTCTCTACTCCGTTAGTTGGCACTTAATCAGTTGCTAGAGCTTG
This sequence comes from Ottelia alismoides, assembly GCA_037367405.1. Classification (NCBI taxonomy): domain Eukaryota; kingdom Viridiplantae; phylum Streptophyta; class Magnoliopsida; order Alismatales; family Hydrocharitaceae; genus Ottelia; species Ottelia alismoides. Next base: position 274,808 of record JAZKJV010002853.1, on the reverse strand, counting down.
CTCCTCCATGGCTGCATGACTTCACTTCGACTATGATCATCTTTCTGGTCTTTTTCTTTTTTCTGGTTTTTTGTTCTTTTTGCTAGGGATGGTGGTGGTTGGTAGCTGGCATGGGTCCTCCTTCTTCCTATTCCTCTCCCAAACCTTTAGCTGGCATGACTGATGCAGAAGATGACGATTCACCATATGAATCTTTATTCTTCCCTCTAATAATGGCAGACGGAGGCATGGTCCTACTGCTCTAAAGAGTAACAACATTAGACAAAACAAAATTACAATCAACTGACTCTACAAGCATAGACGGGTCTTCACATTCTACCTGATCTTTTCGCTTGAAGTTATTAGGGTTTGCTTCGACTTGGGTCGAAATTGGATTCTTGGTGGTTGTCAGGTCGTCTAGATTTGGAGTCATCTCTACCAAGCCCTTGACCGACTGGGCCAAGCAATCGAGTCTCGGGTTCACAAGATTCACCTCAGAAGGTTCAAAATGCTGGCCACGCTGCGTCTTATGGTGTGTAGGTTGAGATGGGTGCTGCTGATAGTGTTGTTAAGGAGGAAGATGCTGGTATTACTGGTTGTGAAGAGGAGGATACTGCTGGTGAGGTGCAACCCCATACGAATGGTACGGTTGATGTTGGAAGTATTGCGGCTGCTGGTATTGCTGATTCCGTCTCCAACTATTTTGATATTATGGAGATGATTGGTACTGAGGTTGAGGCTGAGAGGAATGGACAAATCTCCCTCCATGGTGCTGAGGGAATGGATGAGAATTTGCATGATGGCTCAGCTGAAGTTCGCTTAGATGGGCCAACTGCATATCGTTAAACCAAACTCCATTCACCTCTTGAATGAGTGGTGGTAGAGGAGAGAATGGATCATAAAAATACTGGAATTCTGGTTGGTCAACCACCAACTACTACTGTTGCAGTGCCTGGTCGGGAGTCTGCACGTAATACACGTGTTGGATTGCCAGCTATTGAGGACTGGGCTAAGGCTGTTGTGGCGATGATGGCTCATCTTTCTTCTCAGCAAGAGTCTCTATCAGTGAGGTCTCCGACTAGCAAGCATTGATGTTACTCACCGAAAACTCCAGTTGCTTGGCGATCTGGTCCAATTTGTCCATATTCTGAGTTCTTTGATTGATTATAGCTATTTTTTCGAGATCATGTGATTACTTCTCGATGATATCAACTTTGGAGAGAAGTCTCCCGATGATGTTGAGGTTGGAGCTCTCATCTCTTTCTACCTCATGAGACACTGCCATGTGAACTGGCTTGTGGAGGACTTGGCGATGCCTTTGATATGCACGAGATGAAGAGAGAGTGGCCTCTCCTTCGACCATTTCTTCAAAAATATGCCAAAGTACATCTCCATCTTTGTTAAAAAGGGATCCTCCACGGGCAACGTCAACTAGTATTTGATTTTCAATATTCAGGCTTCAAAAAAGTGTTGGACCAAGTTGGTCCTCGGTATCTCATGGTGGGGCATTTCTCCTGCAGGTATGTGAATTGCTCCCATGCTACATGAATCGACTTGTGGGTAGCATGGGAGAAGTTGTTAATCCGGACTCACATTTGGTTGAGTTGATCAAGAGTATAAAACTTGTGAAGGAATACAGACTTAAGTTCCTCCCAGGTCATCATGACTTTCCCAAATGGTTGACCCAGGAAAGGGCCTTGTCTTAAAGACTGAAGGGAAATGCGGTCATCTTGACTACACCTAACAAGATGTTAGGATAGTGTGTGGTACGGTAGATGTGAGAGAACTACTACATGTGAATGTACGGTTCCTGATTAGTATTCCCCTGGAAAGTGGGCAGAGGAGCAAGGAACTGAGGCTTGAGTTCAAAGCAAGCATGCACCGATGGGATGCGAATCCACTCGGTCATCTGGATGTCTCCAGGGTTATAAGTCTCTTTTAGCCTAGGTTTAGGGTCCTCATTCCTTGCCCCCTCTTCTTAATCATCACGAGGTATGCTATCCTCTCCTCCTCTTGTGGGTTTGTTCCTCATATCATTCGACATGTCTTGGAATGTGGTCTGCACTATTGCTTGCTTAGTTAGATGTTGCTGCATGGCTTGGATGGAAGCAAACAACTGAGCATTCACTTGACTCTGATCGGGTGTTTGGCCCTTCTCTGGCTGAGGTGGTTTTTGTTGTGACGCACCTAGGATCCGGGTACTCGGCAAACCAATCCACGCACATACATTCCACATTCTAAAATTTGTCATTCACAAAAGCAGGAGAAAATACCAACATGCATATGAATTTAAAATTTTTGCTTCACATTCAACCTGTTTACAACCACAACTTGTATTTCTATTCATTCATTCCATACACCATTTTCCATTACATTCCATTTCCATGTCCACAAAATATACATTACATGTTGTGTCTCTCAAAAAGTGGAAGCTACAAGTACATGAACCAGTAAAAGAAACTATCAATATTGTACCACAAAAAGGGTGAAGCTGCACAAAAAGGATGGTGCCTCTAACAAATCACTGCTGCGAACTTGTGGATCCACACGTAGGTACGTTAAGAGCAAAGTTGCTCAATACGATTTAAACAACTATACACTAACAAGCAGGATATAATTTAAATGTGTGTAAAAAAAAGAAACTAGGTAACCTGATCTGACAAGAGTCACATTTTTATTTTAAATATGGATATGAGTAACCAAGCTTCATGGATAGTCTGTGATCTTGGTCTAGGTGAGACCTCACACTATGACTCTAAGGCAAAAAGAATACCTTAGGATTGGGGTGCCTCCGTAGGCATGCGGTGGGGTACATGCATCCTAACTAAGTTCCCAACACATTCACTTAGCTCCACTTCGCAATTGTACTTACGATTAACAAATTAGATTCCAACCCGCGAATCATCGCGACAATCCAATCCTCCTTATGCACAAGAGATTCACATCCCATCACCAACTTCATTTATGAAATTTTCCCAGAACTCCCCTCTTAGCGCTCCCACTTGGAATACCGACCAGTGTTATCTACATTGGCCTGTACACGAGTGTTAACTCTAAGTGATAACCGAAGCACTAGCCGACCAACTATGACTACTTGGCCTGCGTTCGAGCACTGGGCTAAAGCACGCAAGTACTGAGGCCAACACCGTCATATTAGCACCTCGGTGTGCTAAGCAACATGTCCCTCAACCATCGCAGCTACAGTAGCAGTTGGGATCGCGGTCAACTAGGTTTCTACCCGGGGCCCCAAGGGTGCATGCCCCTCCCTTGGCGGCAACTACTCCACTACCCAATGCCACTAAAGATTAAAATCGTTGTATCATGGATAATAATTCATCAGGAGAAGCATTAATTGAACATAGATGTAAGATACAAATCTGGATATGTAATTAGAGGCAGCAATTTTTGGGGTAATATTTATCCTAGGCATCCAAGTGACAAACGACATGAGGTCACACAAGAGGAGACATGTTGGAACTTCAATAATTGTCTGCTGGTAATCATAAATTAATGGTAATCCTAATGTAATCGTATAACTACCTTGATCTACGTTTTCTTGAATACATTTGTTATATCGCGACCATTTTTTTCAACACACTCTCCAAACCATCATGGAACAAGATGTTATGAGGATATATATTGGCAACCAAATGACCATGAATAGCACATGCATCTTTAAATTTATAGACTAGCTACTTCTATTAGCGAATATATCTACGACTAAAAACTAAGTTAAACAATCCATATCTGCTCATAAACTGCTCATGTAAGTAGTTACAACTGCCTAAAGAAAAGGCAAATACCCAGTAAGTGCATCCATCTAAACCAAGCAGAAAAATGCTTGGATTTACAGGTATTCCAACAAAAATGTCTCGTGATGTGCAGTAAGATCCCCTTGACCTTGTTGCATTATGTGATATTGAAATATAAATTAAGTGAAGCTATCATGAGCAAGAGTATAAACTCGGTCACCCATCCAACGAGCAGACATATGATTAACATGTGTTCTACAAAATATGCATGGCGATGGATGTTGTAATGGACCAAGTCTCACTTGACCATAGATTCCAAATAAACCCCTTTCTCATATCTTACAGATAAGATCAGCAAACCAATATGGCAATAGTTTTAAGCACACCCGTAACTAAGAGATATCTCATATAATCTTGATTTATAACATTCTGTTTCCATAGGAAGGCCCACAAATGCATTAAACTCTTTTGATCTTACACAGACCGCAGATATAATTTCAAGAATAAATCCCTACTAATATCCTACATAGGAGATCAACCAACCCACATCAACTATTGTCTCTACATATGTTTCTGGTAGTCACCAATAAGAGCTCAGATTTGCTATCCCAGAAAATCACAGCCGATAAATATTCAGATAAGAATTATTTGGCACAGATTCAAAAAGGAAAATCCTACCCCTGTTCGAGATATGAGATCAAAACCAACATCAACCATTATCATACACCATATGTAACTTATATATGCAGGTTAATAAAAACTCAACTTCCTGATATCTCGAAGCCTTCATTAGTATCAAGTTGAACAAAAGGCTCTAATTGAGCAAATATATATATATATATATATATATATATATATATAGGTCAAAATCATGTGGAAGCCGTAGTAAGAGGAGGGGACACCGTACCTCAAAAAGAATTGAAATCTCGTTTTCTCCTCCCATGGAGAACGTCACGGATGGTTCTCCTAATCGCGAGATGAATCGCACATGGGGATGCCTTGGACTTTCTCTACACGATTGCGACTTTGGATCGCCGATTCAAGGTACTCCGGTGATGTTCTGGCGAGGAAGAGGGATGGCTGCAGGTCGAAGGAGCAAGGGCATGGACATTTTGGACGAGATGGGGAAGGGTTTTATTGGTTTCGACTCGGATTCGGATCCGGGTTTGGGTCCGAATATGGCTTGTACCCCTCCTCGCTAAAATGGCTATAACTCGGGATCCCAAACTCGGATTTTTACGTTCTTAGACTCATTAGAAAGCTATCGACGAGCTCTACGCAATGGACTAATTATTAAAATTTTTTGAATATTGTAATAAAAGTAGATTTGCAATTAAGCCCAGATCCAGTCAGATTTTGCAGTTAAATCCCTGCTCGGATTTTGGGGTTTCACATCATGAAAATCTCAAAGGTAGTCTTGTCCCCGAGACTTAAAATGATTCTATTTGGTTTTGAAACCTGAACCCCATGGAATCCTAGTCTCACAAGGAAACAAACACATAAAAATCTCAAAGAGAGAAACCCCATAAAAATCTCAAAGGGAACTTGATTTCTATTTCAATTCCATACCTGTGAACAACTGAGGGTATTTCTCCCTCATGTCCGCCTCAGGTTCTCACGTCGCCTCCTCGATGTCTTGACTTCACCATAGGACTTTAACTAACATAATCTCCTTCTTCCTCAGCTTCTTAACCGCGTGGTCTAGTATTTACACCGGCTCTTCTGGGAAGGAGAGGTCTGGCTCCACAACCAAATCCTTGTATGTGATCACGTGTCGAGGATCTCGGATGTACTTCCTGAGATTCGACACGTGAAACACGTCATGGATGCCCTCGAGGTGTAGGGGAAGGTCCATCCTATATGCCACTTTTCCAACACGGGTCAAAATCTCGAATGGTCCCACAAAACGCGTGCTAGCTTGCACTTTGCACTGAAACATTGTACGCCCCTCATTGGGGACACACATAAGAACACAAAGTCCCAACCTGTGATCATAAGAAATGCTTTAGCCACACAAAATTGGCTAAAAATTATACAAATTGCAGCATGAATGCACAACAACATACCTGAAACCCAAGATCTCTACGTCGCTGGTCAGCGTAACTCTTCTGACAGCATTGTGCGGTCAGCAATTTCCTCCTAGCAGTCTCCACCACCCTAGAGGTCTCCTCAATGATCTGAGGGGTGAACATGGTGTTGTCACCCACCTGCTGCCAACACAAAGGAGTGGTGCACCACCTCCCGTACATTGCCTCAAATGGTGCCATGCCTATACTGGCGTGGTAGCTATTATTGTATGTAAACTCAACTAGTGGGAGGTGATCCTTCCAAGATCCCTTCCACTCAACCGCTCAAGCTCGTAGTAGATCCTCCAAGGTCTGAATGGTCATCTCAAACTACCCATCTATCTGTGGATGGTAGGCTAAACTCATGTGTAGTTCGGTCCTCAAGGCTCTCATGAATTCTCCCCAGTAGTGTGATGTGAGACGGGAATCTCTATCTGACACTACTTCTTTGGGTATCCCATGCAACCGAATGATGTGTTGAACATATACCTTGGCTAGTTGCACTGGTGTATATGTCATGTTGACCGGGATGAAATGGGTTGACTTGGTCAACCGGTCAATGATGACCCATATCGCATCAAGCCCTCCAGGGATGCGTGGCAATGATGTGACAAAATCCATGGAGATGCTCTCCCATTTCCACACCGCGATGGGAAGAGGCTGTAGTAAACTAGGAGGCCTCTAGTGTTGTACCTTCCCCATCTAGTAGGTAAGACATCTGCTAACATTTTCAGCTATATCCTTCTTCATGCCTTCCCACCAAAAGTGTTGGCAGAGGTCCTTGTACATCTTGGTGCCACCTGGATGTATGGAAAGTCTCGAGCTATGCGCCTCATCCAGGATCTGTCTCCTCATCTCCTTGTCATCTGGGACACACACACGGTCCCCCTTCCATACGATGGATTCACGGACTCGAAATCCATCGAATTCATCCTTAAAAAAAGCATATGTGGTACAAGTCTTGGATCCTATGATCTGTCTGTTGTCCTTGGACGATCTTGTCCCACAAGTTACTATACTTGGCTGGCACTGTCACATCAATAGATGTGCCCTCAAATGGATGCCACTCACTTAATGTAGTGATCATATCCGAAGTCTGTAACCAGGCTGCCGAACCTTCAGTGTATGGTTGCCTACTCAAGGCATCTGCTACCACATTTCCCTTACCAGGAAGGTAGGAGATGGTACAATCATAATCTTTTAGCAGTTCCATCCACCGCCTTTGCCTCATATTCAGTTCCTTCTGATCAAAAATGTATTTGAGGCTCTTATGATATGTGAAAATCTCAAATGTCACCCCCATACAAATAGTGACGCCATATCTTTAATGCAAAGACTACGGCCGCCAACTCCAAGTAATGAATGGGGTAGTTGCATTCATGGTTCTTCAGCTGTCGTGACGCGTACACCACAACCTGTCAACGCTGCATCAACACTTGATGAATCCACATTTCATCATCTTTATTCTATCATTTTGGCCTCAAAAACCCTGGCAAATGCCTGTAAATAGCCTTAATTCCTGCATTTTAGCATTCATGCACATAGGTGTAAATAGTGTATAAAATATGGTTTTTAAAGACAAAATTATAGAATAAATAAAAGAAAAGAAAAAGAATAAAATATTGTAAATATTTTATGACCCGAAACCCCGAGACATAGGCATAGTGATGAATAGGTCGACAAGGAACAAAGTAGGGGGAGATAAGTGCCAAATACCTATATTCATTAATTCATTCTTTAGTCATTTTGGGACCTATTTTTGGTTCCACTTTTTATTCATCAAATAAAGAAACTTTGTACATAAAAGATGTAGATAATTAAATAAATAAAATTACAAAATTGATTTCACAAAAAAATAATGTACAGATAAAAAGTTGTGGCCTGAATAAAAATCCAGAATCCCAAATTCCCAGACCCGTATCTCACAACTGACAACTCCAAATGCAGCAAACTCACCTTTAATTGTATATATAATAAAATAATCTATTTAATGGTGGTGGTTTCGCATTTGGCGGAGCTACGGTTTGAAAGTTGAGTTTTGGACCCACATTGTATAAGTGTACAGAATAAAATATTCAATTTATTATTTATTCATTATTTTTATATTTTTATATTTTTATAATCTTGTAAATATTACTTATAATATTTATTTGAATTAAAATCATAATAAAAATGCAAAAGAAATCCAAATAAAAATACTTGAAAATAAAAATACACAGGTATTATACCTATATGTATACCTCTACATTTTATACTTATATTTTATTAAATATACCAGACAATTCAGAAAAATAAAATAAAAATACATTTGTGTACATAAAAGTATCTTATGATTTTAGAAAATAATAAATAAAAATAATAAAAATAAAATACGTAAATAAAAATAAAATGCTAAAACACATAGGTATTATACCTATAAAGGGCTAAAAAGTGAACTTGTAAAAATAAGCCTCATAAAAATAATTAAAATTCATAATAAAATACTTCATAAATTAATAAACATTTTTTATTTTTTAACTAAAATGAAATTCATTAATTTACTATTTTATTTCGATTTTTGAAATAATTTTTTGAGGATTTTTCCTGGTTGGTCCACGTAGACCAACCAGGTTGGTCTGACAGTTGACCTCGGTCAACTGTCTGACCTCCTCCTCTAGGCTTGTCAGATGTATTTTTGTCCCATCTTCTCGCCATTTTCTAGGCTCGCCCTTGCACCAAACCATGACGATGTCTTCTGCGTTTTTGCGCCTCGAACAATGGTGAATCACGCCCAGGTGATTCCTTGGGCTGAGGACCATCGATCGAGGTGCTGGACCCTCGTCTTCCACACTGTTCGTCAACCCTACAAAAAGAGCCCCCCGACTTCAATTTGAATCTAATCCTTCTTCCGCCATATCTACCCTCAAACCCTTAGCCCTTCGTGCCCCTGGTGACAGCAGGCGTCGAATGCAGTGTTTGGCGTCTAATTGAAGCGATTCGACCCTCGCCGGAGATCCGCCCGAAGCCTTCCACTTCCGTCTCCGGTGAGCTTCTCCCTCTTATCTTTCCATTTTCTTGTAGCATTAGTGTAGATTAGAGTAGGTTTATATCAGTTTCGTGTTTCGTTTCGCCGATCACCGTGAAACCTCGATCGAACCCACGGCGGAGCTGAGCTTTGCCCATCGTTTCCGGTCACCCCATACCTCGACCCGACCGTTTGTCACCTCCATCCTTCTCCCCTTCACCCCGTCGCTCCGCTCCACCCATCATTTCACCTCGATCTCGCCCAGATCGAGTCGCCTGAGCTCCCCTCTCCGACGCTCGCTAGAGCTACTCGCCCGAGCAATCCTCCACCTCCATCGAACCACCCGAGACCACCATTTTGCTCGCCTGGTTTTTGTGGACCTAACTTCGCAGGATAGAGCCAAGGAGAAGGCTCCTTCGACCATCGAAAGCTCCAGGACCACCCGCCCAGGTCGCCTCCGCCGTCCGAGCCATCCACGCCGTCTCCGCTTCGCCGGAGGCCACCATCAGACACGGAAGGGCTCCAGGATCCTTTTGCCCTTGATCCGGGGGCCGGGGCGGCCGTGTGTCGGCCGCAATCGCCGATCGAAGCTCGCCGGGGAGGTGTTCTTTGTGAACCTCCCCCTGCCGTTGGATCAGAAGCCATCTCCAGACGCCACGTACGCCGTCCGATCGTCCCGTATCCCCAGCCGTCCAATCGTCCATTGAAGATCTGATCTCAGCCATCCAGAACGAAGGGGTACGCACCGTCAGATGCGCGCCACGTGGATTAGTGAAACGCCATCGGCCGCACGATCGAGCCCATGGGTATTTTGCATCTTCAACCAACGACTATTTGTATTTACTTTTTAGTCTAAAAACTTTCGTCTGAAGTTTAAAAAGTTTTGTAATATTTGCACTTAGGCCCTCACATTTTCACTATTTGCACTTTAGTCCGTGCCACGTCACCTCACGTGACTGGGGCACGTGCTTTTTGGGCATTTTGCACTTTTTATTCTGAACCTTTAAGTATTTGTTGTTATACCCCTGTGCGTGGTTATTTAAATATATTTGCGGGTTAATTGCATGTATGCCCAGCCGATTTTCATTAATTACAATTATGCCCCTGTGAATGACAGAACACGTGCCTCGTGCGTGTCTTTTTGTGGATTTTGCACCTGAGCCCCTGGATGTTTCGATAATTGCATTTATACCCCTGCCAGGCTTAGGATTTTTGTGTGCTTAGTCTATTTATTTCACGCCTCATTTAATTGCCAAAAATTCTCAAAAAATAGGTTTAAGCTCATGTTTGCTTCTACTTTTTCGCATATTTTTAGTTTTTACCTTTATTGTATTTTTATATTTATTAAAAATCAAAAACATGTTATTTCAGCATTGTCTAGCTTAGAAAATACCAAAAAAATATTAAAAAGTCTTAAAAAAATTCCAAAATTATTCTTTATTGTGTGTTTTGACCTACTCTATTTTCATTCCAAAAATCACTAAAAATCTCAAAAGAAAAACCTTAAAAATTCAAAAAGACTTAAAAACATCAAAAAATTCTAGGAAATAGTAGAGAACTCTAACAATTGTAAACTCAAGTTCTGTGGTTTCCTGTTTTTATTGTCTTTATGTTAAAATTAGTTTGCAAAATATTTGTGATTGTTTGATATTTTTAATTTCCATTTTATCTCTAGCCATCATCTTATTCACTGTTTCGCTTCTTTTTATTATTTAAAAATACCAAAAACATTCTGAAAATTACCCAAAAATCATAAAAACAGTAAAAAGTTATAAAAAGACCAAAAAGATTTTATTTCTGAATTTTTGACTCTTTTTGCATATATTTATAAATATTTGATCACCTTTTTTATTACATTGTCTTTATTTTCCAATCTTGAAAAAGAAAATAGAAAAAATATAAAATTTAAAATTATAAAAATCAGAAAATCAAAAACCAAAATACAAAATTAAAAATTAAATAAAAAAATAAAAAAATAATAATATAAAAATTAAAAAAACCCACAAAAAAATTAGATTGGCTAAGTGGCTTATTAGACCGAGGTTTGGATTTTTATCTATACTCTGCACCCTTGTTTCCTGTGTTCGACCCCTACTTGCTTGCTACTGTACATTTTTAGTAGGGTATAATACATTTTAATCCTTGCTATTCATTCCTTGATTGATTGTGTGTGTTAATTGTTGAAAAACGAGGAGGCTTGAGTAGTCGCATCAGCGACAGTGAGTCTGATTTGTCAGACCACTATTTAACGGCTCTCGCTTTTTCGCTTTTTCAAATGGCGCCGTTGCCGGGGAGCATCGGCTTGTAGAGTACCTTTGGGTCTTTTATTCACTTAGCCATTTTTGCTTGTTTGTTTTTCTTGCATAATTTGTTTTGAACTGTCTGACACTTCTCTTGTTTTCTTGCGAGGGACCGCTGACTGAGGATGATCGCCTAGGGGATCCTGCGCATCCTTGGGAGGAGGAGCCGGCTATTCTACCCTAGCCGGCAGGAGAGAGGAGGAGAGCTTGAGAGAGAGGGACAGTTGGCTTTTCATTTTTTGTGAGAGAGAGATTTGATTAATTGTAATAATATAGGACTTGGACACTTGAACACTTCGGGCCTAATTTCCAGGTTTTTGTTCACCCGGGGGATCACTGCGGCTTTCTCGTGTTTTATCGACTGTCATTTTCTGGTTTTGTTTTCTTTTTCATTTCTTTTATGGATTGAGCTCTTAGATTAGGCATTGCTTGATCGCTTAGATTAGGTCCAAACACCTTAACAACAATTGCATGTACCTATAGATCGTGCTTGGACTTAGTTTAATTAAACAGCGAAGTCACTCTTCTTTGATCCGCGCGCTGCGAGCTCTCCCTGTAAAGCACTTTCTCCTAAACTCAAGTATGTTGAGCAGAGGAGGGGTGAGCCTAGACCGGACCTTAGGATTGGGGTTGAGAGATTAGCTTGTGGTTCTTCACGCTAGCAGTTGCCTATCTTAGGATGATTTCCGCCTTGCATACCAGCATATAGTTTGGTTTATAAATTTCTGCTTTGCATCCCGCATGGAGAGAGCTGGGATTCGCTGTAAGTCTTCTTACTTTGTATCCATCATATAGGCACGAAGGTGAGATTTCCATCTTGGTGCCGACTTGCATTGGCTTTTCCCGACTCTTCTCTCCCTCTGATTTTGGACAAAGTAGGATAAAGAAAATACAAAATCGTTAGGCGCTTGTTTGAATCTACTCAAAAGAAGCGATAACACCAAAAAAATTAAAAAAGGGACTGCTAAGAAAACTTTGACCTAAATAAAAATTGGTAATTGGACTCATTGATTGGAGAGAGTAACACCCTCACTTGTTTTCAGGTTGCATGGGAATGTCTCCATCTAAGTGAGGTGAGCGCTTCGTAAGGATTAGAGCCAAAATCCTAACTTGTGGCTGCCTTGTGTATCGCCTGGATTTCCGAAGTATTGGCGCTACTATCGTACGTAGTCGAGTAGGGCTTGGTCGCCATTGGTGACTCACTATTGTGTGAGCATCGACCTTGTCCGAAGTACCGAGCATAGGCCACGCTTTCATGGGTGTGTCTGTCTCACCAGCTGCGTCCGAGTAGGATCTTGCACGCTCACGGGTGATTCCGTTGCGAGCAAGGTCCGAAGTATCGGTTTCGCCTATCGGCTTCTTCTCTCTATTTCTTTGGCTGAGTAGGGATTCAGGAAGGGTTACAAGGACCTTAAAAAGCGCAAGTTTCAGGTTACACAGGAGGAAGACAAGTATGGGAATAGTTTTCCGGCAGTACTCTCGCTCCTATAGGCGTAGCGCTCTAAGAACTCGTTGAAAGATAAATTCCTGAAATCAAGATAAAAATTACAAGGATAAAAGCCGAACCTTCACGGCTTCATGTGTTGATTTGGTGAACTCCCTTGTCTTGTGTTTGGTTGCTAGTTACATTTAGGTCAAAGATCAAAAATATCACGCCTTTGCGCAAATTTTGTTCCCCCTCTAGTTGACCCTTGCTCATTGTGAGCCTTCTACTGTTTTGCACTCCTTTGATTCCTTGTTGACCTCCGTATCTTTCATCCACATCGATCTTCCTCTTGATCTTCGAGATGGCGACGAATGGGCAGTTTAGTCGAGGCTCTGTCGGCACCCACATCAGTTCCATTCGCTCGCCCTCTCCAATAATTCAGGGCGATTCCCGAGAACCCGGTTCAAACCCTATGGACCAATCTCCAAACTCCATGTCTTCTTCAATAAACCGGGATCACTCTCTTACCGAATTCTGTCCGTTTTGTATGGCTATTGATTTCACTCCTTATACATCGCCATCCTTAGCGAAATTCTGTGTCGACCTTGACACAGACAACATCTCTCTATCTGGTGCTGCAATTCAGACTGATCGGGGCATTCTACCATGTGCAGACTTAGAGCCCAAGCCAACAAATCCGACAGAATCCGAGATGGCAGGTGGAAGAGGAAAATGACCGCAAGCCCCACCTGAACCCGAAGTCGATCCAGGGGAAGGACAATATACCACGCAGGACGAGGTTAACAGTCAGCTGCTGACTTCCATCCAAGCCATTCAACAACAGTTGACTAATCAGGCCCTGGCTCAGACAGCCTTCCAGGACATGCTGAACGATCTGAGGAGGAGGGCCGATGCGAGAGACGGTCGATGAGAGGATGATCTGAACTTCGATACCAATTTCCATGAAGTCAGAGATGAGTTTTCAGTGGGACCCAAATATGAAGCAGCAGAAGAAGATCCGCCGCAGCCCAAGCCCACACTCAAGGAGACATACAACCCAGGAGCAGGGCGCATCACTGAGTGGATTCAAGTTCCACGTATGCATGCCCACTTCGGGCTGAAGCCGCAATTTCTGTCACTGCTTCCCACTTTTCATGGGAACACCACTGAAGAACCATACATTTTTCTCAAGAAGTTTGGCCGCATCTGTTCCACTGCTCACTACCCCGGAGTCCCTGTTGATGTAGTCAAGATGACAGCATTCCCTTTCAGCCTTCAAGACAAGGCCCTTTATTGGGTCGACCATCTTGGGAAGGTCGTCACCACCTGGGAGGAATTGAAATTTGCCTTTCTCCATAAATTCTATCCTCTTGGGAGATTAAATCAGATGCGCGCCCGGATCTCCAGTTTCGTACAACACTTCTTTGGGGGGCTATCATTCGAGAGCCAAAAGCTCGTGGATGCAGCTTGCGGCGGTTCACATTTTAACAAGGACGAGGACGTAGTATGGAACGTCTTCGAAGAAATGGCTGAGGGAGAAGCAGCCCAATCCTCGTCCAGAATCTACATGAAGCCACCAACCGCCATCAGCAAGCCAGTTAACATGGCTTCTCACACCGAGGACAAGAATGAGAGCTCCAACCTGAGCATCATTGGGAGCCACTTGTCCAAGGTGGACATCATTGAGAAGAGGTCACAGGACCTCGAAAAACTGGCAGTCATTGAAAAGAGGACCCAAGGTCTGGAGAAGCTCGACCAGATCTATCAGCAGCTGGAGCAGCTCGTTCGGGCATTGAACGCCAACATGTGCAACGCAGTGTCTACCTCTGCATAGCCGAGTGCTGAGAAGAAGGAGCCCACAATGCAGCAAAACCCTCAACCGACTCCACCGCAGCCCCAGCCTGTCCAGCACGTGTACTACGTGCAGGTTCCGGAGCAGCAACCGCAGCCTCAGACACAGATGGTTGTATACCAACCAGAGCCCCATCCCGCATATTCCAAGCAGTTCTCTCCACCCCCGCCACTGATCTAGGAGATCAATGGCATCTGGAACAATGAAGCGTAGCTGACCCGTCCTCAGGGACACTCTCAGGGTCAGAATATGGGCAACATGCCCTTTCATCAGCAGCAGCAGGGTGGGAGACCCTTCCAGTCCTACCAGTACCAGCCTCCATCCCAAGGAAACACCTGGAGGCATAACTACTAGCACGGTCCTCAGCAGTCCGGATATCGCGGGCAGGGATATCATCAGCAACCGGCTGCTCAATACAATCAGCACAACTCACAGTACTCCTCCAACCCTCCTCCTCAACAATTTTCACAAGGTTATCAGCCGCACTCTCAGCCACCATACCAGCATTCTAGACCGCAGCAGGGGGAATCCTCTGAGATTGCACCGGCCAATCCGACCCTGGCCTGTTTGGAGCAGTTAATGAAGAACATGGCTGAGATGAACCAGAAGATCGGCGACCTGACGACAACAAAAACCATCATACCAGCCCAGGTCAAAGCTAACCCTAACAATTTCCGACGCAAGGAGCAAAAAGCCGGCAGTGTCCAACCCGAATTAGGTGAAATTAATTGTTTTTTATCTAATGCTGTTACTCTCAGGAGCGGTAGGACACTCCAGCCATCGACGACGGCGAAGGGAAAGCATCTTACATCTGACAGGGAATCGTCAGTCCAACCAACACCAGGGCCAGCCAGCATTTTGGGAGCAGCACCAACATGCAGAAAAGCACAAAAAATGAAGAAAACAGAAAAACACAAAAAGATAGCAGCAACCTCGGTGGAGATCAGCCCGCGTTGGAACCGCCTGCACCTGCCTCACAGCCAGCTTCTGACAGGAGGAGCACCGCACCTGCAGCGAGTCCAACGCCAGCACCTGAAGCCGGGCCTGTCATTTTTGGTCCGCAAATTGTAGATGAATCCATTCCTTTTTGTCATCTACCTATAAACAACAATATGGACACTAATTTGAATGATATTGGTGAAGAGTTTGTAAATATTCCTTTTCCTAAAGCAATGAAAAAACACAAAAAAATGAAAATTTTGAAAAGTGCTTTATCTGATCCTGCTATCATAGAAATCATTCAGAATTTGGTGTTGAATATGCCCTTGATGAAAGCTCTTGAGTACATGCCAGCCGTGAAGAAAGGACTAAAAGAGGCATGTACAACCAAGCGCAGGCCAAACCCCCACAATTCCAGAAGCAAGGGTGGCAAATCCGAAAAGCACATCCTCACAATGGCAACCGTCAACGCCATCAGCAACCTCTCGGATAAAAAGCCAGATATGGGAGCACCTCTTGTACGCTGTCAGATGTTCAATCAAGAGTTCGAACGAACACTTCTCGACAGTGGGTCTTCGGTTAATTTGATGCCAGCTTCGCTACTCACGGAGTTCAGGCTAGGACCGCTCAAGCCTACAAAGATGATCTTGTAGTTTGCAGACAAGTCAGTCAAGCCGCCTAGGGGCCTATTGGAGGACGTGATTGTCACGGTTCAGGGAAAGTCATTCCCGGCCGATTTTGTGGTCTTAGATATGGACGTCCCCTCTCTGTTGCTCCTTACCCCGATCATACTCGGAAGACCATTTCTGCGGACATCAAACGCAGTGGTGAATTATGGGACGGGAGAAATCACTTTTGGAGCTGGCAATGAAATTATCAGAGTTGAGACCCTGTCCAAAGGAACACCAACCGAGCAGACATCTACTTCATGTGCAAGAGTGATCGAGTACGCTGACGACTGCAACTTCCTAGTAGAAAATCAAGATACCAACCTATTCCTGGATGACAATGAGATCCGTGAACTCCTCTGTCCCGAGGGGGGAGTGGAGACCGCAGCCGAATTCCCCTTTATCAATCAAGATGAGGAACTTGCTGATGTGCTACAAGATACTGCTGTGGGGGTGATGTGCCTTCAGAACCAAGAGCCGAGGTTTGAAGCATTTTCTGATGAAGATGACATCATTGAGGAATTTTGTCAGGATCTGAGAGAAGAAACAGAGCAGATTATGGTGGACACTGAACAGTTGAAAGAATCACCACCTGCACTAATAGCTGAGGTCTCCACTGAAGCCGCTCAGACCCCGCCGGAGCTAAAACCCTTGCCCTCCAACATGAAGTACGCCTTCCTTCCGGGAGAACCAAACTTGTATCCGGTCATCATCAATGCACATCTGACCGAAGACCAAGAATCTCGTCTGATGGAGGTTCTTGAACGCAACCGCAAGGCTATAGGCTGGCAAACATCTGATCTCCATGGGATCAATCCATCACTCTGTTCGCACCGCATCTTTCTGGAAGAAGACTACAGACCCTCTCGTGAACTGCAAAGAAGATTAAACCCGAATCTGCGGGAGGTGGTTATGAAAGAAATCCAGAAATGGTGTGATGCGGGATTCATTTATCCCATCTCCGACAGCAAATGGGTGAGCCCCCTGCATGTTGTGCCCAAGAAATCGGGGATCACCATTGTGAAAAATGATAAAGGAGAGGAGATCACAACCAGAGTACCGACTTCTTGGCGAGTGTGCGTAGACTACAGAAGACTCAATCTCGCTACCAAGAAGGATCATTTTCCGCTACCCTTCATCGATCAGATCTTGGAGAGATTAGCGGCGAAGGAATATTTCTGCTTCTTGGATGGATACTCTGGGTATAATCAAGTTGCTATTGCTCCTGAAGATCAAGAGAATACCACGTTCACCTGTCCTTTTGGCACATATGCCTTCAGACGGATGTTGTTCGGGTTGTGCAACGCCCCCGCCACATTTCATAGGTGTATGCTTGCAGTCATTGCCGATATGGTGGACAACTTTCTCGAGGTCTTTATGGATGATTTTTCGGTCTACGGGGATTCATTTGATCAATGTCTGGACTATCTAGACCGGGTCTTACGGAGATGCTGCGAAGTCAATCTTGTGCTCTCTTGGGAGAAGAGCAATTTCATGGTGACCAAAGGAATCGTGCTGGGTCACGTTGTTTCTAAACGTGGCATGGAGGTTGACCCAGCCAAGGTGGATGTAATTTCCAAACTTGAGCCACCTACAAATATCAAGCAAGTCCGGTCATTCTTGGGCCATGTCGGTTTTTACCGACGATTCATCAAAGATTTCAGCAAACTGGCCAGATCGTTGATTGAATTGCTCGGCAAGGACAATGAATTCATTGTAGACGACCGTGTGCTCCTTGCCTTTAATCAGTTGAAAAAGCTCATCACGCAGGCCCCTGTCCTACAACCACCGATTTGGACTCAGCCTTTCGAGATTATGACCGACGCGTCAGATTATGCCATCGGGGCTGTACTGGGACAGAGGAAAGATAATGTACCATTTGTGATTCACTACGCTAGCCGAACGCTCGATGAAGCCCAGAGAAACTACACTGTCACTGAAAAGGAGCTGCTAGCGGTAGTCTTTGCTTTGGAAAAGTTCAGATCTTACCTCCTTGGGTCTAAAGTAATCATTTACACTGGTCATTCGGCCCTTCGGTATTTACAGCAGAAGAAGGACGCCAAACCACGTCTCATCCGGTGGATCCTTCTCCTCCAGGAGTTTGACTTGGATATCAGAGATAAACCTGGGGTAAAGAATGTAGTGGCCGATCATCTGTTAAGACTTCCTGAACCAGAGTCTCCTGAGCTGAACCAGTAGCCTATCACAGAGACCTTTCCAGATGAGGCAATTCTGTCTGTCGCCTAACTTCCTTGGTACGCGGACATCGTGAACTATCTGGTGACCAAAAAAATCCCACAGGACTGGCCTAAGTTGAAAATAGACAGATTCTTGTCTAAAATCCATTTCTACCAGTGGGAAGACCCGTATTTGTTTCGTGAGGGAGCAGATTGCATCTGGAGAAGGTGTATTCCTCAGGAGGAAGTTCCAAGTGTCCTCGCTCTATGTCATGATCAATATTCTGGAGGACACCATTCAGGAAAATGAACGGCAGCAAAAGTTCTTCAAAGTGGCCTCTGGTGGCCTTCCTTATTCAAAGATGCAGATGAGTATGTCAAACGATGCACTGACTGCCAAAAGATGGGCGAAACCATAGGAATGAGAGACACAATGCCTCTGAAATACATTCAGATCTCAGACGTCTTTGACGCATGGGGCATTGACTTCATGGGCCCGTTTCCCAACAGTCAGGGTTATGAATATATTCTGCTTGCTGTCGATTATGTCAGTCGATGGGTGGAGGCTATTCCCGCCCGAGCCGCCGATAGTAGGACTGTCTGTCGATTCTTGAGAGATCACATCATAGCACGGTTTGGGATTCCCAAAATTTTCATATCTGACGGGGGTAGTCATTTCATAAACAGAGAAGTGAAGAAGCTGACCCAAGAATTCTGCATTGAGCATCGTGTTGCTTCACCTTACCACCCGCAGTCCAATGGCTTAGCTGAATGTTCAAACAGGGAGATCAAGACAATTCTACAGAAACTTGTGCGTCTAGATCGCAAGAACTGGTCTCAGTTGCTCGATTCCGTTCTTTGGGCTTACAGAACAGCGTACAAGTCACCCTTGGGAATGTCTCCCTACTGCCTTGTGTATGGCAAGCCATGTCATTTGCCCGTGGAACTTATTCACAAATCTTTATGGGCTATTAACATTTGTAATTTGGACTCCAAGAAAGCGGGGAAGAACAGAAAACTAGATCTGAACAGATTACTGGAATTCAGAGATTATGCATATGATAACATCCTGATGTACAAGGAGAAGGTAAAAACATGGCATGACAAGCACATCTGTCACAAGTCCTTTGATCCAGGTCAGAAGGTATGGTTGTTCGATGCGAAATTAAAGATCTTTCCAGGCAAATTGAAGAGCAAATGTACCGGGCCGTTCATGGTTAGGCAGGTGCGTGACAACGGAAGTGTATTGATATCCAATCTGTCAGCTGACGCACAACCTTTTGTAGTCAATGGACAGCTTCTGAAGCCATACCTTGAACATGATACATTCATGGTCGTCGTTGACTCAATTCAAGTAATCTATGATGATGAGCTGAATATCTCGAAAGAGGCAGAGGAAGGCGAAGCACATCAAAACATTTTTGAATGATTTCTCTTTTCTCCTTTTCTTCTTCTCTTCTTTTTAGTTTCTTTTATCCTCTTCTACCGAATTGATGCCATCCCGTTCATCACTGCTACACTTAGGATGTACTCTATCCTAAGTATAGGGGGGATGTGCATCCCGAGTTGTTCAAAACCAATTTCATCTCTTTTCTTCTTTTCTTCTTTTCCTCTTCTATTTTCTTAATCTATCAAAAAGGTGTCGCCCCTTGTAGACAATTTTCTATACTTAGGACGTACTTTGTCTTAAGTATAGGGGGATGTGCACCCTGAGTTTCTCTATTCTTCGATCCTCTCCATTGTCTCCTCTTCTTGTCTATACTTAGGGATATCTTACCCTAAGTAGAGGGGGAGACAACCCAAGTACGATCTATTCATTCCCACCCTTGACCCACCCTGCTTTGTGTACAGTCTGCTATACTTAGGATTATTTGATCCTAAGTATAGGGGGGACGGTCAACTTCTCATTCGTTCATTCATTCATTTATTTATTCCTTTATTCTTTAGATTTTCCTATACTCAGTACGAGTTATGTCTTCTCTTTTCTCTCTGATCTATGAGGACATAGCTCAAGCTAAGTATAGGGGGGTCGTACATACTACGTATATACTTTAGCCATAACTCATACTTTCATATTTTCTTGATAATATGGATATTAATTCATCAAAATTCATTAAAATTCTTTAATAAAAAGGTGTTTTGTTCCTCAAATTCTTTTTTTGCAATTACTGATTAATAAATCAGGTGAAAATGTTTTTTGCAAAATGTTTGAAAAATAGTTTGAAAATCTTTGTGAACATCTATTGAAAACTATTTTGAAAATATTTTGTTACATGTTTTCAACCTGTGTAAAAATGTGTGGTTTGTAAAAATTTCTTTTCTTTGTGTGAAATAAAATGTTTGAAAAATGATTTGCAAATGGTTTGAAAAATGGTTGTAAAAATATTTTGAAAAATCTATCTATACTGTTTTGAAAACCTTTGCAAAATGACTTTCAAATATGTGTACATGTTTGCAAAAATGTTTGTAAAAACTACTTTGGACTATAGTTTTCAAAAATTCTTGAAAAGTTTGTGTCAAATAAGTTTAAGGAATACTAACATCACACTAAAATCCATTATTTATATGTATAAAAATGACCACTTACCCTTGTAAATTCTTAAAATCCACTTCTTGTAGATATAAGAAGCACTCCCGTGTAAATATTTTCACCTAGTTTTTAGCCAAATCTTTTTGTTTTCAAAAATCCCAAAATTTTTTGCAAAATTAAAATCCAAAAACATTTGAAAAATCTTTCTGAAAAATACAAAAAAATGCATTCATCATCTTTTCAAAAATCCATAAAAAGTTCAAAATCTTTGAAAATTGCATCACAAAAATATTTTCTGCATTGCATTGCATAGCATTCGCATTATTTGGATTGAGTTTGATTGTTGAACGAGTCTAAGTAAAATTCAGAGATTGGAGCTTGATTGGACCTTAAAATCTACCTAATAACAAGAACCTTATAGGAACTGGGTTTGAGGTACTTCAGGTCTAGTTGACTTAATTCTTTGAGGATCACGGGACTTAGTTCATTGGATTCTTGACTGCCTAAGTAGAGTATTTCGGAGCACACGCATGATTCTTGTTGATAATGACCTAACTTGGACACTTGCACCTTTCACATGGCTCAACTCAGTTGGAGTGGTGAGGGGATTGGATTTGCCGGTATGAGACGCACACAAGTGGAAACACTTGTCCTCCTCTAGGGAGGGATGTGCATCCCAACCCGTCCAGTGATTAGGAAGTCTAAAGACAGGAGGTTGTGGGTTGCAATAAAGCTTCAAAAGAGGGATAGTCTACTGGCTCAAGAGGAAAAACTCCTTATGTAAATGCTGCTGTATATAGTATTTCAAAAAAAAAAGTTCAGGCATGTACAAAAATAAAAAGCCTGCAAATATGTACAATGTCAATAAGCAAGCTTGAGTTCCAAAGTCAAATATGTGAGCCTGCAGCAGGATGACTTGACTACACTGGTCTTTCATCCCAGGATAGGTAGCTACACTGGCTACCGTCCATTCTTCTCTTCACCCCCTCCTCTTGAGCTGGTTGCCACTTGAACTTAGAAGGGAATACCCCGCTCCTCGAGGATGGAGTTATTGGATTGGGGAATCATTGGGTTGTCGTACTAGAGAAGTCAGTCTCTTTGTCATTCTAGTTGGGGAGAGCCACTATCACTTACACTGTACAAGTCAGATTCATAGTCGTAAGAGTTTGCGTATGAGTTGAAATATTTCTGACCTGGCTATTGAGGAGACTTGGACAGAGTTTTGGGATTCTCAAGGACTGTTGAATTTCAAACACGGTTCTCACTAAGGTTCCGCCCGCACTAAAATTCCAAAGGTCCGACTTAAGCTCCAAACTTTGATTTTTGTGAAGACAAGTTTGATAATTGAACTAAATCCAAGTTCTTCCTTTTCTTTTCTTTCTTTTTCCTTATGTACTTATTGCATAAGTGTTTGCTAGGGACTAGCAAAGGTAAAGTATAGGGGGATGAGGAATCCACATTTCATCATCTTTATTCTATCATTTTGGCCTCAAAAACCCTGGCAAATGCCTGTAAATAGCCTTAATTCCTGCATTTTAACATTCATGCACTTAGTTGTAAATAGTGTTTAAAATATGGTTTTTAAAGCCAAAACTATAGAATAAATAAAGAAAAGAAAAAGAATAAAATATTGTAAATATTTTACGACCCGAAACCCGAAACCTAGGCATAGTGATGAATAGGTCGACAAGGAAAAAAGTAGGGGGAGATAAGGGCCAAATACCTATATTCATTAATTCATTCTTTAGTCATTTTGGGACCTATTTTTGGTTCCACTTTTTATTCATCAAATAAAGAAACTTTGTACATAAAAGATGTAGATAATTAAATAAAGAAATTACAAAATTGATTTCACAGAAAAATAATGTACAGATAAAAAGTTGTGGTCTGAATAAAAATCCAGAATCCCAACTTCCCAGACCCGTATCTCACAACTGACAACTCTAAATGCAGCAAACTCACCTTTAATTGTATATAGAATAAAATAATCTATTTAACGGTGGTTGTTTCGCATTTGGCGGAGCTACGGTTTGAAAGTTGAGTTTTGGACCCACGTTGTATGAGTATATAGATAAAATATTCAATTATTATTTATTCATTATTATTATATTTTTATATTTTATAATCTTGTAAATATTAATTATAATATTTATGTGCATTAAATCAGAATAAAATGCAAAAGAAATCCAAATAAAAATACTTGAAAAATAAAATACACAAGTATTATACCTATATGTATACCTATACATTTTATACTTATATTTTATTAAATATACCAGACAATTAAGAAAAATAAAATAAAAATACATTTGTGTACATAAAAGTATCTTATGATTTTAGAAAATAATAAATAAAAATAATAAAAATAAAATACGTAAATAAAAATAAAATGCTAAAACACATAGGTATTATACCTATAAAGGGCTCAAAAGTGAACTTGTAAAAATAAGCCTCATAAAAATAATTACAATTCATAATAAAATACTTCATAAATTAATAAACATTTTGTATTTTTAACCAAAATGAAATTCAATAATTTACTATTTTATTTCGATTTTTGAAATAATTTTTTGAAGATTTTTTCTGGTTGGTCCACGTCGACCAACCAGGTTGGTCTGACAGTTGACCTCGATCAACTGTCTGACCTCCTCCTCTAGGCTTGTCAGATGTATTTTTGTCCCATCTTCTCGCCATTTTCTAGGCTCGCCCTTGCACCAAACCATGACGATGTCTTCTGCGTTTTGCGCCTCGATCAATGGTGAATCACGCCCAGGTGATTCCTGGCCAGGACCATCGATCGAGGCGTTGGACCCTCGTCTTCCAGCCGTTCGTCAACCCTACAAAAAGAGCCCCCCGACTTCAATTTGAATCTAATCCTTCTTCCGCCATATCTACCCTCAAACCCTTAGCCCTTCGTGCTCCTGGTGACAGCAGGCGTCGAATCGAGCCTGGGTTTGCAGTGTTTGGCGTCGAATTGAAGCGATTCGACCCTCACCGGAGCTCCGCCCGAAGCCTTCCACGTCCGTCTCCCGGTGAGCTTCTCCCTCTTATCTTTCCATTTTCTTGTAGCATAGGTGTAGATTAGGGTAGGTTTATATCAGTTTCGTGTTTCGTTTTGCCGATCACCGTGAAACCTCGATAGAACCCACGGCGGAGCTGAGCTCCTCCCATCGTTTCCGGTCACCCCATACCCTCGACCCGACCGCCTGTCACCTCCATCCTTCTCCCCTTCACCCCGTCGCTCTGCTCCACCCATCATTTCACCTCGATCTCGCCCAGATCGAGTCGCCTGAGCTCCCCTCTCCGCCGCTCGCCAGAGCTACTCGCCCGAGCCATCCTCCGCCTCCATCGAACCACCCGAGACCACCATTTTGCTCGCCTGGTTTTTGTGGACCTAACTTCGCAGGATAGCGCCAAGGAGAAGGCTCCTTCGACCATCGAAAGCTCCAGGACCACCCGCCCAGGTCGCCTCCGTCGTCTGAGCCATCCACGCCGTCTCCGCTTTGCCGGAGGCCACCATCAGACGCGGAAGGGACCCAGGATCCTTTTGCCCTTGATCCGGGGGCCGGGGCGGCCGTGTGTCGGCCGCAATCGCCGATCGAAGCTCGCCGGGGAGGTGTTCTTCATGAAACCTCCCCTGCCGTTGGATCAGAAGCCATCTCCATACGCCACGTACGCCGTCCGATCGTCCCGTATCCGCAGCCGTCCGATCGTCCATTGAAGATTTGATCTCAGCCATCCAGAACGAAGGGGTACGCACCGTCAGATGCGCGCCACGTGGATTAGTGAAACGCCATCGGCCGCACGATCGAGCCCGTGGGTATTTTGCATCTTCAACCCACGACTATTTGTATTTACTTTTTAGTCTAAAAACTTTCGTCTGAAGTTAAAAAGTTTTGTAATATTTGCACTTAGGCCCTCACATTTTCACTATTTGCACTTTAGTCCGCGTCACGTCACCTCACGTGACTAGGGCGCGTGCTTTTTGGGCATTTTGCACTTTTTATTCCGAACCTTTAAGTATTTGCAGTTATACCCCTGTGCGTGGTTATTTAAATATGTTTGCGGTTAATTGCATGTATGCCCAGCCCATTTTCATTAATTACAATTATGCCCCTATGAATGACAGAGCATGTGCCTCGCGCATGTCTTTTTGTGGATTTTGCACATGAGCCCCTGGATGTTTCGATAATTGCATTTATACCCCTACCAGGCTTAGGATTTTTGTGTGCTTAGTCTATTTATTTCACACCTCATTTAATTGCCAAAAATTCTCAAAAAATAGGTTTAAGCTCCTGTTTGCTTCTACTTTTTCGCCATATTTTTAGTTTTCAATTTTATTGTATTTTTTATGTATTAAAAAATCAAAAACATGTTATTTCAGCACTGTCTAGGTTAGAAAATACCAAGAAAATATTAAAAAGTCTTAGAAAAATTCCAAAAATATTCTATGTTGTGTGTTTTGACCTACTCTATTTTTCAGTCCAAAAATCACTAAAAATCTCAAAAGAAAAACCTTAAAAATTCAAAAAGACTTAAAAACTTCAAAAAATTCTAGGAAATAGTAGAGAACTCTAAAAATTGTAAACTCAAGTTCTGTGGTTTCCTGTTTTTTATTGTCTTTATGTTAAAATTAGTTTGCAAAATTTTTGTGACTGTTTGATATTTTTAATTTCCATTTTATCTCCAGCCAGCATCTTATTCATAGTTTTGCTTCTTTTTATTATTTAAAAATACCAAAAACATTCTGAAAATTATCCAAAAATCACAAAAACAGTAAAAAATTATGAAAAGACCAAAAAGATTTTATTTCTGAATTTTTAACTCTTTTTGCATATTTTTATAAATATTTGATCACCTCTTTTATTACATTGTCTTTATTTTCCAATCTTGAAAAAAGAAAAATAGAAAAAATATAAAATTTAAAATTATAAAAATCAAAAAATCAAAAACCAAAATACAAAATTAAAAATTAAATAAAAAAATAAAAAAATAATAATATAAAAATTAAAAAAAACCCACAAAAAAATTAGATTGGCTAAGTGGCTTATTAGACCTAGGTTTGGATTTTTATCTATACTCTGCACCCTTGTTTCATGTGTTCGACCCCTACTTGCTTGCGACTGTACATTTTTAGTAGGGTATAATAAAATTTAATCCTTGCTGTTCATTCCTTGATTGATTGTGTGGGTTAATTGTTGAAAAACGAGTAGGCTTGAGTAGTCGCATCAGCGACAGTGAGTCTGATTTGTCAGACCACTATTTAGCGGCTCTCGCTTTTTTGCTTTTTCAACACTGCACCCAATCCCTCCTTGGAAGCATCTGTATACACGGTGGCGTCCAAGGTACCAAAAGGAAGGGTGAGGATGGGTGCAGAATCAATCACTCTTTGAGCGTTCGAAATCTCAACTCGCATTTGTCACTCCAGACAAATGGCACATCCTTTTGCGACAACCGGGTGAGGGGTAGAGCCAACTAGGAGAACCCTCTAACCAACCATCTTGGGCCGCTCCCAGGCAGCACTATCTCTATCTTGGCAGGATCAACTGACACCCCCGCCCCTGACACCACGTAACCAAGAAGTGCCACCTCATAAAGACAAAACTCGCATTTGTTGTATTTAGCATACAACTAGTGCTCCCGAAGCGTCTCTAGTATGGTGCGAAGATGAGACTCATGCTCATATTTATCATGAGAGTAGACTAGAACATCGTCAATGAACACGATCACAAATCTGTCCAAATGCGGATGGAAGACTCGGTTCATCAAATCCATGAATGCGACAGGTGCAGTCATGAGTCCAAATGGCATCACCAAGAACTCATAGTGGCCATATCTAGTGCGGAATGTAGATTCATTACATCGTCTTCCTTGATCCTCAACTGGTGATATCCTGACCGCAAGTCAATCTTAGAGAACACTTCTACTCCCTGCAACTGGTCAAACAGATCATCTATCCTGGGAAGTGGGTAACGGTTCTTGAGCGTTCTCTTGTTCAACTGCCTATAGTCTATGCATAGCCTTAGGGATCTATACTTCTTCTTCACCAAGAGGACTGGTGCTGCCCATGGTGACGTACTGGGGCAGATGAATCCCTTCTCCAACAACTCTTATAACTGTACCTTCAGCTCCTTGAGGTCAGCTGGTGCCAACCTGTATGGAGGGATAGAAATCGACTGTGTATCTGGCAATAGCGTGATCTCAAAATTTACCTCTCGTACTAGAGGTAATCCAGGCAGTTCATCTGGAAATACATCAGGGAACTCACATACAACTCTGACATCGTCTATCATCTAGTCCTATTCCACTGAGACTACTATGTAGGCAAGGTAGCCTAGACAACCCTGGCTGAGAAACTATTGTACCCTCAAGGCAGATATACACTCAATCTCTCCATCTGATGTGTGTACATCGAACTGAAACGGTTACACTCCAGGTATGTAGAAGACAACTGTCTTCCTAAAACAGTCCAGGCATGCGTGGTGCCTCTCTAACCGGTCCATGCCCAGGATGATGTCAAAATCTTCTAACTGTATCAATAGAAAGAATACAGACATCTCATGCTCGCCTATCTGTACATCCACATCTTCCACTGCCTGGCAGATAATGAACAATTGGCCCCCTGGGCCCTTGATGTAGTATGGGGAAGCAACCTCCATCACTAACTTGCCCAATGTGAGCACCATACGATGTGCAAGGAAGGAATGTGTGGCCCCTGAATCAAACAATGCATGTAAAGAAACCCCATAGGCTGAAATCATACCTCTGACGACCGATCCAGAAGCATGAGCCTGCTCTTGTGTCATTGCATTCAACTGCCCTCGTGGCGGGGCGCTAGATCCCGCAGCATTGATCATCTGCTTTGGGACTCTCTAGAAGTCACGACCACCTCAGCGGAATCCTGATCTTTGAAATTGGCCGGAAGACCCAGTTGGTCTTCCACTCAGTTGCTACTGCGCGTCTGAGCTGTTGGTATGCAAAGGGCATTGGTCCATGAAGTGGCCTGGCTATCTACAAAGGTAACAAGTACGACTGTTTGCCTGTGATAAGCTCCCACCAGAAGCAAAATTTCCAGCACCAGGCCTACGACTCATTGCCTGTGTAGGGGGTGAGAAGAAGCTGGACTGCATCCCTGCCAAGGCCTGTCCCAAGGTAGGTGTAAACTGACTAACAGGTGCTGTTGTCGCTGTCGGGTGGTGGCGGCGGTCTCTACAGAACTGAGAGAAGTCCCGTCATACAACCCTGCTAGGCTGAGATGGAGGTAACTATGGTTGTCCTCCATGTAAGCGGCACTATGCCGCCTCCCACTTTGTCACTTTCTCCATGGCCTCCTTAATGGAGGTGAGGTCCAAGGTAGATAGCCGCTATTGTACCTCCTCGCGCATTCTTCGGATGAATTTCTGCAAGTTCTCCTGAGGGTAGGCTATCGTAGCGGGGGAATGGCGAGAGAGCTCTGTGTATCAGATCAGGTACTCTTGGACCATCATCAACCCCTGTCTCAACTCAGCAAATTTCCTCCTCTAATCTTCCACCCAATGGTCTGGGTAAAACTCTGCACGGAACTCATCAAAGAAGGTCTCCCACGTGATGGGTCCCGTCAAGTGCTCCTTGGTGGCATTCCACCACCGCTTTGCATATCCAGCAAGTGAGTACTCTGAAAATGACACCCATGTGTCCTTGGGTGCACGTATCATCTTCAAAACTTTGGCAACCTGTGAAATCCATTGCTCAACGTCGTCAGGGGTGATGGTACCAAGGAACTGTGGTACCGCTGCCCGCTGGTATGCGACGTACGTGCTCTGATGCTTCTGCAAAGCATCTGTATCCTCTGGATGCTCAGGCTCCAAGGAAAATGACAAGCTGACACTCTCCTCCCCGTCGTGAGAGGGACGGTAGGAGGGGTCATCATGTCGCTCGAGCTGCTGCTCCATAGCCTCTTGGCGCTACTGGATCCTCTGTGCCACCTGTACAAGGAGAGCCAACTGCTGCGCCACATATGGATCCACGCGAGGTGGCATGGTTCTGCAAAAAGGGCCAAGGCATTAATATTATTTTTCTTAAGAGAGACATTATGAGAGATAGGTGGACATGGGTGCAATCATGTTGTTCTCCTATGGACTCATGTTGGGTCAGAAGACCTTTACACTATTCAGTGTTCGAACACCAATAAGGAATGATATGTGTGGAATGGAATGGAGTATCACGGCTCTGATACCAAGTTGTGATGCCCCTAGGATTCGAGTACTCGGCAAATTAATCCACGCACATACATTCCACATTCGAATATTTGCCATTCATAAAAGTAGGAGAAGATACCAAAATGCATATGAATTTAGAATTTTTGCTTCACATTCAACCTGTTTACAACCACAACCTGTATTTACATTCATTCCATTTTCATGTCCACAAAATATACATTACATGTTGTGTCTCTCAAAAAGTGGAAGCTACAAGTACATGAACCAGTAAAAGAAAATATCAATACTGTACCATAAAAAAGGTGAAACTACACAAAAAGGATGGTGCCACCAACAAATCACTGCTGTGAACCTGCAGATCCACAGGTAGGTACGTTATAAGCAAAGTTGCTTAATACGTTTTAAACAACTATACACTAACAAGCATGACATAATTTAAATGTGTGCAAAAGAGAAAGAAACTAGGTAACCTGATCTCACAAGAATCACATTTTTATTTTTGTTATTAGATATGGATATGAGTAACCGAGCTTCATGGATAGTCTGTGGTCTTGGTCTGGGCGAGACCTCACACTATGACTCTAAGGCAAAAAGAATACCTTAGGATTGGGGTGCCTCCGTAGGCATGCGGTGGAGGTACAATGCATACTAACTAAATTCCCAACACATCCACTTAGCTCCACTTCGCAATTGTACTTATGATTCACAAATTAGATTCCAACTAGTGAATCATCGCGACAATCCAATCCTCCTTATGCACAGGAGATTCACATCCCATCACCAACTTCATTAACCACATTTTCCCGGAACTCCCCTATTAGCGCTCCCATTCGGAATACCGATCAATGTGACCTACATTGGCCTGTACACGAGTGTTAACTCTAAGTGACAAGCAAAGCACTAGCTAACCAACCATGACTACGTGGCCCGCTCTCGAGTACTAGGCTAAAGCACGCAAGTGCTGAGGCCAACACCGTCAGATTAGCACCTCGGTGTGCCAAGCAACATGTCCCCCAACCATCGCAGCTACAGTAGCAGCTCGGATCACAGTCAATTAGGCTTCTACCTGGGTCCCCAAGGGTGCATGCCCCTACCTTGGCAGCAACTATTCCACTACCCTATGCCACTAAAGATTAAAATCGTTGTATCATGGATAATAACTCATCGAGAGAAGCATCAGTTGAACATAAATGTAAGATACAGATCTCGATATGTAATTAGAGGCGCCAATTTATGGGGTAATATTTATTCCAGGCATCCAAGTAACAAACAACATGAGGTCACACAAGAAGAGACATGTTGGAACTTGAGTAATTGTCTGCTGGTCATAAAAAATTAATAGTAATCCTAATGTAATCGTATAACTACCTGGATCTACGGTTTCCTGAATAGATTTGTTATGCCGCGACCATTTTTTTTCAACACACTCTCCGAACCATCATGGAACAAGATGCTATGAGGATATATATTGGTAACCAAATGACCATGAATAGCACACACATCTTTAAATTTAAAGACCAGCTACTTCTATTAGCGAATATATCTATGACTAAAAGCTAAGTTAAACAGTCCATAACTGCTCATAAAATGCTCATGTAAGTAGTTACATCTTCCTAGAGAAAAGGCAAATACCTAGTAAGTGCATCCATCTAAACCAAGCAGAGAAATGCTTGGATTTACAAGTATTCCAACAAAAATGTCTCGTGATGTGCAGTAAGATCCCCTTGACCTTGTTGCATTACTTGATGTTGAAATATAAAATAAGTGAAGCTGTCATGAGCAAGAGCATAAATTTGGTCACCCATCCAACGAAGTAGACAAATGGTTAACAAGTGTTCTACAAAATATGCATGGTGATGGATGTTGTAATTGACCAAGTCTCACTTGACCATAGATTCCAAATAAACCCTTTTCTCATATCTTACAGATAAGATCAGCAAACCAATACAACAATAGTTTTAAGCACACCAGTAACTCAGAGATATCTCATATTATCTTGATTTATAACATTCTGTTTCCATAGGAAGGCCCACAAACACATTAAACTCTTTTGATCTTACACAGACTGCAGATATAATTTCAAGAATAAATCCCTACTCATATCCTACATAGGAGATCAACCAACCCACATCAACTATTGTATCTACATATGTTTCTGGTGGTCACCAATAAGAGCTCAGATTTGTTATCCCAGAAAATCACAGCGGTTAAATATTTAGATCGGAATTATTTGGTACAGATTCAAAAAAGGAAAACCCTACCCTTGTTCTAGATATGAGATCAAAACTAACATCAACCATTATCATACACCATATGTAACTTATACATGCAGGTTAATAAAAACTCAACTTCCGGATACCTCAAAACCTTCTGCAGTATCAAGTTGAACAAAAGGCTCTAATTGAGCAAATATATATATAGGTTAAAATCATGTGGAAGCCGCAACAAGAGGAGGGGACACCATACCTCAAGAAGAATCGAAACCACATTTTCTCCTCCCACGGAGAACGTCGCAGATGGTGCTCCTAATTGCGATATGAACCGCACATGGGGATGCCTTGGACTTTCTCTACATGATTGCGGCTTTGGATCGCCGATTCAAGGTACTCCGGTGACGTTCCAGCGAGGAAGAGGGATGAGGGAGGGATGCAGGTCAAAGGAGTAAGAGCATGGGCATTTCGGACGAGTTGGGGAAGGGTTTTATTGTTTGGAATCGGATTTGGATCCGGGTTCGGGTCCGAATATGACTTGTACCCCTCCTTGCTAAAATGGCTATTAATCATATGAAGTCGGATTTTTACGTTCTTGGACTCGTTGGAAAGCTATCGACAAGCTCTATGCAATAGACTACTAAATTAAATATTTTATACACTGGAATAAAAGCAGATTTGCAATTAAACTCAGATCCAGCTGAATGTTGCAGTTAAGTCTCTGCTCGGGTTTTGAGGTTTCACAATTGTCCTTCCCCTTTTTCTTGAGGAGCCAACTCTGGGTCTGAATCTAATGAAGTGAACTAAGGATTAGGATCCAAGATTGACTTCTATCTACAATGCAAGAGGTATCCCAATCAGACCACTATGGAATTGAATACTAGCTGAAATGTTGAATCTAAGATTAAGGTCAATCTCTGATAGTTGTGAATGGAGTAAAAGATGTAGACTGAAATCGATGTCCATTTGCAATGGGCAAAAGTGGGACAAGAGTGGTCCTGATTTATTAAGAAATATAAAGAGAGTGGAAAGAAGATGAGGAGCACGGAGATCGGTTGGCAATGTCACAACCAGGTTCTCGAGAATCGCCTCGAATTATTGACGATGTCTAGTCCATGGAATCGATGTTGGTGTCAGTCGAGTCCTAACTAGACCATCCATGAATCTACAATGTGGAGGAAAAGAAGGATCAATGCAAGAGGAAGGATACAATGGTCAATGAGGGATAAAAAGGAATGTAAAATAGTAGAAAGGCTCGAAACGAGAATGGGGTCAAGGAGGAAACACATAAGATAAAATTTGAGCAAGTACGCAGGACTTGATTTTTGAAGCTTAATCTAGATTCATACAATACACAATACAAAGTTGGGTTCACCAACTCTACACATGTGAAGTCACAAGGGCTTGATAACAGGCATTTTGCAAGGGTCAAAATATATTGTCACTGAGGCGACCGGTCACATAACACCAGTTAATCAGCAATTAACCCACATAAAAGAATAAATTAATTAAGTCCCCAAAATTTGTGAATTAACATTTAAATCTACCATAAAATGCATAGTGAATAAGCATGTAGAGGTCGAACCACAGAGAGCAATACAAAAATGAAGCAGCCTATGATGTTCATGTACAACAGAGTCATCCTTGTATGGATCCTATTTTTGTGGGTTTTTCTTTTTCTCTTTTTTTTAATATTTTTTAATATTTTTTTTATATTGTCTAATATTATATACTTATTTATATATATGATTTATAAAATATAGATATATAAAGATATGAAGGGCATGTATAGAGAATAAATTATATATATGTATTTTTTTATTATTATTTGTTCATAAAAATATCTAGATATAATTATACATATATATATATATTTCTTTTTCAATATGGGAATATATATATATATATAATGTAGAGAGAGGGGTGATACAATATTTATAAAAATATACAAAAATAGTCAAAATTTCAGAAATAAAATCTTTTTGGTATTTTTATGATTTTTACTATTTTTGTGATTTTTGGGTATTTTTCAAAATGTTTTTAGTATTTTTCAATAGCAAAATAAGTGAAAACGGGAAATTAGCTACTGGCTGGGGGTAAAATGGGAATTAAAAATAGCAAACAGCCACAAAAAATTTCCAAAGTAATTTTAAAATAAAGATAATAAAAGATAAAACCTACAGAACTTGAGTTTCTATTTTTTTTGAGTTTTCTATAATTTTATCTATTTTTTTGAAGTTTTTAAGTATTTTCAAATTTTTAAGGTTTTTCTTTTGAGATTTTTAGTGATTTTTGTACTGACACTAAAATATAATAAAATAGACCATAAGTAATTTTTTGGTATTTTTCGAGGTGGTTTAATATTTTTTTGGAATTTTCTAAGCTAGACAGTAGACAAAATGCATGTTTTTGATTTTTAATAAATGCAAAAATGCAACAAAATTAAAAACTAAGAATATGGCATGCAAGAACAAGCTAACATTAGCTTATATTAATTTTTGTGGAATTTTTCAAGTTAATATGTGCATGAAATAAATGGAACAAGTAAGCACAAATATGTGGCCTGACAGGGGCGTTTTTGCAAATAAAAATAAAGTCAGGGGCTTCTGTGCAAAAACACCAAAAATATAACACGTGGTTTGCAAATTTAAGGGCTAAAATGAAATACAAAACCCGCTAGGGACCCCCACGCAAAATGACCATCACGTGGGACTATACGTGATCCGCACCTACAGGGACCAAATAGTAATTTCAGAAAAGTTCGAGGTCCTGGTTACAATTTTTACAAAAAATAATACACTTTCAATTTTATTTTATGGACCAAAGAGAAATATACAAACATACAGGGGGTCATATGCAAATTAGCCACCTCACGTGGGATGACACGTGAGGTGACGTGGACCGGACATAAAAGTAATATCAGAAATGAATAGGGGGGATCATGCAAAATTTACACAATAAAATAAAGTTCGATTTTTATTTACAGGGCTAAATAATAAATACAAAAGGCTGGGGTGAAGATCTGCAAATTACCCCTAAGTGCGCGCTGGTGGACGGCGTGGATCATTTCACTTGGACACCGTCGCACATCCAACGGCTGGTACCGCTTCGCCGATGAAGGGTTGCGTTTAGATCAGCCGAGCTGATCTGACGGTCGGTACAGGGCTTCATCTGACGGCTCTGGTGTGATCTGGGGGCGCCACCCTTATCGGACGGCGATGGAGCCTCCTCGAAGAACAGGGAAGAAGCTCGCGCTAGGCGAGCTTCGATCTTGAAGCTTGGGCTCCTCCGGGCTTCTCCCTCGCGTCTGAGGTGTTCAAATCGTAGCTGGGGGCATCCCGCATCTGCTGATGGTCTTGGCGTGTCTCCTGGAGGTCCAAGGAGCTCAGGCAAAGTCGATGAAGGTCGGGACCTCCAGGAGCTTCTTCTTGGTTCGAATCGAGCCCAGAAGGGCCCCTTGCGTCGTTTGACCTGCATAGGAAGAACCAGGGGAACGAGGGCTATCTCCTCGACCCCGGGTTTTGAAGCTCTGGCACAAAATGAGGTGAGGCAGAGGAGCTCCGACGATAGGTGGAGGTGGAGCTCCGATTCGCAGGGACTGAGGGTCCTTGGTTGAACAAAAGTGATAGGGAGATGGAGCACGCGATGGGGAACGAGGTGAAGTGAAAATGGCGGTCGGAAACGGTCGAGATCACAGTGAAGAAGTCACCGGAGCGGAGCTCCGACGAACTTCGATTTGTCGATTTCACGCTACGTTAATTTACTAAAGACTAAACTAAGCACGGAAATGAAATGCTAGAATTAAAATCTACCTAAAATGCAAGAAAGAACATCTCTTATACCTGGGGGCCACCAGGGAGCAGCACGGACGCCGGAGCTCCGCCGCATCAAAACTTATCCCTCCTCCGGTTGATTCTAGTCGCTGAAATGCTCCCCCTGTCACGAGGAACCTCCCAGGATCAAATTCGAGGCTTTTGGGTGGATGAAATTGGCCAAATTTGAGGAGGGGGCGGAGCTTCTTATTTATAAACACTGGAATGAACCCTTATAGACCGACGTTTATTGATTAATCCATTGAGCATCGTGTTGGTCTAAGATATCGGCGGGCATCAGTGATCATCAAGGATGATTTCTTGTGAAGAACGCGAGCGTGATCGATGGACGAGATGGCCGTAAAAAAGGGAAGAAAATCGGGGAAAAGACAGTTCTGGCACGCCAGGTCCCGGATGGGACAGTTGACCGGGCGGTCAACAAAGGCCGCGCCCTCATTGGTCCACCTTGGACGCTAGAGGACAAAATAGGGAATTTTATTCAAAAATGATTTATTTGACTTAATAAATGATTTTGTTATTTTTCCTTATAAAATAAAAAATGTGTATTAATTCATGTAATATTTATTTATGATTTTTATTTAATTTTTTGAAGTATTTTATTATGGTTTTATTTTAATAATGTATTTATGCATGTATTTACATGTATTTTGTATATTTGATTTTTGTTTTATTCATTTTATTTTATTATTTTTTTCTTATTTTCTAAATTTATAATTTATTTTTGTGAGTGTGAGGGTATTTTTGTTTAATTTTTATGAGTTGATTTACATATTTAAATAAATAAGTATATGTATATGTATGTATACTTATATGTATTTTACCTATATATTATGTACACTTTATTTATTTAATGCATTTTATTGGTTTTTATTTAGGATTTGTATTTTTAATGAGTTATATGCAATATTTACATTATTGTAAAAATATAGATGAATAATAAAATCTCCATTTATTTTATGTACATATAGGTAGCATAGGCATTTTGTCTATGTATCTTATAGGCTTATTTTATTTTACAAATTATTTTTGGTTTTCTTTTAATTTCAATATGTACATGTTTTGTATACATTATTTAAAAAATTCTACATATGTAATTTTGTAAAAATAATGAACAAGGAATAAATTGAATATTTTAATCATGCAGATTGCACAATGGGGGCCAAAAACCTAACTTTCACAGATAAACTCCAAAAATTATGAAACCAATTTTATTAAATAGTTATTGGAAAGCTATATATAATTAAAGGTGAGTTTGTGTGATTTGGAGTTTTTATTTGCAAGATATGGGTCTGTGAAGTTGAGATTTTTGCTTTTTATTCTGGGTATAAAATGTACATTGAGTATTATTTTTACACAAACTCAATTTTGTATTTTTATTTACATTATTATCTACAACTTTCATGTACAAAATATTTTTATTTGATAAATGAATAATTATATACAAAATAGGTGTCAAGAATGCATAAAAGAAGGATGAATAAATGAGGTATTTATTGTATTATTGGCCCTTATCTCCCCTACTTTATTCCTTGTCGACCAATTCCATGCTGGCCTTGGTCTCGAGGTTCGGATCATAAAATATTTACAATATTTTATTCATTTTTCTTTTCTTCTCTTTATTCTATATTTTGGCATTAAAAATCTTAATTTATGTACAATGAATGCAACCGATATTGAATGCTTTTATGGACAAATTAATGCTATTTACATGCATTTGCTGGGGTTTTTATGGCCAAAATGATAGAATAAAGGTGATGAAATGGAGATTCATCACCCCCCTATACTTGCCTTTGCTAGTCCCTAGCATACACTTATGCAATAAGTACAAAAATAATAAATAAAAGAAAAAGAGAATTAAAGAAGGATATAGTAAATAAGGGTGCTTTCAGTGCAATGTATGTCTTTATAAAACCTGAACTTGGAGCTCCTGTCAGACCTTGGGTGTAGATGTGTGTGGAACCTAGTCGGGAACCATCTTTAAAATACAACAGCCTTCGAGATTCACAGAACTCGGTTCAACCCACCTCAATAGCCTGGTCAGAATTGGTCTACATCATACGCAAACCCTTATAACTATGAAGCTGACTTGTACATTGTAAGTGATGGTGGCTCTTCCCAACTGAAATGACAAAGGAACTGACTTCTCCAGAATGACAACCCAATGATTCCCCAATTCAACAGCTCCTTCCTCGAGGAGCAGGGTATTCCCTTCTAAGTTCAAGTGGCAACTAGCTCAAGAGGAGGGGGTGAAGAGAAGAATGGACGGTAGCCAGTGTAACTACCTATCCTAGGATGCAAGACCAGTGTAGTCAAGTCATCCAGCTGCAGGCTCACATATTTGACTCTGTAACTCAAGCTTGCTTATTGGCTTTACAACATATGTACATACTTTGCAGGCATTTTATTTTTGTACAGGCCTGACCAATTTTTTTTCGACATACTATTTACAACAACATTTACATAAGGAGTTTTTCCTCTTGAGCCAGTATACTATCCCTCTTTTGAAGCTTTATCGCAACCCACAATCTCCTGTCTTTAGACCTCATGGCTATTGGACCAGGTTGGGGTGCACTTCCCTCCCTAGATGAGGACCGAATGTTTCCACCCGTGTGCGTCTCAGACTGGCAAATCCAACCCCCTCACCACTCCAACTGAGTTGAGCCAAGTGAAAGGTGCAAGTGTCCAAGTTAGGTCACGTCGACAAGAGTCATGCGTGTGTCTCGAAAAGTTCTAGTTAGTCAGTTGAGGTGACTTGAACCCAGCCCTGATTTCTCAAAGAATAAAAGTCTACATAGACCTGAAGTACCTTAAACCTAGTTCCCGTAAGGTTCCAGTATAGTTAGGTGCGGTAAGGTCTAACTAAGCTCCAATTTTAGACTTTATTGGATTGAATCAATCATCAAGCTCACTCAAAAAGAATATGAATGGTATGCTCATGCTATGCACAATGAATGATGCAATTTTTCACAAAGAATTTACAAGAATCAAAGAATCTTTTTACAAAAAGAATTTATTTTTGCAAATAAAAAACTTGACACGTACAAAAAGTACTAACAATTATTTACACGGGCGTGCCGCCTTATTTACAAAATGTATGGATTTATAAAGACTTTACAGGTTTTAACGAAGTAATTTATTTAGGTTGTACAGAAAGAATTTTATGCATTTTATTTATGAATTACAGGTATTTGTCATGATGATTTTATTCCTCAGGTCTAGTTTAAAAATAATTTTGCAAACTATAGTACACGATAATTTTTGCAATCATTTACACACATTTGAAAACTATTTTTGCAAAGATTTTGCACACTATATATATATATTTTCCACAATAGTTTTGACAGACATTTTCAAAACATTTGCACATAGGTTTTTCAAATCCTTTATTCCACACAAAGAAAAGTTTTGCAAACAAAGCAATGTTACACAGGTTGAAAACATTTCACATCAAATTTTCCAAACAGTTCACACTTTTTTTCAAATCATATTGTAAAGGTATTTAACCTGATTTATTAATCAGTATATATAAAGAAAAACTGTATTTGTTGTACAACATGGTTTTGGCTTTTATAAGCTTTATTTGGGATTATTGCTTATTTTTGTATGAGAGATTTTTGTGCCGACTCCTCAGACTTATTCAAGAATCATTTTCAAAAGATTTTTGGAAAACTATAGTCCCAAATAATTTTTCAACATGTACACACATTTGGAAATGGTTTTTGCAAAGGTTTTTCACACAGAATAGATAGATTTTTCAAAACAATTTGACAAACTCATTTTCCAATCATTTGCAAACTAATTTTCACACATTTTTATTTCACTTGAAGAAAATAAATTTTACACACAAATTTGATTTTTCAAAGGTTGAATACTTATACACACTATTTTTCAAGAACTTTTCAAAAGATTTTTCAAAGAGAATATTTTGCACAAAACGTTTTTCCTGACTTATTAATCAGTACAAGTACAAAGAGTCTGAGGAGCTCACAATCATCTTTTATTATTATAGAGTTACTTATTACCTTTTATATTGAGTTGATGTTTTATTTTTCAGTATGAGTTATGGCTTAGAGTATATACATGGTATATACGACCCCCCTATACTTAGCTTGAGCTATGTCCTCATAGGTCGAAGAGAAAAGAGAAGACATAACTCGTACTGAGTATAGACAAGTCTAAAGTATATATGAATAAAATGAATGAATGAGAAGTTGACCGTCCCCCCTATACTGAGGATCAAATAATCCTAAGTATAACAGAAAGTACAAAAAGCGGGGAGGGTCAAGGGTGGGAATACACAGATCGTACTCAGATTGTCTCCTCCTATACTTAGGGTAAGGTACTCCTAAGTATAGACAAGAAGAGGAGACAATGGAGAGGATCGAAATGAAATGAAAAACTCGGGGTGCACATCTCCCCTATACTTAGGACAAAGTACGTCCTAAGTATGGAAAACTGTCTACAAGGGCGGCACCTTTTTGACACAAAAAGAAGACAGAAAAAGAAAAGAAGAAAAGAAGGAAAGAAGAAAATCAGATAAACAGTGTTTGGGGTACATCGTCTGAATCTTCTGGTGCTGTCACTGTTGTGGATGTGTCGTCATCGTGCACGAGGTGAATGGAGTCTACAACGGCCAAGAATGTATCTGGTTCGAGGTAAGGCTTAAGGAGTTGACCGTTGACGAAGAATGGCTGTGCGTCAGGGGACAATTCTGATATAACAATACTTCCATTGTCACGCACTTCGAAAACTCTGAATGGCCCTGTCCAATTACTCTTTAATTTGCCCGGGAATATCCACAACTTTGCATCCAATAGCCACACCTTCTGTCCAACATCAAAGGTCTTTCATCTGATGTGCTGGTCATGCCAGCGTTTCACCTTCTCTTTGTACATCAGTGTGTTATCGTATGCATAGTCTCGGAACTCCAAAAGTCTGTTTAGATCATCCTTTCTCTTCTGACCACTTTTGCGTGAGTCCAAAATGCAACTGTTTACTGCCCATAAAGACTTGTGAATTAATTCGACAGGCAGATGGTACGGCTTCCCGTATACAAGACGATAGGGCGACATGCCCAAGGGAGACTTGTAGGCGGTTCTGTACGCCCATAGGACCGAGTCCAAGAGTTGGGACCAGTCCTTTCTGTTTGGCCTGACAAGTTTCTGCAGGATAGTCTTGATTTCCCTGTTTGATAATTCTGCCATGCCATTGGTCTGAGGATGGTAAGGAGATGCGACACGATGGTCGATGCCGTACTCCTTCGTCAATTTCTTGACCTCTTTATTAATGAACGGGCAAGTGAAGGTAGTCTTCTCTTAGTCTTCAGGAGCGATTGCCACTTGGTTGTACCCGGAATACCCATCCAAAAAGTAGAAGAACTCCTTGCCTGCTAGTCTTTCCAAAACTTGATCAATGAATGGCAAGGGGAAATGGTCCTTCTTAGTTGCTGCATTAAGACGGCGGTAGTCAACACACACCCGCCAAGATGTTGGTACCCGAGTGGATATTTCTTCTCCTTTGTCATTTGTAACCACGGTAAGCCCGGATTTCTATGTAACTACATGCAGTGGTCTTACCCATTTTGAGTCGGAGATGGGATAGATAAAGCCTGCATCACACCACTTGGTTATCTCTTTCATGACGACGTCCTGGAGGTTAGGGTTCAGCCTTCTTTGGAATTCACGGGACGGCTTGGCATCTTCTTCCAGATAGATGTGGTGCGAACACAAAGTTGGATTTATCCCTCGGAGATCTGATACGCACCAACCAAATGCCTTGAGGTTCTTTTCTAGAACCTCGAGAAGACAAGATTCCTGATCTGAATTCATCCTGCTACTGATGATGACCGGATACATTTGTTCTCCACCCGCAAGGAAAGCATACTTCAGTCCTGCAGGAA
Source organism: Ottelia alismoides (assembly GCA_037367405.1). NCBI lineage: Eukaryota > Viridiplantae > Streptophyta > Magnoliopsida > Alismatales > Hydrocharitaceae > Ottelia > Ottelia alismoides. The sequence goes on along the minus strand of JAZKJV010002853.1, from coordinate 233,975 downwards.
GTGGCTTGAGTACTGGTGTTGATCTGTCCAACCTGTTGGTCACTTCAGATACTATGTTAGTGGTGGGTTGTACTTCCTTGAAGGGGCTACCATCCTCATCATTCTGTTGAGATTCCAGTGATGTGCCGAACGGTTCTGCGCTAGACTGATCGTGTTCGGTCTGGAGTGAATGGTCAAAGAGATGCGCCTGCATCTGAGAATCTGTCTCCCAAGAATCATCAGAGCCTAGGGTAACTGTGCTTTCCAAGTCCTCCTCAAAAGTGAGGATTTCTCGGGTCCATGAATCGTTCAATGACAAGAATGAATCTCTGATTTCTGCAATAAAGTCACAGTCTGCTTTGGAAGCTGCACGGCTCTCATCAGTCGTGGCATTCGGCTCTCTGCTCATGTTTATAGTGATTTGCTTGGTGTTCAAACTAAAAGTGATTTTTCCAGACCTGTAGTCAACCAGGACACCTAAAGTACGAAGAAATGGTCGACCAAGGATGATAGGGGTCTGGAGTAGGGGTGCTGGTGAGTCCATATAAAGGACTACAAAATCAGCTGGAAACTGCATCTCCTGTACTTTAACTACAACGTCTTCCAAAAGACCCCGGGGCCGCTTGATGGATCGGTCAGCGAACTGAAGGATCATTCGTGTCTGCTTGAGCGGACCCAACCCAAATTCTTGCATTATGGATGATGGAAAAAGGTTGATGGAAGACCCACTGTTGAGGAGAGTGCGCTCGAAGACCTGGTCAAAAATCTCACAACTGATAAGAGGTGCTCCTGTGTCATGCTTCTTCTGTGGGAGGTTGCTGATGGCTACTACAGTGGCCTTGGATAGCACGTGCTTTTCTACATCTCTGTGTTTGTTCTCCTGTGCTGGGCGACGCTTGTTGATACATGCCTCCTTCAGTCCTTTCTTCACAGCTGGCATGTACTCCACGGCCTTCAACAAGGGAATCTCAACAGTCAACTTGTCTAGTATGTCCACAACTCCCGGATCAGATAATGCCTTTTTTCGTTTTGCAATTTTTTTGGATTTTTCTATTGCATGAGGAAAAGGAATATGTACATCTCTAATAGGAAAAATAGAGTTCTTATTTACATCAAAATCATCGCCCATAGAATGTTGTACATCCAGACTACAAAAGGGAGTACAAACTGTATCCTGGCATGCTGGTGCTGAGGGACGATCAAAAGTATAGCTTCGGCTCCGTTGGCTGGCAAGGGATCGGTTGCTGCTGGCAGCTCCTCCAAGGCTGGCGCGGCTTCGCTTCGGCTGCAAGTTTCTTTTTGTTGTTTTTTATTTTGCTGATTTTTTTGTATTTTTGGCTGAGACTGATGGTGTTGCACGACGACTGGAATGGCTTCTCCTTCTTCTTCCTCCTCACCCGCCCCTGTAGCTGGCACGGCTGATGCGGAAGATGACGATCCACCTGTTTCTTTATTCACCCCATTCTTGGTAGCAGGCGGTGGCAAGGCCCTACCGCTCCTGAGAGTAACATCATTAGAATAAATAGTAATATCATTTTCAGATACAGACAGGACATCACATTCTACCTGCTCTTTCTTCTCAAAATTATTGGGGTTGGCTTCGACCTGAGCAGGAATGGTGGTTCTAGTGGCGATCAGGTCGTCAAGCCGCTTGGTCATTTCTGCCAGCCCTTTGACAAGTTGGGCCACACAGTCCATGGTAGGGTTCACAGGGGGTACCTCGGTGGTTTCAGCGTGCAGACCACGCTGTTATTGCATGGATGGGTGCGGAGGTTGTTGCTGGTGGTGCTCTGGTGGTGTTGGGAGTTGAAGTTGCTGATAAGAGGGGGAAGGATACTACTGGTATTGCTGAGTTGGGGCAGCCGCATACTGATGAAACGGTTGTGGATGGCGGTACTGTGGCTGTTGGTACGGTTGATTCTGCCTCCATTGATTTGCATACTGGGGAGGCTGGTGATACTGCTGCTGTGGCTGAGAGGACTATCCAAAGCGACCACCCTGAGGTTGGTGGTATTGTCGGTTGGCAAGTGGCTGACCCTGGGGTTCTTCCATAGGACGGGTCAGCTATGCATCGTTGGTCCATACCCCGTTCACCTCCTGAATAAGGGGTGGTGGTGGGAAAACTGGATCAGGTCCTGAAAGAAACTCTGGTTGGTACACAACCATCTGCTGCTGCGGCAGGCCTTGGTCGGGTGCCTGCACGTAGTACACGTGCTGGACTGCCGGTTGCTGCTGGCTCGGCTGAGGATGATGCTGCGGTTGCTGCTCATCCTTCTTCTCAGCTGGAGCTTCTGATGGTGTCGCCGACTGAACAGAGTTGATGGTGCCCACCAACAGTTCAAGGTACTTGTTGATCTGATCAAGCTTGTCTAAATTCTGAGTCCTCTTCTCGATCACAACGAGTTTTTCGAGGTCCTGTGATCGCTTCTCAATGATAACTTTCGAGAGATGGCCCCCGATGATACTGAGGTTCGAGCTCTCATCTCTCTCTGCCTCTTTGGATGCTGCCATGTGTACTTATTTCTGGAGGATATGGGGCTGCTTCTGATATGCCTTGGATGAAGAGAGGGTGGCCTCTCCTTCGGCCATTTCTTCGAATATTTGCCAGACTACGTCTTCATCCTTGTTAAAATGCGAACCCCCACATGCTGCGTCAACGAGCCTCTGGCTTTCGATGTTCAGTCCCCCAAAGAAGTGCTGGACCAAGCTGGTCTTCGGAATCTCATGATGGGGACACTTCTCTTGCAGATTGGTGAATCTCTCCCATGCTTCGTGTACTGACTCATGGGCTCCTTGGGAGAAATTACTGATTCGGGCTCGCATCTGGTTGAGTCAACTGAGAGGGTAATACTTATGCAGAAAAGCTGACTTCAACTCTTCCCAGGTCGTCACAACCTTCCCCAGATGGTTGACCCAATAGAGGGTCTTGTCCTGTAAGCTGAAAGGGAATGCCAACATCTTGACAATGTCCAGAGGGACATTGGGATAGTGAGTGGTGCGGCAAATGCGTGAGAATTGCTGCAGGTGAATGTACGGCTGTTCAATTGTGTTTCCATGGAATGCAGGGAGAAGAGCAATGAACTGGGGTTTCAGCTCAAAGTGAGCATGTACCGGTGGAATGAGGATCCACTCGGTCATCTGGCTGTCTCCCAGATTGTACGTTTCTTTGAGTGTAGGCTTGGGTGGCGGTAGTTCAAGATCTTCATCAGCAGGGTAACCTCCACCTCCACCTCCTGCTCTGCCTCTGCCTCTTCCTCCTCCTCCCTCTGCTTGGTTCATCACATCGTTCAACATATCCTAGAATGTTGCCTGTGCGAGGGCCTGCTCGGTCAGCTGTTGTTGGAAGGCTTGGATAGACGCTAGCAAATTGTGCATTTACTTGATTCTGGTCTGGCACCTACCCTTCTGGTAGGGGTGGCTGCTGACCCTTGCCCTTTCCTTGAGGAGCCATATCGGGGTCTGAGTCGGACGAAATGAACTCCGGAGTAGTCTCCAGGGCTTGCTCTATCTTCTATCTGCAGAATGAGAAAGTCCTGATCAGACCACTTGCAATAGTGTCCAGCTGCCATGATAAAGCTGGAATTCAAGTCAACCCCAGCTTGTTGTGAACGGAAAAGGATGTGGACTGTAATCGACTTCCATTCACAACGGCGGAGGCGGGACAAAAGTGATCCCAGTTTATTGGGTGGCCAAGAGAAAGGTAGAAAACGAGGAGTCTGGAGATCGATCCGTAAAGTCCGGATCGGGTTCTCGGGAATCGCCTCAAATTTATTGGCGGAATTGAGGCCATGGAATCGATGTGGGTGTCGGCATGGTCCTGACGGAAACCATCCATGGATCAACTTCGCGAAGCCCAAGAGAGGATTGGATGTTGGAAGAAGGATACGATGGTCAACGAAGAATAAAAAGGAGTATAAAACAGTAGAAAGGCTCGGGTGAGCGGGGTGGTCAAAGGTAGAATGACAACAAAATGTGCGCAAAGGCGCGGGACTCGATCTTTAAACCTTAATCTAGATCCATACAAACGCAATACAAAATTGGGTTCACCAACTCACGCCATGTGAAGCCGTGAAGGCTCGGCTATTTATTATCTTTACATTTTTAGAGTTGTGAATTCAGGCATATCTTATAACAAGTCCTTAGTACGCTACCCTATAGGAGAGAGAGTATTGCCAGAAGAATATCCCGTACTTGTCCTCCTCCTGTGTAACCTGTAGTCTGTACTTTTTGGAGTCCTTGTAACCCTTCCTGGATTCCTACTCAGCCAAAGAAATAGAGAGAGGAAGTCGATAGGCGAAACCAATACGTCGGTTCTCGCTCGCAATGGAATCACCCGTGAGCGTGCAAGAACCTACTCGGACGCAGGACAATGAGACAGACACCCCCGTGAAGGCGTGGCCTATGCTCAATACTTCGGACAGGGTCGATGCTCTACACAACAGAGAGTCATCATTGGTGACCAAGTCCTACTCGCCTACGTACGATAGAAGCACCATTACTTCGGAAATCCAGGCGATACACAAGGAAGTTGCAGACTGGGTTCTTGGCTTTAATCCTTAGGGGGTCGCACTCACTCAAGGGAGTAGGGTTTTGGTCCCCCTCCAAGGTACCTGAAAACAATGAGGGCTTTATGAACCCGGCACAATGATAGTCCATTACAGATTTTAATTAAGGTCAAAGTTTATTTAGTAGTCCCCTTGTTTTAATTTTTGGGTTTTCACTTTTTTTGAGTTTGTTTTCTTACTAGCACCTAACGTTTTTGTAGATTCTCATTTAAGTCCTAGGTGCTCAAAATCAGAGGGAGATAGCGGAAAAGCCGTGCAAGTGGTTCCATGGTGGAAATCTCACCATTGAACCGAATGATGCACGCTGAGTTAGAAGACTTGCAGTGCATCCCAGCTCTCTCCATGTGGTATGCAAAACAGAATTTATAAACCTATCTACATGTCAGTATGCAAGGCACAAAATCGCCCTAAACATTAGCTGCTATTAACGTGAAGAACCATAAGTCGCTCATTCATCGTTAGCCTGAAAATTCCGGTCTTGGCTCACCCCTTCTCTGCTCAACACACTTGAGTTTAGGAGATAACGCTTTATGGGGCTCGCTGTGGCACAAGGGCTAAGAGACAAATGAGCGGCTTGTTTAAGTTTGACTAGATCCATACGAAGTATACTATAGGAACATGCATTCTTATTAATGTTTGGACCTAGCAACCGAATCAAGCAACCTATATCTAGGGGCTCCAAGCACACAAAACAAAGTAAAATAAAGGCGGAAAGCTCAAAACTTCGGGAAACAAAGAAAAGAAAGCGGTGGAAAACTCGAAAAACCACGATGAGGCCCCAGGTGAACAACCACCCGGGCACCGGACCTCATTGTGAAGAGTAGAGTCCTGTTAATTATTACATGCCAAAATTGTCTCTCTCTCACCATAAATTACAAAAATAATCCTAATTGCTCTTGACCTATCTAACTCCCATCCCCTTGTATCCTTGGTGCTCTCTCCAGATGGTCATGAGGTGAAGACCACCCTCCTCCAAGCTCGGCTGCTTTGGCTCCCTAAGAAACCATCCTCGCGTGGCGGGCCGTCGCATCAACGTCACAAAGAGATTGAATTAGTATAGCTCAATCAATAAAAATAAAGCAGGAAAGAATTAATCACAATAAATAAATAAATCAATAAAGCATAGTGATCAATTGCAAAATAAATAGCTGCTCACAAAATTAATGATACATCAATTTTTAAATAAGAATGACAAAATACAATAGGCTACGCTCATTGCTCCCCGGCAACGGTGCCATCTGATAACAGGCATTTTGCAAGGGTCAAAATATATTGTCGCTGAGGTGACCGCTCATAGAACACCACTTAATCAGCAATTAACCCACATAAAAGAATAAATTAATTAAGTCCCCAAAATTTGTGAAATAACATTTAACTCTACCATAAAATACATAGTGAATAAGCATGTAGAGGTCAAACCACATAGAGCAATACAAAAATGAAGCAGCCTATGATGTTCATGTACAACAGAGTCATCCTTGTAAGGATCCTATTTTTGTGGGTTTTTCTTTTTCTCTTTTTTTTTTAATTTTTTTATTATTTTTGTGTATTGTCTAATATTATATACTTATATATATATGATTTATAAAATATAGATATAAAAAGATATGAAGGGAATGTATAGAGAATAAATTATATATATAGGTATATATTTTTTTATTATTATTATTTGTTCATAAATATATCTAGATATACTTATACATATATATATATATAATTTTCTTTTTCAATATGGGAATATATATATAATGTAGAGAGAGGGGTGATACAATATTTATAAAAATAAACAAAAATAGTCAAAATTTCAGAAATAAAATCTTTTTGGTATTTTATGATTTTTTACTATTTTTGTGATTTTTGGGTATTTTTCAAAATGTTTTTGGTATTTTTAAATAGCAAAATAAGGGAAAACAGGGAATTAGCTAATGGCTGGGGGTAAAATGGGAATTAAATAGCAAACAGCCACAAAACTTTTTCCAAAGTATTTTTAAAATAAAGATAATAAAAGATAAAACCTATAAAATTTGAGTTTCTATTTTTTTGAGTTTTCTATAATTTTATCTATTTTTATGTAGTTTTTAAGTATTTTCGAATTTTTAAGGTTTTTCTTTTGAGATTTTTAGTGATTTTTGGAGTGACACTAAAATATGATAAAACAGACCATAGGTAGTTTTTTTGGAATTTTTCAAGGTGGTTTACTTTTTTTTGGAATTTTCTAAGCTAGACAGTAGACAAAATGCATGTTTTTGATTTTTAATAAATGCAAAAATGCAACAAAATTAAAAACTAAAAATATGGCGTGCAAGAACAAGCTAACAGGAGCTTATATTAATTTTTGTAGAATTTTTTTTAAGTTAATATAATGCATGAAAAAATGGACAAGGCATACAAAAATATGTAGCCTGGCAGGGGCATTTTTGAAAATAAAAATAAAGTCTGGGGCGGTAGTGCAAAAACACTAAAACTATAACACATGGTCTGCAACTTTAAGGGCTAAGACGAAATACAAAACCCGCCAGGGACCCCCGCGCAAAATGACCATCACATGGGACTACACGTGATCCGCACCCACAGGGACCAAATAGTAATTTCAGAAAAGCTCGAGGTCCTGGTGGCAATTTTTACAAAAATAATACACTTTCAATTTTATTTTACGGACTAAAGAGAAATATACAAACATACAGGGGGTCATATGCAAATTAGCCACCTCACGTGGGACGACACGTGAGGTGACGTGGATTGGACCTAAAAGTAATATAAGAAAGGTACAGGGAGGTCCATGCAAAATTTACACAATAAAATAAACTTTAACTTTTATTTACAGGGGTGAACGATAAATACAAAAAGGCTAGGGCTAAATAAGAAATTTACCCCTTCTTTAGGCGCTAACGGACGACGATGAAGGCTTCTCTTGGACACGCGTCGCACATCCGACGGTGGGTACCGAATCGCCGATGAACGCGTGAGATTAGATCAGCCTCGCTGATCGGACGGTCAGTGCAGGGCTTCATCTGACGGCTCTGGTGTGATCTGGGGGCGTCACCCTGATCGGACGGCGATGGAGCCTCTTGTAAGAACAGGGAAGAAGCTCGCGCGAGGCGAGCTTCGATCTTGAAGCTTGGGCTCCTCCGGGCTTCTCCCTCGCGTCTGAGGTGTTCGGATCGTAGCTGGAGGCATCCCGCGTCTGTTGGCGGTCTTCTCATGGCTCTTGGAGGTCCAAGGAGCTCGGGCGAGGTCGATGAAGGTCGGGACCTCCAGGAGCCTCTTCCTGGTTCGAATCGAGCCCAGAAGGGCTTCTTGCGTCGTTTGACCTACATAGGAAGAACCGGGGGAACGAGGGCTATCTCCTCGACCCCGGGTTTTGAAGCTCTGGCGCAAAATGAGGTGAGGCGGAGGAGCTCCGGCGATAGCCGTAGGTGGAGCTCCGATTCGCAAGGATTGGGGGTCCTTGGTTGAACAAAGGTGATAGGGAGATGGAGCATACGATGGGGAACGAGGTGAGAGGCGAATGGCGGTCGGAAACGGTCGAGATGACAGTGAAGAAGTCACCGGAGCTGAGCTCCGGTGAACTTCGATTTATCGATTTCATGCTACGCTAATTAACTAAAAACTAAACTAATCACGGGAATGAAAAGCTAGAATCGAAATCTACCTAAAATGCAAGAAAGGACAACTCTTATACCTGGGGGCCACTAGGGACAGGACGGACGCCGGAGCTCCGCCGCATCAAAACTTATCCCTCCTCCGGCTGATTCAAGTCGCTGAAATGCTCCCCCTGTCACGAGGAACCTCCCAGGATCAAATTCGAGGCTTTTGGGTGGATGAAATTGGCCAAATTTGAGGAGGGGGGGCGGAGCTTCTTATTTATAAACACTGGAATGAACCCTTATTGACCGACGTTTATTGATTAATCCATTGAGCATCATGTTGGTCTAAGATATCGGCGGGCATAAGTGATCATCAAGGATGATTTCTTGTGAAGAACGCGAGCGCGATCGATGGACGAGATGGCCGTAAAAAAGAGAAGAAAATCGGGGAAAAGACAATTCTGGCGTGCCAGGTCCCGGATGGGACAGTTGACCGGGCGGTCAACAAAGGCCGCGCCCTCATTGGTCCACCTTGGATGCTAGAGGACAAAATAGGGAATTTTATTCGAAAATGATTTATTTGACCTAATAAATGATTTTATTATTTTTTCCTTATAAAATAAAAAATGTGTATTAATTCATGTAGTATTTATTTATGATTTTTATTTAATTTTTTGAAGTATTTTATTATGATTTTATTTTAATATTGTATTTATGCATGTATTTTGTAAATTTGATTTTTATTTTGTTTATTTTATTTTATTATTTCATTTTCTTATTTCTTAAATTTATAATTTATTTTTGTGAGTGTGAGGGTATTTTTGTTTAATTTTTATGAGTTGAATTACATATTTAAATAAATAGGTATATGTATATGTAGGTATACTTATAGGTATTTTATCTATATATTATGTACACTTTATTTATTTAATGTATTTTATTAGTTTTTATTTTGGATTTGTATTTTTAATGAGTTATATGCAATATTTACATTATTGTAAAAATATAGATGAATAATAAAATCTCCTTTTATTTTATGTACATATAGATAGCATAGGCATTTTGTCTATATATCTTATAGGCTTATTTTATTTTACAAATTCTTTTTGGTTTTCTTTTAATTTCAATATGTACATGTTTTGTATACACTATTTACAAAATTCTAAAAATATAATTTTGTAAAAATAATGAACAAGGAATAAATTGAATATTTTAATCAGGCAGATTGCACAATGGGGGCCAAAAACCTAACTTTCACAAATAAACTCCTAAAATTATGAAACCCAATTTTATTAAATAGTTCTTGGAAAGCTATATACAATTAAAGTGAGTTTGGGTGATTTGGAGTTTTTATTTGCAAGATATGGGTTTGTGAAGTTGAGATTTTGGCTTTTTATTCTGGGTATAAAATGTACACTGAGTATTATTTTTACACAAACTTAATTTTGTATTTTTATTCACATTATTATCTACAACTTTCATGTACAAAATATTTTTATTTGATGAATGAATAATTATATACAAAATAGGCGTCAAGAATGCATAAAGGAAGGATGAATAAATGAGGTATTTATTGTATTATTGGCCCTTATCTCCCCCTACTTTATTCCTTGTCGACCAATTCCATGCTGGCCTTGGTCTCGGGGTTCGGGTCATAAAATATTTGCAATATTTTATTCCTTTTTCTTTTCTTCTCTTTATTCTATATTTTGACATTAAAAACCTTAATTTATGTACAATGAATGCAACAGTTATTGAATGCTTTTATGGACAAATTAATGCTATTTACATGCATTTGCTGGGGTTTTTAAGGCCAAAATGATAGAATAAAGGTGACGAAATGGAGATTCATCACCCCCCTATACTTGCCTTTGCTAGTCCCTAGCAAACACTTATGCAATAAGTACAAAAAGAATAAAGAAAAGAAAAAGAGAATTAAAGAAGGATAGAGTGAATAAGGGTGCTTTCAGTGTAATGTATGTCTTTATAAAATCTGAACTTGGAGCTCCTGTCAGACCTCGGGTGTAGATGTGTGTGGAACCTTGTCGGGAACCAGCATTAAAATACAACAGCCTTCGAGATTCAAAGAACTCGGCTCAACCCACCACAATAGCCTGGTCAGAACTGGTCTACATCATACGCACACCCTTATAACTATGAAGCTGACTTGTACAGTGTAAGTGATGGTGGCTCTTCTCAACTGAAATGACAAAGGAACTGACTTCTCCAGAATGACAACCCAATGATTTCCCAATCCAACAGCTCTTTCCTCGAGGAGCAGGGTATTCCCTTCTAAGTTCAAGTGGCAACCAGCTCAAGAGGAGGGGGTGAAGAGAAGAATGGACGGTAGCCAGTGTAGCTACCTATCCTAGGATGCAAGACCAGTGTAGTCAAGTCATCCAGCTGCAGGCTCACATATTTGACTTTGGAACTCAAGCTTGCTTATTAGCTTTACAACATATGTACATACTTTGCAGGCATTTTATTTTTGTACAAGCCTGACCATTTTTTTTCGACATACTATTCACAGCAGCATTTACATAAGGAGTTTTTCCTCTTGAGCCAGTAGACTATCCCTCTTTTGAAGCTTTATCGCAACCCACAATCTCCTGTCTTTAGACATCATGGCTATTGGACCTGGTTGGGGTGCACTTCCCTCTCTAGACGAGGACGAATGTTTCCACCCGTGTGCGTCTCAGACTGGCAAATCCAACCCCCTCACCACTCCAACTGAGTTGAGCCAAAGTGCAAGTGTCCAAGTTAGGTCACGGTCGGCAAGAGTCATGCGTGTGTCTCGAAAAGTTCTAGTTAGTCAGTTGAGGTGACTTGAACCCAGCCCTGATTTCTCAAAGAATTAAGTCTATATAAACCTGAAGTACCTTAAACCTAGTTCCCGTAAGGTTCCAATGCAGTTAGGTGCGGTAAGGTCTAACCAAGCTCCAATTTTAGACTTTATTGGACTGATTCAATCATCAAGCTCACTCTAAAAGAATATGAATGGTATGCTTATGCTATGCACAATGAATGATGCAATTTTTCACAAAGAATTTACAAGAATCAAAGAATCTTTTTACAAAAAGATTTTTTTTTGCAAATAAAAAACTTGACACATACAAAAAGTACTTACAATTATTTACACAGGCATGTTGTCTTATTTACAAAATGTATGGATTTATAAAGACTTTACCGGTTTTAACGAAGTAATTTATTTAGGTTGTACAGAAAGAATTTTATGCATTTTATTTATGAATTACAGGTATTTGTCATGATGATTTTATTCCTCAGGTCTAGTTTAAAAATAATTTTGCAAACTATAGTATACGATAATTTTTGCAATCATTTACACACATTTGAAAACTATTTTTGCAAAGATTTTGCACACTATATATATATATATATATATTTTCCACAATAGTTTTGACAAACATTTTCAAAACATTTGCACATAGGTTTTTCAAATCCTTTATTCCACACAAAGAAAAAGTTTTGCAAACAAAGCAATGTTACACAGGTTGAAAACATTTCACAGCAAATTTTCCAAACAGTTCACACTATTTTTCAAATCATATTGTAAAGGTATTTAACCTGATTTATTAATCAGTATATATAAAGAAAAACTGTATTTGATGTACAACATGGTTTTGGCTTTTATAAGCTTTATTTGGGATTATTGCTTATTTTTGTATGAGAGATTTTTGTGCCGACTCCTCAGACTTATTCAAGAATCATTTTCAAAAGATTTTTGGAAAACTATAGTCCCAAATAATTTTTCAACATGTACACACATTTGGAAATGGTTTTTGCAAAGGTTTTTCACAGAATATATAGATTTTTCAAAACAATTTGACAAACACATTTTCCAATCATTTGCAAACTAATTTTCACACATTTTTATTTCACTCAAAGAAAATAAATTTTACACACAAAACTGATTTTTCAGAGGTTGAATACTTGTACACACTATTTTTCAAGCACTTTTCAAAATATTTTTCAAAGAGAATATTTTGCACAAAACGCTTTTCCAGACTTATTAATCAGTACAAGTACAAAGAGTCTGAGGAGCTCACAATCATCTTTTATTATTATAGAGTTACTTATTACCTTTTATATTGAGTTGATGTTTTATTTTTCAGTATGAGTTATGGCTTATAGTATATACATGGTATATACAACCCCCCTATACTTAACTTGAGCTATGTCCTCATAGGTCGAAGAGAAAAGAGAAGACATAACTAGTACTGAGTATAGAAAAGTCTAAAGAATATATGAATAAAATGAATGAATGAGAAGTTGACCGACCCCCCTATACTGAGGATCAAATAATCCTAAGTATAGCAGAAGGTACAAAAAGCAGGGAGGGTCAAGGGTGGGAATACACAGATCGTACTCAGATTGTCTCCCCCTATACTTAGGGTAAGGTACTCCTAAGTATAGACAAGAAGAGGAGAAAATGGAGAGGATCGAAATGAAATGAAAAAATCGGGGTGCACATCCCCCCTATACTTAGGACAAAGTACATCCTAAGTATGGAAAACTGTCTACAAGGGCGGCACCTTTTTGACACAAAAAGAAGACAGAAAAAGAAAAGAAGAAAAGAAGGAAAGAAGGAAAGAAGTAAATCAGATAAACAGTGTTTGGGGTGCATCGTCTGAATCTTCTGGTACTGTCACTGTTGTGGATGTGTCGTCATGGTGCACGAGGTGAATGGAGTCTACAACGGCCAAGAATGTATCTGGTTCGAAGTAAGGCTTAAGGAGTTGACCGTTGACGACGAATGGCGGTGCGTCAGGGGACAATTCTGATATAGCAATACTTCCATTGTCACGCACTTCACAAACTCTGAATGGCCTTGTCCATTTACTCTTTAATTTGCCAGGGAATATCCGCAATTTTGCATCAAATTGCCACACCTTCTGTCCAACATCAAAGGTCTTTCGTCTGATGTACCGGTCATGCCAGCGTTTCACCTTCTCTTTGTACATCAGTGTGTTATCGTATGTATAGTCTCGGAACTCCAAAAGTCTGTTCATATAATCCTTTCTCTTCTGACCACTTTTGCGTGAGTCCAAATTGCAACTGTTAACTGCCCATAAAGACTTGTGAATTAATTCGACGAGTAGATGGCACGACTTCCCGTATACAAGACGATATGGCGACATGCCCAAGGGAGACTTGTAGGCGGTTCTGTAAGCCCATAGGACTGAGTCCAAGAGTTGGGACCAGTCCTTTCTATTTGGCCTGACAAGTTTCTGCAGGATAGTCTTGATTTCTCTATTTGATAATTCTGCCACAAGCCATTTGTCTGAGGATGGTAAGGAGATGCGACACGATGGTCGATGCCATACTCCTTTGTTAATTTCTTGACCTCTTTATTAATGAAATGGCTACCCCCATCTGATATGAGAATTTTTGGTATCCCGAACCGCGAGATGATGTTCTTCTTCAGGAACTGACACACTGTTCAGCTGTCAGCGACTCGAGCAGGGATAGCTTCAACCCAACGACTCACATAATCGACGGCAAGAAGGAGGTGCTCAAAACCTTGACTGTTAGGGAAAGTTCCCATGAAGTCAATGCCCCATGCATCGAAAACATCCGCTATCTGAATGATTTTCAGGGGCATTGAATCTTTTGCAGTGAGTGTACCTTTCAATCTCTGACAGTCAATACATCGTTTGACAAATTCTGCTGCATCCTTAAATAATGTGGGCCACCAGAAGCCACACTGAAGTACTTTGGCTGCCGTACGATCTCCAGAGTGATGTCCACCAGATTCGAGCGAGTGACAATGCTCGAGGATGCTAGATTGCTCCTCCTGAGGGATGCACCTGCGCCAAATGCAATCCGCTCCTTCCCTGAATAAAAGAGGATCCTCCCATTGATAGAATCGGATGGTCGACATGAATTTGTTCTTCTGATTCTTCGTCCAATCCGAAGGTGTTACCCCAGAGGCGAGGTAATTGACTATATCAGCATATCAAGGAAGGGAATCCACTGCTAAGATTGCTTCGTCAAGAAAGGTTTCTGTAATGGGTGCACTGTTCATAGGAGGCTCATGCTGCTCAATTCTGGAGAGATGGTCTGCTACCAAATTCTGAACCCCAGGCTTGTCCTTGATTTCCAGATCAAATTCCTGCAGGAGAAGGATCCATCGAATCAGTCTCGGCTTGGCATCCTTCTTCTGCTGGAGGTACCGGATAGCAGAGTGGTCGGTAAAAATTATGACTTTTGATCCAAGCAAATAGGATCTTAATTCTCAAGGGCGAAAACCACATCCAGCAACTCTTTCTCTGTCACTGTATAGTCTCTATGTGCTTCATCTAATGTTCGGCTGGCGTAGTGAATGGCGTAGGGTGCCTTCTCTTTCCTCTGCCCAAGAACAGCCCCGACTGCAAAGTCCAACACATCGGTCATTATCTCAAAGGTAAGAGACCAGTCACGCGGCTGTAAGATTGGAGCCTGAGTAATAAGATCCTTCAGCTGGTTGAAAGCAAGGAGAACCTGCTGATCTACAATGAACTCAGTTTCCTTGCACAAGAGTTCTGTCAAAGGTCGGGCAATGCGGCTGAAATCCTTGATGAATCGTCTGTAGAATCCCCCATGCCCCAGGAATGACCTTACATTTTTCACTGACTGAGGTGGCTGTATATTTGCAATAACATCCACCTTCATCGGGTCGACTTCCATGACACGTTTGGAAATGACGTGACCCAGCACGATGCCTTCGGTGACCATGAAGTGGCTCTTTTCCCATGAAAGCACTAGATTGACTTCCCGACACTTCTGAAGCACTCTGTCTAGGTGCTCAAGACAAGAATCAAAACTATCACCATAGACAGAGAAGTCGTCCATGAACACCTCGAGAAAACTTCCTACCATCTCGGCGAAGACTGCTAACATGCATCTTTGGAAGGTTGCAGGTGCATTGCATAATCCAAAGGGCATTCTCTTGAAGGTGTAGGTGCCGAACGGGCAAGTGAAGGTAGTCTTCTCTTAGTCTTCAGGAGCGATAGCCACTTGATTGTACCCGGAATACCCATCCAAAAAGCAGAATAACTCCTTGCCTGCTAGTCTTTCCAAAACTTGGTCAATGAATGGCAAGGGGAAATGGTGCTTCTTAGTTGCTGCATTAAGACGGCGGTAGTCAACACACACCCGCAAGGATGTTGGTAACCGAGTGGATATTTCCTCTCCTTTGTCATTTGTAACCACGGTAAGCCCGGATTTCTTTGGAACTACATGCAGCGGGCTTACCTATTTTGAGTCGAAGATGGGATAGATAAAGCCTGCATCACACCACTTGGTTATCTCTTTCATGACGACGTCCTGGAGGTTAGGGTTCAGCCTTCTTTGGAATTCGCGGGACGGCTTGGCATCTTCTTCCAGATAGATGGGGTGCGGACACAAAGCTGGATTTATCCCTCGGAGATCTGATACGCACCAACCAAGTGCCTTGCGGTCCGTTTCTAGAACCTCGAGAAGACAAGATTCTTGATCCGAATTCAGCCTGCTGCTGATGATGACCGGATACATTTGTTCTCCACCCGCAGGGAAAGCATACTTCAGGCCTGCAGGAAGTGGCTTGAGTTCTGGTGTTGATCTGTCCAACCTGTTGGTCACTTCAGACACTATGCTGGTGGTGGGATGTACTTCCTTGAAGGGGCTACCATCCTCATCATTTTGATGAGATCCCCGTAATGTGTCAAACGGTTCTGCGCTAGGCGGATCATGTTCGGTCTGGAGTGAATGATCAAAGAGATGCGCCTGCATCTGAGAATCTGTCGCCCAGGAATCATCAGAGCCTAGGATAACTATGCTTTCCATGTCTTCCTCAAGAGTGAGGATTTCTCGGTTCCATGAATCATTCAATGACAAGCATGAATATCTGATTTCTTCAATAAAGTCACAGTCTGCTTCGGATGCTGCATGGCTCTCCTCACTCGTGGCATTCGGCTCTCTGCTCATGTTTATAGTGATTTGCTTGGTGTTCGAGCTAAAAGTAATCTTGCCAGACCCGTAATCAACCACGGCACCTGAAGTACATAGAAATGGTCGACCAAGGATGATAGGGGTCTGGAGCAGGGGTGCTGGTGAGTCCATATCAAGGACTACAAAATCAGCTAGAAATTGCATCTCCTGCACTTTAACTACAACGTCTTCCAAAAGACCCCGGGGCCGCTTGATGGATCGGTTAGCGAACTGAAGGATCATTCGTGTCTGCTTGAGCGGACCCAGACCAAATTCTTGCATTATGGATGATGGCAAAATGTTGATGGAAGACCCACTGTCGAGGAGAGTGCTCTCGAAGACCTGGTCAAAAATCTCACAACTGATAAGAGGTGCTCCTGTGTCATGCTTCTTCTGTGGGAGGTTGCTGATGGCTGCTATAGTGGCCATGGATAGCACATGCTTTTCTACATCTCTGTGTCTGTTCTCCTGTGCTGGGCGACGCTTGTTGGTACATGCCTCCTTCAGTCCTTTCTTCACAGCTGACATGTACTCCACGGCCTTCAACAAGGGAATCTCAACAGTCAACTTGTCTAGTATGTCCACAACTTCCGGATCAGACAATGCTTTTTTTCGTTTTGCAATTTTTTTGGATTTTTCTATTGCATGAGGAAAAGGAATATGTACATCTCTAGCAGGAAAAATAGAGTTCTTATTTACATCACAATCATCGCCCATAGAATGTTGTACATCTGGACTACAAAAGGGAGTACAAACTATATCCTGACATGCTGGTGCTGAGGGACGATAAAAAAGTATAGCTTCAGCTCCGTCGGCTGGCAAGGGATCGGCTGCTGCTGGCGGCTCCTCCAAGGCCGGCGCGGCTTCGCTTTGGCTGCAAGCTTCTTTTTGATGTTTTTTATTTTGCTGATTTTTTTGTATTTTTGGCTGGGACTGATGGTGTTGCATGACGGCTGGAATGGCTTCTCCTTCTTCTTCCTCCTCACCTGCCCCTGTAGCTGGCACGGCTGATGCGGAAGATGATGTTCCACCTGTTTCTTTATTCACCCCATTCTTGGTAGTAGGCGGTGGCAAGGCCCTACCGCTCCTGAGAGTAACAACATTAGAATAAATAGTAATATCATTTTCAGATACAGACAGGACATCACATTCTACTTGCTCTTTCTTCTTGAAATTATTGGGGTTGTCTTCGACCTTAGCAGGAATGGTGGTTCTAGTGGCGGTCAGGTCGTCAAGCCGCTTGGTCATTTCCGCCAGCCCTTTGACATGTTGGGCTAAACAGTCCATGGTAGGGTTCACAGGGGGTACCTCGGTGGTTTCAGCGTGTAGACCACGCTGCTGTTGCATGGATGGTTGCGGAGGTTGTTGCTGGTGGTGCTGGGGTGGTGCAGGAAGTTGAAGTTGCTGATAAGAGGGAAGGGGATACTACTGATATTATTGAGGTGGGGTAGCCGCATACTGATGAAACGGCAGTGGATGGCGGTATTGCGGCTGCTGGTATGGCTGATTCTGCCTCCATTGATTTGCATACTGGGAAGGCTAGTGATACTCCTGATGAGGCTGAGAGGACTGTCCAAAACGACAACCCTGAGGTTGGTGGTATTGTTGGTTGGCAAGTGGCTGACCTTGGAGTTGTCCCATAGGACGGGTCGGCTGTGCATCATTGGTCCATACCTCGTTCACTTCCTGAATCAGGGGTGGAGGTAGGAAAACTGGATCAGGTCCTCAAAGAAACTCGGGTTGGTACACAACCATCTGCTGTTGCGGCTGGCCCTGGTCGGGCGCCTGCACGTAGTACACGTGCTGGACTGCCGGTGGCTGCTGGCTCGACTGAGGCTGATGCTGCGGTGCTGCTCGTCCTTTTTCTCAGCTGGAGCTTCCAATGGTGTCACCGACTGAAAAGAGTTGATGGTGTCCACCAACAGTTCAAGGTACTTGTTGATCTGATCAAGCTTGTCTAAATTCTAAGTCCTCTTCTCGATCACAACGAGTTTTTCGAGGTCCTGTGACCGCTTCTTAATGATGTCAACTTTCGAGAGATGGACCCCGATGATACTGAGGTTGGAGCTCTCATCTCTCTCTCTGCCTCTTTGGACGTTGCCATGTGTACTTGTTTCTGGAGGATCTGGGGCTGCTTCTGATATGCCTTGGATGAAGAGAGGGCGGCCTCTCCTTTGACCATTTCTTCGAATATCTGCCAGACTATGTCTTCATCCTTGTTAAAATGTGAACCCCCACATGCTGTGTCAACGAGCCTCTGGCTTTCGACGTTCAGTCCCCCAAAGAAGTGCTGGACCAAGCTGGTCTTCAGAATCTCATGATGGGGACACTTCTCTTGCAGATCGATGAATCTCTCCCATGCTTCGTGTACTGACTCATGGGCTCCTTGGGAGAAATTACTGTTTCGGGCTTGCATCTGGTTGAGCCGACCGAGAGGGTAATACTTATGCAGAAAAGCTGACTTTAGCTCTTCCCAGGTCCTCACAACCTTCCCCAGATGGTTGACCCAATAGAGGGCCTTGTCCAGTAAGCTGAAAGGGAATGCTAACATCTTGACAATGTCTAGAGGGACATTGGGATAGTGAGTGGTGCGGCAAATTCGTGAGAATTGCTGCAGGTGAATATATGACTCTTCACTTGTGTTTCCATGGAATGCAGGGAGAAGAGCAATGAACTGGGGTTTCATCTCAAAGTGAGTGTGTACCGGTGGAATGAGGATCCACTCGGGCATCTGGCTGTCTCCCGGATTGTACGTTTCTTTGAGTGTAGGCTTGGGTGGCGGTAGTTCAAGATCTTCATCATCCAGGTGACCTCCACCTCCACCTCCTGCTCTGCCTCTGCCTCCTCCTCCTCCCTCTGCTCGGTTCATCACATCGTTCAACATATCCCGGAATGTTGTCTGTGCGAGGGCCTGCTTGGTCAGCTACTGTTGGATGGCCTGGATAGACGCCAGCAATTGTGCATTGACTTGATTCTGGTCTGGTACCTGTCCTTCTGGTAGGGGTGGCTGCTGACCCTTTCCCTTTCCTTAGGGAGCCATATCTGGGTCTGAGTCGGACGAAATGAACTCCGGAGTAGTCTCCAGGGCTCGCGTCGTCTTCTATCTGTAGAATGAGAGAGTCATGATCAGACCACTTGCAATATTGTTCAGCTGTCATGATGAAGTTGTAATGCAAGTCAACCCCAGCGTGTTGTGAACGGAAAAGGATGTGGACTGTAATCGACTTCCATTCACAACGGCGAAGGCGGGACAAAAGCGATCCCAGTTTATTGGGTGGCCAAGAGAAAGGTAGAAAACGAGGGGTCTGGAGATCGACCCGCAAAGTCCGGCTCGGTTTCTCGGGAATCGCCTCGAAATTATTGGCGGAGTTGAGGCCATGGAATCGATGTGGGTGTCGGCATGGTCCCGACGGAAACTATCCATGGATCAACTTCACAAAGCCCAAGAGAGGATTGGATGTTGGCAGAAGGATACGATGGTCAACGAAGAATAAAAAGGAGTGTAAAACAGTAGAAAGGCTCGGGTGAGTGGGGTGTTCAAAGGTAGAATGACACAACAAAATGTGCGCAAAGGCGCGGGACTCGATCATTAAACCTTAATCTAGATACATACAAACACAATACAAAATTGGGTTCACCAACTCACGACATGTGAAGCTGTGAAGGTTCGGCTATTTATTATCTTTTCATTTTTAGAGTTGTGATTTCAGGCATATCTTATAACAAGTCCTTAGTACGCTACCCTATAGGAGAGAGAGTACTGCCAGAAGAGTATTCTGTACTTGTCCTCCTCCTATGTAACATGTAGTCTGTACTTTTTGGAGTCCTTGTAATCCTTCTTGGATTCCTACTCAGCCAAAGAAATAGAGAGAGGAAGCCGATAGGTGAAACCAATACTTCGGTTCTCGCTCGCAACGGAATCACCTGTGAGCGTGCAAGAACCTACTCGGACGCACGACGATGAGACAGACACCCCCGTGAAGGCGTGGCCTATGCTCAATACTTCGGATAGGGTCGATGCTCTACACAACAGAGAGTCATCATTGGTGACCAAGTCCTACTCGCCTACGTACGATAGAAGCGCCATTACTTCGAAAATCCAGGCGATACACAAGGCAGTTGCAGATTGGGTTCTTGGCTTTAATCCTTAGGGGGTCGCACTCGCTCAAGGGAGTAGGGTTTTGGTCCCCCTCCATGGTGCCTAAAAACAATGAGGGCTTTATCAACCTGGTACAATGATAGTCCATTACAGATTTTAATTAAGGTCAAAGTTTAATTAGAAGTCCCCTTGTTTTAATTTTTGCGGTTTCACTTTTTTTGAGTCTGTTTTCATACCAGCGCCTAACGTTTTTGTAGATTCTCATTTAAGTCCTAGGTGCTCAAAATCAGAGGGAGATAGCGAAAAAGTCGTGCAAGTGGTTCCATGGTGGAAATCTCACCATTGAACCAAATGATGCATGTTGAGTTAGAAGACTTACTGTGCATCCTAGCTCTCTCCATGTGGTATGCAAAACAGAATTTTAAACCTATCTACATGTCGGTATGCAAGGCACAAAATCGCACTAAACATTAGCTGCTATTAGCGTGAAGAACCGTAAGTCGCTCATTCATCTTTAGCCTGAAAAGTCCGGTCCTGGCTCACCCCTTCTCTGCTCAACACACTTGAGTTTAGGAGATAGCGCTTTATACGGCTTGCTGTGGCACATGGGCTAAGAGACAAATGAGCGGCTTGTTTAAGTTTGACTAGATCCATACGAAGTATACTATAGGAACATGCATTCTTATTAATGTTTGGACCTAGCTACCGAATCTAGCAACCTATATCTAACTCCCATCCCCTTGTATCCTTGGTGCTCTCTCCAGATGGTCATGAGGTGAAGACCACCCTCCTCCAAGCTCGGCTGCTTTGGCTCCCTAAGAAACCATCCTTGCGTGGCGGGCCCCCTTCTTTTGGCTCCCTGCGAAATCATCAGAAACCATCCTCAGCGACAATATATTTTGAGGTTTTTTTCTTTTTTAATATGGGAACATATATATATATAATGTAGAGAGAGGGGTGATACAATATTTATAAAAATATACAAAAATAGTCAAAATTTCAGAAATAAAATCTTTTTGGTATTTTTATGATTTTTTACTATTTTTATGATTTTTGGGTATATTTCAAAATGTTTTTGGTATTTTTAAATAGCAAAATAAGGGAAAATAAGGAATTAGCTACTGGCTGGGGGTAAAATGGGAATTAAAAATAGCAAACATACCACAAAATTTTTTCCAAAATATTTTTAAAATAAAGATAATAAAAGATAAAACCTACAGAACTTGAGTTTCTATTTTTTGGGTTTTCTATAATTTTATCTATTTTTTTGAAGTTTTTAAGTATTTTCTAATTTTTAAGGTTTTTCTGTTGAGCATACACGGAAGCACCAGCGACAATATATTTTAAGGTTTTTCTTATACCTGGGGGCCACCAGAGAGCAGGACGGACACCGGAGCTCCGTTGTGTCAAAACTTATCTCTCCTCCGGCCGATTCGAGTTGCTGAAATGCTCCCCCTGTCACGAGGAACCTCCCATGATCAAATTCGAGGCTTTTGGGTGGATGAAATTGGCCAAATTTGAGGAGGGGGATGGAGCTTCTTATTTATAAACACTGGAATGAACCCTTATTGACCGACGTTTATTGATTAATCCATTCAGCATCTTGTTGGTCTAAGATATCGATGGGCATCAGTGATCATCAAGGATGATTTCTTGTGAAGAACGCGAGCGTGATCGATGGACGAGATGGCCGTAAAAAAGGGAAGAAAATCGGGGAAAAGACAGTTCTGGCGTGCCAGGTCCCGGATGTGACAGTTGACCGGGCGGTCAACAAAGGCCGCGCCCTCATTGGTCCACCTTGGACGCTAGAGGACAAAATAGGGAATTTTATTCGAAAATGATTTATTTGACCTAATAAATGATTTTATTATTTTTTCCTTATAAAATAAAAAATGTGTAATAATTCATGTAGTATTTATTTATGATTTTTATTTAATTTTTTGAAGTATTTTATTATGGTTTTATTTTAATAATGTATTTATGCATGTATTTACATGTATTTTGTATATTTGATTTTTATTTTGTTTATTTTATTTTATTATTTTATTTTCTTATTTTCTAAATTTATAATTTATTTTTGTGAGTGTGAGGGCATTTTTATTTAATTTTTATGAGTTGATTTACATATTTAAATAAATATGTATATGTATATGTAGGTATACTTATAGGTATTTTACCTATATATTATGTACACTTTATTTATTTAATATATTTTATTGGTTTTTTTTTGGATTTGTATTTTTAATGAGTTATATGCAATATTTACATTATTGTAAAAATATACACATAGATAGCATAGGCATTTTGTCTATGTATCTTATAGGCTTATTTTATTTTACAAATTCTTTTTGATTTTCTTTTAATTTCAATATGTACATATTTTGTATACATTATTTACAAAATTCTAAAAATATAATTTTGTAAAAATAATGAACAAGGAATAAATTGGATATTTTAATCAGGCAGATTGCACAATGGGGGCCAAAAACCTAACTTTCACAGATAAACTCCAAAAATTATGAAACCAATTTTATTAAATAGTTCTCAGAAAGCTATATACAATTAAAGGTGAGTTTGGGTGATTTGGAGTTTTTATTTGCAAGATATGGGTCTGTGAAGTTGAGATTTTGGCTTTTTATTCTGGGTATAAAATGTACACTGAGTATTATTTTTACACAAACTCAATTTTGTATTTTTATTCACATTATTGTCTACAACTTTCATGTACAAAATATTTTTATTTGATGAATGAATAATTATATACAAAATAGGTGTCAAGAATGCATAAAGGAAGGATGAATAAATGAGGTATTTATTGTATTATTGGCCCTTATCTCCCCCTACTTTATTCCTTGTCGACCAATTCCATGCTGGCCTTGGTCTCGGGGTTCGGGTCATAAAATATTTGCAATATTTTATTCCTTTTTCTTTTCTTCTCTTTATTCTATATTTTGGCATTAAAAACCTTAATTTATGTACAATGAATGCAACAGATATTGAATGCTTTTATGGACAAATTAATGCTATTTACATGCATTTGCTGGGATTTTTAAGGCCAAAATGATAGAATAAAGGTGATGAAATGGAGATTCATCAAGGCTCGACTATTTTTATCTTTTCATTTTTAGAGTTGTTATTCGAGGCATATCTTTTAACAAGTCCTTAGATACTAACCCAATAGGAGCGAGTTCTACTGGAAAATTATCCCGTACTTGTCCTCCTCTTGTGTAACATGTAGTCTGCACTTTTTGAGGCCCTTGTAACCCTTCCTGAATCTCTACTCAGCCAAAGAATGAGAGAGAGGAACTCGATAGGCAAAACCACTACTTTGAACCCAGCTCACAAGTAATCACCCATGAGCATGGTAAGCCCTGCTCGTACGTGCAACAATGAGATAGACACACCGGTGAGGGTGTGGCCTAATCTCGATACTTCAGTCAAGGTCGACATTCTATAAAAGGCGAGAACATCATCTAATACCATGTCCTATTCGTCCACGTATGATAGAAATGTCAATACTTCAGAAATCCATACGATACACAAGGCAATTACAGACTAGATTTTTGGCTCCAATCCTTAGCAAGTTGTGCCTCGCTCATGGGAGGGGTTTTGGTCCCCTCCTAAGGTATCTGAAAACAATGAGGGATTTATGAACCCAAACAATGTAATCCATTACATATTTTAATTAAGGTCAAGTTTATTTAGCAGTCCTCTTTTTTAGTTTTTTGGTTTTCCTTTTTTGGATGTTTTGCATACAAGCACCTAACGATTTTTATGAATTTTTATTTAAGTCCTAGGTGCTCAATATCAAAGGGAGATGGAGAAAAAGCCGTGCAAGTCGATTCGATGATGGAAACCTCACCATAGAATCTAATGATGCATGCAGAATTAGAGGACTTACAATGCTTCTCAACTCTCTCCTTGTGGTATGTAAAATAGAAATTTTAATCCTATCTACATGGCAATGTGCAATCGACAAAATCACCCTAAGCATTAGCTGATATTAGTTATGAAGAACCACATGTCAATTATTCAAAAATGAATCTGAGAGTCCGGTCTTGGAGACATATGTCACGACCCAAATTCCGGGTCATCGAATCCTCCCCATATTCAGATCTGGTTACTTTCTAACAATGTATTCAACAATCACATCTAACATTCGAAACATACTGCAATTAAAAATACTCATAAAGAAGTATTTCATTCTTTTCCATTCACAAAATAAAGTTTACATGATACATTGTCCCACTATAACCATTTACATGTACATCAGTTGGAAGGAAATACACACAAAGATTACCAACTACCTTATAGAGTAAAGCTACTATGGTTGCTTGGATGGCTATTATGTTAGCTGGCTAGATTACTAAAGTCCTTGCGATGGCTCACCGACACCTGTTGGGTTTTCCATAGATCATAGGATAAGAATTAACGAATGCTAAGTAACAAAGAAGATAAAAGCAAACAAAATGGTGTAATTTTGCAAAACTTGTTATCACAAAAAGTTTCATTCCTTCTCATAGTTTAAATCATATTCCTTTCTGTTCCAAGTCAGAGATTAGCACAAGGAATTACCTCATCACTATATGGACTCCAAAGCTGTGGACACTTCGGGATTGGAGATTGCGTTGATCTGGTGAGCTTATGTCGCCACAGGTCGCCTCAACCAATCCTCCAATACTATCCTAAACAATTTCCTTTTCTTTTATTATTTAAGATCTCAAACCCTCAACTTGAAAAACAAAGGAGCATACCATCCTCGTGGACTTAGTTGCTTAAAACCTTAGGCTAACCTTTAATCATGTATACCGGTAGCTTTAAATACATGTTATCGTGACCCAGCCTCTATCCAAGCACCCGTGCCTCCACATGGTAGGACCACATCTTCAGTCATTCAATCTACCTAATGGCGACCGAGTATCACGCATTGCAAATAATTTATTTCGTGCGCTCAAAATATCCAGGCAACCGTGTACCACCTAGGGTTGTCCTGCCAAT
Organism: Ottelia alismoides; assembly: GCA_037367405.1. Classification (NCBI taxonomy): domain Eukaryota; kingdom Viridiplantae; phylum Streptophyta; class Magnoliopsida; order Alismatales; family Hydrocharitaceae; genus Ottelia; species Ottelia alismoides. Next base: position 208,779 of record JAZKJV010002853.1, on the reverse strand, counting down.
ACAGATGTTCTTCTAACAAACCTACATGTTGCAATGCCCAACCTGTAGTATCTACTCCAAGTTATTCTTAACATAACACACGATCCTTTTCAAGATCCATTTCAATACACATCAATCCCATGATATATTTCTTTCGTTAAGCCATCAATTTTCATATTCATCAACAATGAGTATCACCTCACATATATATTAATTCATATATATATATATATATATATACTCATATTTATGGATATTTTAACTTCCAAACCCTAATATTCTAAGCCACTACATCTATTTGATACTTAGACATTATTTTAGTAGAAATTACAAATCAACTTTCTATATTTTCTCAAAAATAGCCAAATTAGGGCTCTTCATAGTGAAGAATATAAATTCAGGAATTTCAGTGATATCATATGAAATTCCAACAGCAAAAGGAAGGATTTCGTTACCTAATCGAGATCTCTCTCACAAATATAGTGCTATATCATGATTCGTTTTCGGAAAGGATGACTTACGACTCCTGAAATGATCAAATTTCATTTTCGTATCAAGAACACTAAGAACGTGTCAAGAACGTGAAGAACACGTGAAGAATAAAAAGAACACGAAGAACATGTTTTCTCTCGAAATTTCAGCAGAGCTCCCCTTGGTACATGGTTCTAGTAATATTCGGTAGAGTTTCCCCTTACAATGGGACATATTTCTAGGAAAAATCGACAGAGTTTCCCTTTTATCAGGACATTTTTTAAAAGAAAAAATGAAAAGTGTTTCCTCTTATAAAATCATCGAGAGGAAAACAACATTGAAACTGAAAGAATACAATCAAACTGCAAGCGATGGAGAATTGGTAGATACCATGTGTCTTAGGTGAGTGAAGGTGTGATGAATCACAGGGTTCACTGACATGCATAGCCGGCCACGCCTAAGTATGGTGTTAAACATATTTCTCCGTCAAAACAAGTATACAAGAAAAATAGAAAAACTATATCAGAACTATAAGCGATGGAGAATCGGTAGACGCCACGCGTCTTAGGTGAGTGAATGTGTGACGAATCACATGGTTCACTGATGTGCATAGTCGCCCACGCCTAAGTAGGATGTTATATAGATTTCTCCTCGAACCACAACAGAAAACTAGTCAAAAAGGAAGATGAATCGAAAACTAAGCTGAATAAAGAAGATGAATAAAAAATCTAGCTCAAGTTAGAGCTTTCTTTCGAAGTCAATTAGGAGAGGGTTGTATCTTCCTCCTCCTCATACTCCCGACAACGCTTTGTTAGCACTCCTTCCTTGCCTCGCACGCCTCCCCCTGACCTCTCGACGCTAACCCTTGGGGTAGTGGTGGTAATGGAAATTGTAGAGAATGAATGGGTAGGGGGCTATTTATAGTCTTTAGAAAATCGCTAACCATGATTAGTAAACCATAGTTTAACCCTTAACCATAGTTAACAACCCATGGTTTTGGCCCATGGTTTTGGCTAAAGCTTATCAGAAACTTAGGGCTTAAGTTAGAACTATCCAGAAGATTCTAGATTCACTAATGACGCTTAATTAGCACTAGCTGTGATTAATTTTACTAATCTCAATTTAACCTTCACAGATTACGCTTATCTTAATGATGATATTCAATCCATCATTAGTTTCTTTAATCATGTTTAATTATTCTTAATGACGGCTATTAAGGGTTTGACATCTTAAGTCTCCTTACTTATCATAACAATTCCAAACAAAGTCTGATTCATATGAAACGAATTCCGTTGGTTTCCTCTTGACGAGCCGAATCATATGATATAGGATCTGAGATATACCTTGTTTAAGGCTTTATAATTATAACAACCTTAAAGGAAGTCTCATCTTCGATACTTGAAATGCCGACATAACAACCTTAAAGAGGATTGAAACCATAACAACGTCGAATGTCATTTCATTTATAATGAAGATATACACAATACATAGTATTATCATCCAGACAAGTAGGGGTATTTTTCTCTCATATCTACCTCAACTTCCCATGTGGCTTCTTCTAATTCTTGGTTCTGCCACAATACTTTAACTAGAGGTACCTCTTTATTCCTCAACTTTTTGATATCCCTGTCTAGTATTTGCACAGTTATTTCAACGTATATCAAGTCAGGATTAACATGCCGGTCATGATCCTTAATATATTTTCTCAGATTTGATGCATGAAAAACATCATGTATGGCTGAAAGATGTGGAGGAAGTGCAAGTCTATATGCAACTTTCCCAATATACTGAATAATTTGAAAGGGACCCACGAACCTGGGTGTCAACTTCCCACGCAAGCAAAACTTCTGAACTCCCTTTATAGGTGTTGCTTTTAGGAACAAAAAGTCACCTACCTCAAACTCAAGGTCTCTTCATCTAGTATCACTATAGCTTTTTTGGCGACTTTGAGAAGTTATTAGTCTTTTTTGATCAAGCTCTACAACATCTCGCGGCTCCTGGAGTCTATCTGAATCGTAAAGGTTCTTTATCCCGACCTCTTTCCAACATAGAGGAGTAGTACGTCTATGTCCATATAGTGCTTCAAATGATGCTATGCCAATACTTGCATGGTAACTATTGTTGTAGGTGAATTCTACAAGAGGCAAATGTTTCACCCACGATCCTTTCCATTCTAAGTCACATGCTCGTTGCATATCCTCTAAAGTCTGAATCGTATGTTCTTATTGACCATTTGTTTGCAGATGATATGCTGTGCTCAAGCACGACTGTGTGCCTAAGGCTTTCATGAAGTTCTCTATATAGTGTGAGGTGAATCGTCAATCTAGATCGGAGACTACCTCTTTTGGGATACCATGGAAACGGATCACATGCATAATATATAACTCAGCAAGCTGGTCTGGAGTGGAGGATAAGCTTATTAAAATAAAGTGTGCTACCTTGGTCAGATGATCTATTATAACCCATATACTATCTTTACAACTAGTCGTCCGAGGTAAGCTAATAACAAAGTCCATGGAAATACTTTCTCATTTCCATTTAGGGATAGAGAGAGGTTCCAACAATCCTAATGGCTTTTGGTGTGAAGCCTTTACCTATTGGCAAGTAAAACATGAATTCACAAACTTAGTAACATCCTTCTTCATTCCTGGACACCAAAAGTTTGAATGAAGATCCTTATACATCTTTGTAATTCCTGGATGAATAGATAATCTAGAGCAATGATCTTTACGTAAGATCTTTCCTCAATTCGATTGTGTTTGGTACACAAACTATGTGATGGTTATATAGTAAACCATATTGTATCTGAAATCCCTCTATATCATTCTTCTCAAGTTTTTATCTCAAGTCTTTAAGAACTGGATCATCCTCCCATCCTTTCTTTATTCTATCCTAGATCTCTGGTTTGTATCAGCGAGGAATAGTTATAGTATTAGCACTACTATCAAATGGTTTCCTTTCACTCAATGTTGATAGTAAATCCCAGAAGTGGATAGCACTCACCAACCCATGCGAATAAGTTCTTCTGCTAAGGGCATCTGCTATGATGTTACCATTACCAGGTGGTAGGAGATGGTGCAATCATAGTCCTTCAACTGCTCTAGCCACCGTCTCTGTCTCATATTGAGCTCCTTCTGATCAAACACATACTTCAAGCTTTTATGATCGGTGAATACTTCAAAAGTAATACAATAGAGGTAGTGTCTCCATATCTTTAAAGCAAAGACTACGGCTGCTAATTCAAGGTAATGTGTCGAGTAGTTCCTCTCATGTGTTCTGAGTTGTCGCGATGTATAAGCAACGACCTTATCATGTTGCATAAGAACTGCCCCAAGTCCTTCTCTATACGCATCATTGTACACTATAAACCATTCAGTCCCAGACGGTAGAGTAAGTTTAGGTGCAGATGTTAGGCATTCTTTCAGTGTCTGAAAACTAGCTTCGCATGCATCAGACCATATGAATGAGACTTCCTTCTAAGTCATCCTAGTCATTGGCAATACTATTCATGAAAAGTCATTCACAAATATTCTATAATACCCAGCTAGACCCAGAAAAGATCGCATTTCTGTGGAAGTCTTCAGGGGTTCCCAACTCATCACCGCACTGACCTTTGTAGGATCAACTGATATACCTTCCTCAGAAATAACATGGCCTATGAAGGATACTTCAGATAGCCAGAAGTCACATTTTCTATATTTAGCAAACAGTTTGTTCTTCCTTAGTCTTTCAAGTGCTTGCCAGAGATGGTATTCATGCTGGTACTTGTTCTTGGAGTAAATAAGCATGCCATCAATAAATACTACTACAAAGTGATCTAGGAACTCCTTGAATACTCTATTCATGAGATCTATGAAAGTTGACAGGGCATTTGTTAGTTCAAAAGGCATAACTAAAATTCATTATGTCCATATCTAGATCGAAAGGTTGTCTTGGGGATATCCGCATCTTTAATCTTCAACTGATGGTATCCAGATCTTAAGTCAATCTTGGAATACATAGTTGAACCCTGCAACTGGTCGAAGATATCATCTATTCTTGGTAGAAGATACTTGTTCTTTACTGTCTTCTTATTTAGCAGTCTATAGTCAGTGCACAACCGCATTGATCCATCCTTTTTCCTCGCAAACAAGATAGGTGCACCCCATGGTGAAGTACTGGGATGAATAAAGCCTTTGTCTAACAATTCTTGTAATTGCACCTTTAACTCTCGTAACTCAGCTGGTGCCATCCTATATGGAGGGATAGAGATAGCATAAGTATCAGGTATGAGAGAGATTTCAAATTAAATCTCTCTCTCAGGTGGTAATATAGATAGTTCATCTGGAAATACATTAGGAAACTCGCACTCTATAGGTACCTCTTCTATCATTCTATCTGACCCTGATGTAGTGGTTACATAAGCTAAATAACCTTGACACCCTTGCTCTAACAACTGTTGTGCCTTCAAAGTAGAGATGTATTCAACATTATCATTGGATTTCTTTCCAATAAACTAAAACTCTATCGAGTTAAAAAGGTGAAAAATTACTATCTTCTAAAAACAGTCAAGGCATGCATGATGCCTTTCTAGGTAGTGCATCCCCAGGATTATATCAAAGTCATCCATTTCAATTAGTAGTAATAAAACAAGTAACTAATGTCCTAATATCATTACTACATAATTATACAGGATTTCTCAGATTATAAATACTTGTCCTCCAGGTCCCTTGATCAGATAGGATGTACTTCTATTGGTATCTTACCCAAAGTGGTACTAATCGTCGAGAAAAAAATGACTGTGAAGCGACAGAATCAAACAAGGAATGTACTGAAAATCTATGAATAGTAACAATATCTCATATGACCATGCCTGAATTGTAGGCTTTTCCTTTAGTGATTGCATTGAGCTGACCATTAGGTGAATTTACTCCTGCAACACTTTATGATGGTTGTTGTGTACAAGCAGGTCCTTGTGAGTCCTGACCTCTATCTAGTCTTCCTCTATGTGTTGCTCCATTGCTTGGGGTGGAAGTTATATTGTTAAATGGGGTTGGATTGAACCCTAATCCTCTCACCTATGATAGTCTTTCTTGTAGGGCCTTCTTCATGACAGTAATAACATGCATGTGTTTATGTTTAAGCAGAAGACCCAGCCAGAGAGGTACTAGCTCTTGCTTTAGAGTCACGAGGGTATAGTGGAGGTCTAGAGAAACGTCCTCTTCCTTATAATTCCTGGCCCATGGTATGTGGCAAGCTTATACTAGAGCCAATTGGATAATAGCGATGATCTCTACGTTTATAATTCACCTTACGTTTGGATGGTCCATCAGTAAAGTGGAAGCTTCTTCTTTGGTGGTTTTCATCCCTTTCCATCTCAATACGAGAGGAGATGTCTATGGCTTCATCTATAGTGGGGGCTCTAAAACCTGCAAGCTTCTCTCTAAGATCTCCCGGAAGCACACTAACATATTTGGTAAGATATTTCTGTGGTGAAGCTTCTAGAGATGGGGAGTAATGTATCAGGTCCGTAAAGTGAATGTGATAATTTCATACATTCTTGGAACCCTGGGTCAGAGAAGCCAACTCCCTCCTCTTCAGTTCTTCCTAATGGGCGGGACAGAAGTGAGCTCGGAACCTCTCTTCAAAGGCATCCCATGGAATGGGATCTACTAATTTCTTGGAAATGGCTCTCCACCATCATCTTGCATTATCTGCTAGGGAGTAATTGGCAAAGTGCACCCAAGTATCTACGGGTGCATGCATTATCCTTAACATACTACTAACATCACGAAGCCATAATACAACTTCGGCAGGTTTCTCTATGCCTTTGAATCAAGGAATCTTTTCCTTTTTGTAATTGCCAAGTAATTTTTGATGTCTAAGAAGGGTCTTCTCCATTTCTCCTTCAGACGGAGTAGGATCAGGATCAGTAGAAGGATAGTAACTAGATTCTTCCTCAGAAAGGTGGACAGAACCTTCAATCCTAGTATCCACAGGCCTAAATGCCTCAGGTCTCCCAGCTTGTGCATCGAGCCTCTCCTCTAATGCATGCTTCTTTTGCCCCACCTCTTGGAGAATCGTCATCATAGTCGCTAATTTCCTAGAAACAACTTGATCTGCCATGATCCTGGAATGAATCAAGGCCAAAGGTTAGGTCATATATGTTTTAGCATGATTTACATAAGGGACAATGACTTGTGAATGGTATTGCAGTCACTTATTAAGATCAAAGGATCTTAAGACAATCATAGTTTCTAAATACCTCTCATAGTTGTCAATTATTGAATAAACTACTGGAGTAACCAAGCCGTGATACCAAACTGTCACAACCCAAATTTCAGTTCGTCGGATCCTCTCCATATCTAGATCTGTTTACTCAGTAGTAATTTGTTCATCAATCATAACTAACATTTAGAAACATACTACAATTAAAATACTCAGAAATAAGTATTTCATTCTTTTACATTCACAAAATAAAGCTTACACGATACATTGTCCCACTATAACCACTTACATGGACATCAGCTGGAAGGAAATACACACAAAGATTATCAACTACCTTATAGAGTAAATCTACTGTGGCTGGCTGGATGGCTATTATGTTAGTTGGCTGGATTACTAAAGTCCTTGCGATGGCTAAACGACATTTGTTGGGTTTTCCATAGATCATAGGATAACAATTAGCGAATGCTTAGTAACAAAGAAGAGAAAAACAAACAAATGGTATAATTTTGCAATACTTGTATCATAGAAAGTTTCATTCCTTCTCATAGTTTAAGTCCTATTCCTTTCTATTCCATGCCAGAGATTACTCCAAGGAATTACCTCACCACTATATGGACTCTGAAGCTGCGGACACTTCAGGATTGGAGATTAAGTTTATCTGGTGAGCTTCTGTCGCCGTACGTCACCTCAACCAATGCTCCAATACTACCCTGACAAATTCCTTTTATTTTTTATTCAGGGTCTCAAACCTTAATGACAAGCAAAGGAGCACAACGTCCTCAACAACCCGGTTGTTTAAAACCTCAAGATAACCTTTAATCATGTATACTAGCAGCTTTAAATACATATTATCATGACCCAGCCACTATCCATTCACCCGTGCCTCCACATGGCACGACCACATATTTAGTCAGCCAATACTCCTAATGGCAGCCGAGAACCATGCATTGCAAATAATTTATTTTGCACGTTCAACATATCCAGGCAACCATGTACCACGTAGGTTTTGACCTGCCAATACGTATGTTCTTCTGAAAAACCTACATGTTGCATGCAGGACCTGTAGTATCTACTCCAAGTCATTCTTAACGTAAAATACGATACTTTTCAGGGTCTATTTCAATACACATCAATTCCCATGTTGTAATTCTTCCATTAAGCCAAAAATTTTCATATTCATTAACATCGAGTATCGCCTTACATTTATATTAATTCATATGAATACATGCTCATATTTATGTATATTTTAACTCCCAAAATCTAACTTTCCAAGCCACTACATTTATTCGATGCTTAGACATTATTTTAATGGGAATTACAAAGCAACTTTCCATATTTTCTCAAAAATAACCAAATTAGGATTCTTTGTAGCGAAGAACATAAAATCAAGAATTTCAATGATATCGAATGAAAACCCAACAACAAAAGGAAGGATTTCATTACCTAATCAAGCTGTCTCTCATGTATGCAATGCTTTATGGTGTTTTATTTTAAAAGGGATTATCTATGACTCCGAAAATGATTGAGTTTCACTTTTGTATCACGAACACTAAGAACATGTCAAGAACACAAAGAACACACGAAGAACATAAAAAATGCGAAGAACATGTTTTCTCTCGATCCCCTTATACGGGGTGATTTTTTTAGGTAAATTTTAATAGAGTATCACCTTTTATTGGGATATATTAAAAGGAAAAATTCGGCAGAGTTTCCACATATATTAGTGCATTTTTCAAAAGAAAAAAACAGAAAGAGTTTCCTCTTATAAAATCATCGAGAGGAAAACAACAACGAAACCGAAAGAATATAATCAAACTGCAAGCAATGAAGAATCAATAGACACCACGCATATTAGGTGAGTGAAGATGCGATGAATCACCGGGTTCACTAACATGCATAGCTGCCCGCACATAAGTAGGGTGTTACACATATTTCTCCCTCAAAATAAGTATAAAAATGAAATAGAAAAAATACAATAGAACTATAAGAGATGGAGAATCTGTAGACACCATGCATGTTAGGTGAGTGAAGGTGTGAGGCATGATAGGGATAATTGACTTGCATAGTTGCCTGCACCTAAGTAGGATGTTACAGATTTCTCCTCGAACCACAAAAGAAAATGAAATCGAAAAGGAAGATTAATCGAAAACTAAGTTGGAAAAAGAAGATGAATCAAAAACCTAGCTAAAATTATATCTTACTTATGAAGCCAACTAGGAGAGGGTCGTACCTTCCTCCTACTCATCCTCCTGGCAGCGCTTCGCTAGCGCTCCTTCCATGCCTCGGACTCCTTCTCCCAACCTCTCGACCCTAAACCTTGGGTTAGTGGTGGTAGTGGAAATCATAGAGAATGAATATGTAGGGGGCTATTTATAGGCTTAAAAAAATCGCTAACCATAGTAAGTGAATCATGGTTTAACCCTTACCCGCAGTTAGCGGGACCATGGTTTTGGATTAAGCTTATCTGAAATTTAGGGCTTAAGTTAGAACTATTCAGAATATTCTAGATTCAATAATGACACTTAATTAGTGCTAGTCGTGATTAACTTTTACTAATCATGATTTAACCTTCGCATCTTACGCTTAAATTTTGCTAACCATTGATTAGTATTCGCTAATGGTCATTAACGATCCTCAATCCATCATTAGTTTCCTTAATCATGTTAAATTAGTCTTAATGATGACCATTAAGGGTTTGACATCTTAAGTCTCCTTACTTATCATAATAATTCAAAACGAAGTCCGATTCATATGAAACAAATGTCGTTGATTTCCTCTTGACGAGACGGATCTTATGATATATGATCTGAGAGAGACCATGTTCAAGGCTTTACAACATCTCGGTGCCCACCACAACAGGTCCTACCAGTGTTGTATGATGCCTCTCTTGGCACATGGGTTCAAGTCTAAACATTTGACAATTATTTTTGACTATATCTAACATTAAAAGACTATAGGAACATGATTCTTATTAGGGTTTGGAACTAATTACCGATACAAGCAGTCCTAAAATCTAGGAGCTTCATGCACACAAAACAAATAGAAATAAAGGTAGAAAACTCGAAACATTAGAAACCAAATGAAAATAAAAGGCCATAAAAACTAGAAAAACTACGACGAGCCCCATAGTTGAACAGACACCCATGCAATCGATCTCGTTGGTGAAGTAGTGTCCAAGTCCAAAAATTATAACAAATACTCAATAATGAATCACTCTCTCACCAGAAATAGAATTATAAGCTAAGATCTATGCTAAGTCTTCTCCTTGCTATGCTTATTGACTCTCCTAAGCATTGACCTCTTAAGAAGACATCCTCACTTAGCGAGCCCTCACATCAAACACAACAAAGAGATGTATTAGCACATATGATCAAATATTGTGATCAAATAAATAAGAGATGAAATATTTACAAGTCAGAAAAAGGTAGAAACGTACGTATAAGAAAATAAAAGGAAAGAAAATATAATTATGTACAAATTAGGTTACAACACATTGCTCCCCAACAACAGTGACGCTGACTTTTGCAAGGGTCTAAATATATCCTTATTGAAAAGCAAAGATAGAGGTCATTGAGGTGATTGCTCATGAAAGTCAAGTCAGACAACAAGTTCCCACAACATATGAATAATCAATGGATTAATAAAAATGTGAAGTACAATTTTATTTTACTCTACAAACAAGGGTGTATAATCTTAAGTATGTAGAGGTAGAACCACTGAGAGCAAACAAGGTAGCCAAATAATTATTTCTAATCAACATGAATTATGTACACAAGTGTCCTTTTAGTTTTTTTATGGGTTTTTGGTTTTTAAATTTTTGTTTTATTTTTCTTTTAAAATTTAAAATTTTATTTTTTTTATTTTTAATTTCTTTTAAATTTAAATATAATATTATATATAAATATAAGAGTAAATAAATATATAAATGATATAAGGTTTATATTTGTAATATATAGAAGAAAATATAAACATATCAAATGAATATTAATAAGTATAGCCTTTTTATGTATTATATTTTTGGAGGTTTTCAAAAGTATTTATAAGATATTTATAATAATGAGTAATAATATAAACTATATATATATGTATTTATACAATATAAGGTAATATATTTATAAATGTATGTAAAAATAATCAAAACTTGAAAAATAGAATGTTTTTGTGTTTTTCGTATTTTTCTAATGTTTATATGATTTTATGGGTATTTTTGCTAATTTTTATGTATTTTTAAAGTTAAAAATATCCCGAAACAGGGATTAAATAAATAGGCCGAATTATTTTGGAATTTAAAAATACTAAATATAGTCAAAATTTCCTAAACTTTTTTAATAGATAATATATAATAAAAATAAAATTTAGATATATAAATAAACATTTTTGGAATTTTTGAAGAATTTTTTTATTTTCTATAATGGTTTTGATCTTTTCTAATTTTTTTATCATTTTTTCTATTTTTAGGAATTTTCGGTTCAGGGTTAATAATACCATAAGAAAAAATACAATTTTTTTGGAATTTTTCAAAAAGTTTTTATAATTTTTATGGATTTTTTAAAGCAAGTAGGGACAAAATGTGTTTTTTTATTTTAAATAAATAGGCAAAGTGCATAAATTGCAAAACTAAAATCATGACATGAAAGAAAATGCATCCATGTACCTTATCCTATTTTTGCATAATTTTTGAAGCATGGATTATATTTATAAAAATTATAAAATCAAGCATAAAAAATACTTAGAGTGGTCAGGGCATATTTGCAATTAAAATAAAGTGTATGGGGCACAATGCAAATTACCCATTCTATTACAACTACAATTAAAATTTTAAATATTAAATGTTAATTTGAAAAATGAAAGGGTAAAGGTGGAAAATGCTCAACTCACGTGGGGGTCCATGTAAGTTGAGTTGTCAAGGACCAAAGGGCAATAACCAACAAATCTGAGGGTTGACTTGCAAAATTTGTACATTTACTTACACTATGCATGTTATTTACACGAAATAAATGAAATATACAAAGGTATAGGGGTATCTATGAAATTTACCCCTGAAGAGGCAAACGATCCAATATTGCACGATTTGTCACTTAAGCGCATCCACGGTCAAGGGCGCGCAACGCTTCGCTCTGATCCGACTGTTGGGAAATGATCTGACGCTTCAGCTTCTTCAGACACTGCTGGAGCAGGATGGAAGAAGTTAGAAGAACAACAGTGAGTTGATCCTTCGATCGATGTTAACTCATGACTCCTGTCACCTGGAAGGCTGCTGGGATGCTCAATATGCTTCCGACATCATTCCACAGTGACTAGAGATGCCAAAAATGTCTGGGCCCCATCAATAGGGGCTTGGAGATCTGGCTCGAACTCGGGTACCAGGAGGTCTGTTACATGGCTCAAATCGACCTGAACTCGGGTTCTGAAAAGTCTACACCTGCAACAGTAGACTTTGTGGCTTGAGGCGATACAACTTGACCCAAAATGAAGTTGATTCGCTCAAGAAATAAGGGGAAAAAGGGAGCTCTTGTGAAAGGAGGAAGAAGGGCTCTGATTCGTCGATCCAGAAAGGATCAAGTTGGATCGCTGGATGGAACCGATGGATAATGCGTTGGGGGACGAGATGGTCATGAAAAGGGAAGGAACAGTCGAGAGATAGTGGAACATAGCTGCGACGGTGAGCTCCAACAATCAAAATATTGGAAATTAACTAAAATTACGAGGTGATTGATTAAACCTAAGTCGTGATTATACTAAGGAATCGAAAAGCTACCTAAAAAACGTAAAATGCACAACTCATATTGGGCAATACTAGGGAGCAGAGATCTCGTCAGAGCGACGCCATGGAAAATCTCCTCTCCTCCTTGATCCCCTCCAACATCTCGGGGGTATTCTCTCTGTCACTGGGAACACACTCACGCATAAGCTGAGGTTCTTATTTATAGACATGATGAGGAGGCTTATTAATCAAGGGATTGCCACTGATTCAAGGACATTCGATTTGATCTTTGACTAGAGCGTGATTCAAGAATGTTTAACCTCCATGAAGTGTGCATCACGCATAGCCATAACATCATGAGATCGTACAAAAAAATGGAGAGAATCCAGGTTCTGACAGGGTGGCAACTCGAGGGAGAGAGGGGAGTGTTGACACAGGTCAATATGGGGAGTGCTCTGGTTGGTCCACGTGGACCAACGACAAAAATCTCAAGGGAAATTATTGGTAAAATGAATAAATAATAGTGAATGAATTTATTAATTTAGATTTTAAAATAAGAGATATTTATTTTTATGTAGTATTTTATTCCCATTTTTATATTTTTATGATGTTGTTTACTATGAGTTAATATCTACATGTATTATCATAAGTATTTTTACCTATATTATGTGTATTTTATTTTTATTTTTTTATTTTATAAATTCAATTTATATATTTATAACTTAGTTGTATAAATATATTTTTATTGTATTTATCTGATGTTATTTATACACTTAAATAAATATGGGCATTAATTATATAGTTCTAAGTTTAGTATATTCGTATATGTATTTTTGTATCTTTATTTATTTCATTTATTTTTAATTATTTTATTGTGGTCTAAATATGTACATATACCATAAAGAATATTTATTCATTTATAAAAATACTAAATAATGGAAAAGATGAAAGAATAAATAAATTGAATATTTTATTCAGGTAAATGGTACAATAGGGGTCCAAAACCTAACTTTTGCATCTTAACTTCAAATTAAGTGAAACCACCTTCATTAAATAGCTAATTAAAAGTTATAAAGTGCTTTTAATGTATTTTGAATCGATATGAAGAAGATATGGGTCTTGGAAGTTTGGATTTTGACTTTTTATTTTGAGTGTAGAATGAACACTGCATATTATTTTTTAGGTGAAAATAATTTTTTAATTTTCTTTGTATTTTTATCTACAACTTTCATGTACAAAATTTATTTATTTTGGGTGTGACAATAAAGAATAAAATTAGTCCCAAAAATACATTATTGAAGAATAAATAAATAGTGTTCTTATGTTGTTTTTTAACCTTATCTCTCCCTTCTTTATTCCTTATCGACCTAGTCATCATGATGTCTAGGTCTCAAGGTTTAGTGTCATAAAACACCTTTGGAATTTTATTTTGTTTTCTTTTCTTTTCTTTATTCTTTTATTGTGGCTTTGAGCAATGTATTTTATACAATATTTATATGATAAATAATAAAGGTTAATTTAGGCAAAATAATGATATAACATGCATTTAGATAGGGTTTAAAGCCAAAATGAAAGAATAAAGGTGATGAAATGGAGATTCATCATATAGTTAGATTTAAACTTTTATGTTGAGCATCACACATGAAGAGAGCTGGGAAGCACTATAAGAATTCTACGTGAGCATTCATCATTGATTCTCGTTTGCATTCTATTTTCTTATCTTCTCCTTCTTGAGTTTTATCAACTTAGGATTAAACGGAATCATGACTGATGATTAGGCATGTACGTATTATGCTCACAATAATTTTTTAATGATAATCAAACGTAACAAGGGGACTATTATTGCAAGTCAATATCAAAACTTGGAATAAAATCAACCTTGTCTTACGGGAGTGTAGTTTCTTCATTGTTCGAGAGGTATATACCTCCAAAAAAATGGGTGAGGACACATCCATAAGTATAGAGCCTGAATCCCTGGACCTGCACACTAGGCCATTTTTGACTTTCATGGATTTGGGAGCTATAAGTGCTCAGCTCTGACTATAGTTGATGTTTTGGTTGTGTAAGTATGTTAGTTCCTTTATTGGTGTGATATAACTCGACAGACCATGAAAATCATCCCTTTGATTAAGGGCTAACAAATGCACCGCTAGACGTCAGGAAGATACACTGAGTAATGGACTTAAATATTGCTCTACCACCAATTAAATCTTACAAGATAAATCAATCGGACTCTTGCAACCTTCATGTGTGAAGTTGGTGAAATGGGGGTCTTGTATTACGTATGTATTGTGTGATTTAAATCACGTACAATCAAGTTCCTTCTCGTGACATTCCATCTCTTGATTCATTTTCATGCTCGATCTGTATCTATTTGAAATTGAAGAAGAATATTTGGAGGGAAGTTTGTTCATACTTTGCGAACCTCTCATTGAACTCCTCAAATGTCATGTCTTTTGAGGTCCATGTACCTCACTTCTTGGTCATCTCTAGATTAACGATGACCCTTTTCTTAAGTCTTGGTACACTTCTTTTTTTTGGAATGCTCACACATTGATCAATCCCTTCTTTTCTTCTTTTCTCATCGAGGAAGACCTTCGCCTTGGTGAACTCGATTGATTTCCACTTCTTCTAATCTCAACCAATTTTTGAGGTGACTTAGAAGATTTAGTAGTTATGATGTCTCCAAAGAAGCATCCATAGGAGGAGGATCGTATTGATCCCTTACATGGTATTCTATCCAGACTGGCAGTAGCTGAGTAGCAGAATGCCCTAGTCAGAGCTCAGATGGGTTAGTTGAATGTGGGAATTGACATTCCTGTGGACACAACCTACAATCCAAGATAGTATCTGAATCTGAATTAGTTAAGTCCAGCCACACCAGATGTAGAGTATGAGTTGAAGCCTCATTTCCTTTCCTTAGTGTCAAAATATAATGGGAATTTCAACGAATAACCTTCTGCATTCCTAAAAGTCTTCGAGATAGTATGTGATAACCTTAGGCATCATAAAGTTAACCAAGAATACATTAGGCTCAATGATCTTCCATTTGCCTTGGGAGATAAGGTTGATTATTAGTTGAAGAACCTTGGGGTAATTGTAACTATCTATACCCAGTTCAAGGACCTTTTACTGAAGAAGTTCTACCCTTTGAGTAGGACATATCAAATGTGAACTCACATCACGAGTTTCATCCAACTACCTAATGAGAAAATTTATGATACTTGGGAGAGGTTCAATGAGTTGCTTCAAAAGTGTCCTTGTCATGGATGGAGAACACTATCCTAGTTCAGGATTTATTCAGTTGTTTTTCCCTCAAGATGCAACGGTTACCGAGGACTGCCTGTGGCGCAATTATACATCCAAGGAAACATATACTACCTAGAAGGTATTCGAGTAGATGACTGATACTAGCTGCTCACAGACCACAATCACAACAAACAAAGATACCCCTCTTTCATTCCTATCTATGGTGAGGGGAAAGCAGATAGTAGTTGATCTTGTAGAGGACATGATTCTTAGGATGGGAATCATAGCATACAAGTTCACACTCATTGAGAAGATCGACAAGAGAGTTAGTGAACTAGAGAGATTTTCCAAGTTTCCAAAGAAGATAGAGCAACTTACTGAGAATGTGTCTAAGATGAAGATACTTGTTGTGTCTACTTCTTCTCATCGTGTATATCATGTACACCATGTATAGGAGTAGAATATATCAGGGCCTCACTCCACATGGGTGGAGGACCACACCTATGTCCATCACTTATAACATGATCCATCCGTAGAGATAGTTTGTGAGGAGCCTTCTCATGTGTGGGAGGTGAATAATGTGTGGTACACTTATGACCCTACCGACAAACAAGCATGAATGGGGGGTAGTCAGCAGTACCAGCATCCTTTAACATTCCACAACACCAGCTTCACCTCTACACCTCTTCCTTCACAGCCACATATTGGAGCCTATTACTACTAACCTCATTTTCAACAACAACAGATGCGTTAGCAACATTACCAGTCAGGCCAGCATGTCCCACATTTTCAAAGTATCCCACAACAGCAGCATCATGGTCAGCAAGGTCAATTTTCATGTTTTTCTTTCTATCATGGTCAACCTATGTAGAACATAGGTCATCATTCTTCTTCTTTATTAGCTCCTACATACTTCCAGCAACATATTCTCGATCAGATTCATGCTTACAGAAATGAGATTCAGAACATAAGGGTTAACCTCAATAGGATCTCCTGAGGGCAGGATGAGTGATCTGCACCACTTAGTCCATTCCCACCCAAGTTCATGCTAGTCCCAATAGCCTTAACAAGAGTCAACAATAACAAAACTATGATAAGGTATACTGCTCAGATTCACTTAGATCTGAGCATTAGATCCATATGCCACTCAGGAGAGGAAGGATCGTAGTCATACTTTATCGAGCATGAGACATTGGAGGCGTACGTCTCTGAGGCTCCACCTGAGGAGACCTTAGACGATGAGGAGTAAGAGCAGTGTAATATACAATAACAACTACTTCACCAGCAAAAGATGAGATCGTAGGAGGAGAGAAGATGACAAGCACCAAGACACAACACTCAGGAGATTCAGATCCATAGTCTATGGAGAACCTTCTACCTTTAGTTGAGGAGAATGTACCAGCAACATACATTCCTCATCTTGTAGTACTTATAAGTATTTCCAAGTCCAAGTTTGCAAAATATTTAGTTTGTTTGAATAACTCAGTTTCTCTAAATAAAAAATGAATGTTTCTGTTTGTGATCTAATTCTATCTTCTTCTAGTGATTCAATCCATTTTCCTTGTGATCTTGCAGTAGGAATGTGAGTCACCAAAAGGATTCAAAAAGATGACCCTGATATGGTACGGTTTTGTAATGAGAACATCATGGTTAAGGTGGCATTTGACAAGTATGTGGCGAATAATCCTGCCTTTCAAAAATACCTTAAGGTGAGATGCACACCTACTAGGGTAAGCATGAAGAAACCAAGCAGTCAACTAAAGACACATGTCTTAATAATTGCCACTACTTATGGTACCAAGAACCAAGAACAACCTCGGAAGAAGAGAGATATCAATGCACATTATGTGGTGAGTTATATTGATGACATTGTTTTTGCATGCAACGTCCTAGATAATGGTTCTTCTATTAATCTCTTACGTCTAGCCTTGTACAACATGCTGAACATAGAGACTCTCATAAATTCAAGGGCTCTGCTTTAGTTTTCAGATAAATCTACCAAGAGGGATAAGGGAGAGGTTAGGAACGTTATCATCTCTATTGCGAGATATGAGTATATGGTAGACTTTATAGTCCTTTACATGGAGATACCCAATAACTAGATAGAATCCCGTTTCATTTTAGGACACCCTTTCCTTGAGATTGACGGTACTTCATTTTATTACAAGATTGGGATGATGAAGTTCCGCTCTCTAGGTAGAGAAGTGGAACTAGAGATGCAACAAACCAAATGGTAGAAACCTGATTTAGAATCTAGCACCAAGTATTCTTATTCTACAATAGGGTGCAGAGTGATAGACATAGTTGGGCCATGGAGATAGACACTTGCAATTCCTAGTGATACCCTCTCATCTAGAGAGGATAGTGTACCCAAAAGAGTTAACCGAGTGTTGCCTAGTTTCTTGATAGATGCACCCCTTACTACTTTGATGACACAAAAGTCTCTCTTGACTTATCATTTCCTTCTCTCATGGAATAGTCCAAGGTTGAGAATGTTGAGTCGGACGTGGATTTGGTTGACCTACTAAGGATCTTTGGTGATTCGACTCAAGACACAACACATTTGGTGGCTAGCATAGCACAACAAGATCCACCATCTTGGAGCACGGGACGAAATTCAGATATGGTGAAGCCTGATTCGCTTGATGGTACATTATTGCCAGAGCTTAAAAAATTACCTCCTACACATAAGTACGCCATTCTTGCGAGACTTGAGAACACATATTATATCATTATTCGCTCTATGTTGAATGGAGAATAGGAGTTTAGGTTGCTTAAAAACTTAGAAAGGAACCGCAAGGCAACTGGCTAGAGAGTGTCAGATCTTGTTGGGATTAGCCTGCTCTATATTCACACCACATTTATCTTTAGGATAATGCTAGACCTTCTCATGAATTTCAAAGGAGAATGAATCAAAATCTAAGGGAAGTTGTTAAGAATGAAATTAAGAAATGGTGTGGAGCCGATTTCATTTACCCCATCTCAATCTCCAAATGAGTAACCCTTTCCATGTATTTGAAAGAAGTCGAGAATTTAGATGGTCACTAATGAGGAGGGAGAAGAGATCACGACACGAGTACCTACACCATGGTGTATTTGTGTCAACTACAGATGCATGAATGTTGTAACCAAGAAAGATCGCTTTCCCTTGCCTTTTACTGATCAGATTTAAGAAATATTAGTGGGGAAAAAGTTCTTTTGTTTTCTTGACAGGTACTCAGGCTACAATCAAGTAGCTGATAGAACATTTGGATTGTTGGACATGCGAACCCACACCGAGCCATTATGCAATAAATGTTATTGCAAATATCATTCCCTGATCTGAAATGAAGAATAACTAATCTGCATAATAGGTCCCTTAGTACAATTATTGGTATGTACCATGGCCATCTTAATGATCATACAACTGTTGATTCAATTATTGCATCATAGAGGCTTGTGCTTGGATGAATATCTAAAGTGTTAGATCGAGGACTCATCAAGCACAGTCAAATGATTATTAAGAGAGGATCTCTAGCCTGAGAAGGAGATGAAAATCCTTTCTCTAAAGGATGATATCTAACTAACCTCTTGATGAAGGTCCTCTTATAGGAATAGAGATTCGGAGATGTTAGATAAGTTAGGTCAAAGAGTTGACTTAATGAGATCGAGATAACCAAAGTCATATGTCATCTGTTGTCATGATATAGGCACACATCCTCTGACCGAAGACAGATGTGTTACTATGTCTGAGTATGTACATTTGGTAGACCAATAGGTTGATAATCTAATCAAGGTCTATACACCGGCGCACTAGTGTGCATACATGGGCATATGAGTAATACGATCGCTCAAAGGGATCATATAAGTTCATTTACTGAACCAGAGGATATGAGCTCACTCATGATTATTGGGTAGAATCAAATTCCACGCGTGGTTGTCTCGCTTTGGAAGCTTGACTGAATTTGTAAGGATTGATATATGCTTTTGGAAATTATATGATCAACACCTAGGTATGATATATGCTTTTGGAAAGTATATGATCGATACCGACTCCCAATGATCGAATGAGAAACTTAATGATAAATCTTTGAAGTAGATAGTGTAAAATTGGTCTTATACTTCGGGATTATTCTGGGTCTTCCAGTATGCAGGATGTACAGGTATTGGGAATACCTGAGGGTGATGTAATCATAAATGATTGTATAACCATGGCACTTCCATTCCTAGGGAGTGATGAAACGGTCAGAATTTTAGTGACTCCTGTTAATAGAGAAGTGAACTAATCTTGGTCCAAGTGTTGGACAGTGATCTGAATGTGATTCAGATGCAATGAGAAGATTGTATTTATGGTCTTGATTTAATTAAGCATCTATGAGAGGTCCGTAAGATCTGGATTTGAGATGTGATCTCAATATCCAAGTCACTATACGTGGAAAAATACAATTGCCATGTCCTTATCTCCATGTATCCGCGGAGAAAGCGCATTATCCTCGAAAGAGTTCATGGCTAATTTCATTGCTGATATATGTATCCTGGCATTGAGAAAATGGATAATTAAATGTAATTTAATTATCATAAATAATATGAATTTGATTCATATTTGAAGAAGAGTTATCTAAGATAATTAATTGCGATTTAATTATCAAAGATGAGAATAATGTGTATGTGATTCATATTATTTGGGAACATGAAAATAGAGATCCAAGATGATTAAATGTTATTTAATTATCTTGGATATGATAAATATGTATAGCAATATCCATCTTAATCATTGATATTATAAATGTGATTTATAATATATAAGAGAGAGGTATTTGTACTTTACATTTGTTAGTTAAATGTTGATGTGAATTGGATTCACATTGGACAATTAATTAAATATGTAATTCACATTTTATTTTTGGTTGTGAATTTGATTCAAACTTTTCTAATGACAAGATTGTAATATTCACAAAATATATATATATATATTATTTTGTAAAATAATTTACAACAATTGTTGTTGTAAATATTGGAGATATATGGAATCATGCAATCTTGGAGATTGCATTGGAATCTCCCTTTCCTAATAGGAGAAGGGACAACCACCAATTCCTACAAGGAAAGGGTGGCCGTCCACCCCTCCTATATGGAAGGAGAGATTCCCCTTTCAATTAATCTCCAAGATTAGCTGATTTAATTTGAGGATTAAATTATTTTGATTTATCAATATATATTTAATCAAATTAAATTAATTGTTGTTGGTTTTTACCAACAAAATCTTGGCCATTAAAAGAAACAGAAATCAATGTGAGCCATTGGATTTGTGTTGTCCATGGATTGAGATCCATGGATCCCAAAATATTATAAATATAATGGCACCCCTTGCTCTTCTTAAGTTTAGACATCATATGCTCTCTCTCTCACTCTCTCTACACGCCAACTTCATCTCTCTCCCTCTCTCTTATGGTCGTCCACCATGGAGACCTAGAGAGAGTTGCTCTCGTCGCAGCGTCACCGTTATGCTGCCGGACTGATTGCTCATGGATCTTTGTCTCCTTCGGTGCACCTTGCTCATAAAGAAGACATCGGATCTCGTGTGACGAGATCATGAGATTTGCTACTTGGATCATCAACGTGGATTGCGAGAAGCATGCGTCTCATCCATGCGCTCTCAAGCGTCTCCTCCGTCGGATCGGACTTGAGACAGGATGTCTCTTCATTTAGAGACTCGATCGCAACCACACTTCAAGAGGTAACCCTAATACTTGTTTGTACTTTAGATGAAATGATCCGAGAAGTATTCTGGGATCATGTGTTTTCATCGCATGAAAAAATTTTAATTTTCGCTGCCTCAAGCAACTAGTGCGACTAGTCGCTCCCGATCGCATCAGATGCAATCTTCATGCTCCCGTGACACGCTTAAGGATCTCACCATATCCTTAATGGATCCCCTTATTAATTTGTCATTTTTATTATAGAACAGAAATCTAATGTTTAATCAAAAACTACATGAAAATAAATATGCAATTAATCTATTGTTGTAATTTATTAAATTTACTTAGGTAAATCCCAAGTCAAACTAATGGAAGTAATATGAGAGTCTTAAATTAATTTTTAAACAATGCATGGTTTAGGTTTTCAAAAGGTAGATTTTTATAGTTTTGTTTTTTAAAGATTTCTATAGGTTTTAAAATAAAAGATGTAGTTGTATATAGCAAATATGATGCATGAGTTTTACAAATATTTTTATGCAAAAAATATTGCTATGCACTGTGTGAGAATAAAATAAATAAATGCATTTCTTTATGATTTTCAAATGATGCAAAATGAATATGAAATACATAGGTGATGAAGCAAGAAAGCAAGCAAGACCATGCAATTTAATTCAATGAGACCTCTCCCTTTATATGATTTTAGAATTAATTAATCAATTAATTCCAAATCAAGTCACAAAATAATTCCCCCAATTCCGTAATTTATTGAGCAATGAATAAACAATTCTATGAGAACAATGCTCAAAATGATCAAATAACTTCACTTAATTTATTTAATGTCAAATAATGTCTCAGAATGAATAATTGGGTGTTCTATATGATAGATAATGAAAAGAGTTTCAAAATGAAAAACACTGAAATCTAAATAATGCTCAATGTTTTCAAATCAAGTTCAGGTACTTAAATGAAATAAAAGTAAATCAAACATCTTAAAAATGACCTTTTGGGGACTTATCTACAATTTCCCAAACTAGAGGGGGTTCTGGTGGAATTTACTCCCATACAGAGGTATATGCATGGAATTCATAAGGCAGGAGGGTATGTTCGATAAATTTCTTATGTCACACATGATGAGCGCATGACTTGACCTTTTTGTAATTCCATAATTTCATGGGGAATGCTACTGTAAATCTCCTGCATGTGGGAGCACGTCATGAGAGGCTTGGGTGTTGAAATATGCTTGGATGATGGGACTTCACGTGGTGCCTCTTGGGCACTTTGAGACGCCAAAGTTGTAGTCACTGTCGTCCTTAGATGAGCAATGACAAAGGAACTCTCTTAGATTGTATGATGGATAATTGGGCGTGTTTGAATGGTTGTTATTAGATATGCTTGTGAATCGATGGTGCATGTATCTCTCCTTATCGGGGTTCCTTCTCTTCTTCGTCTCCTCCATCGATGCATGGTGGCCGGAGGGTTTCCTTCTCATCGGTGGACACACGACTACAGGCTGGTGGGGTAGATGCTCATCGTGCTCTGATGAGTCCTACAAAGTTAAGATATGCTCAAACTTTGAGGCTCAACCTTCGGCATTAAGTACATAGAAGAAGGAGGTGGGTGGTGCTCGAGGCGGATACGTTGGATGGGAGCTTCATCAGTGGAACGTTACACAGGAAGAAGAAGGCAAGCGTAGGAGCATGGATGGGGGTGATGATGGTGGATTTATATAGGGGTAAACATAGGAGGTTAAGTATAGATACATGTAGCAAGGAATTATTGAAGGAAGAAGAAACCAAACAAAGAGTAAGGGGGAAGATCAAGGAGGTTACTGATGAATCTTTAATTCATCACCTTTATTCTATCCTTTTGGCCTTAAAACCCTAGCTAAATGAATGTATATAACATTAATTTGGACAAAAGAACACTTAATAATTGACATCAAACATTGTATTTAATACCAAAATAAAATAATAAAGGAAAGAAAATAAAAAGAATGAAGTTTGAAAGACACTGAGTGGCCTAGACCCCGAAACTCTGTCATCATGATGACTTTATCAACAAGGAATAAAGTAGGGGGGGATAGGGCAGACATACTGTACGTAAGACACATTGAAAACACAAATTTTTATTCATCAATAAAGGCCTTTTGGGCATATTTGATTTTTCATTATCTATATCTCAAATAATAAAACCCTCGACATGAATATTGTACATAAAAGTAAAAAGAAATTACAGAATTGATTTCTTTAAAAAATAAGACACAGTGCCCCCGAGACACACAAAATAAAAAGGCACAAAGAAAATTTCCCAGGCATGTATCTTCCATACAGACTCAAAATTGACCAAACTTGCCTTTATTTTTCATAACGTTAAATTATAAATTTTGTGAAGGTTTCATTTAAAATGAAGTCAAAATGCAGAATTTGGTTTATGGGCCCTATTATACTTTATACATGTATATAATATTCAATATATTCCTTCTTTATATTTTTTAGTTTTCTTATATTTTTGCATATTTGTAAATATCATTCAAAATACATTTCAATAAAAATAAAACCATTATATATTTATTAAGAAAAAAGTAATAAAATATATAGGTAAACTATACACATATAATATATGTACATAATAATTTAGGTAAATTAATAAAACCTGAAAAATACAATAAAATTATATAAATGTGTAATTAAATAAGTAATAAATATATAAAATACATGTATATAATAAAAAAATTAAAATACAACACAAAAATAAAAGACATGAAACACGAGTATATATACCTATGAATAGACTTGTGAATATTAACATCAAATAAAAGCATTGTAAAAATAAATAAAAATACCCTAAAAATAGTACATAATATAATAAATCTTTTTATGCTTTAGTTAAAAATAAATAAAATCTGTTACTATTTATTATCTAATTAATAAGGGATTTTGCCTCCCTATTTTCCGGTTGGTACATGTGGACGAACCAGGGTGTAAGGAGTGTTGACTAACAGGTCAACTGTCCTTGCACCCTGCCCCCTTCTTTTCGGACCTTGTGACCATCTGATTTCCCCCATTTTAACGCCTCCTCCATATCATCATTTCCCTCGAGTAGCTCACCCTCCTGCAACATGCACATCCCTCGACATCGCCCTATGCCTAGCTCCCACCAACTCCTTCCCTATCTCACGCCACTATCTTCTCCTTTTTGCCCGAATCTGATTCTATAAATAAGGTCGACCAATGACCTTTTTTTATCCATGATTTTGCCTAATAACCTCAATAAGACCCTAGGGTAGAGTGTCATTGGAGACAGCTTCGTCCTCCCCTCCTTGTTGGCATGGGAAAGGGAAGATTTTAGTGTGATACAAGTTTGTCGAAGCTCCTCCGGTCGAGCTTCCTTCTGCTCCCTGGACCCCAGGTATGAGCTATTTCTTTCTCTTTTCTTATCATATTTTCATTTTGCAACATAGTGTAGCCTTTATTTATTGCATTAAGCCTAATTTAGTGTAATTTTAGGATCTTTGTTCACTGGAGCCTTATGCTCAAGCCCCTAAATTCCATGGTTATTCAATCTGTTCCGCCTCCATTCCACCTCACCATCGTTCCTCATTGAGTTCTTTTTAAAACCCCATCAAATCGTCCTTGATTCTGCATGAATCGAGCATTGTCTTCCACCTTCGACTGGAGCTCCACTATTAGCCCCA
This sequence comes from Ottelia alismoides, assembly GCA_037367405.1. Lineage (NCBI taxonomy): Eukaryota > Viridiplantae > Streptophyta > Magnoliopsida > Alismatales > Hydrocharitaceae > Ottelia > Ottelia alismoides. Next base: position 183,797 of record JAZKJV010002853.1, on the reverse strand, counting down.
TACCATGCATTCAGCTTAAAAAAGTGATTGATGCACTTCGCCTTAAGCCAAGGAGTCTTTTGGTGTAGGTACCAGGCAATGAGGAACCACCTGGAGCTCTGTCAACTACTATCTTCTACTCCAGGTGGTGCTGAGCTAGAAAAGCCCCCAGGTCTCGTTTGAGGGAATCTAGAAGCTATTGGAGAGGTCATGCAGACATGACCAACATCTAAGAAGTTGCTGCATTAGTAAAAAATAAAGAAGGTACCCGGAGGAGCGATCTATCATTGATGGAAGCAGCCTGCAGAGGTTATTTCTCTGAGTTCTTCCATCCTTCGTTAGAGCCGTCGGACGAGGAGACTCACCCATGTCTAATCATGGGCGTTGATAAGTGGTGAAGCGTTATTCAACCCTGACCGTCCGATCATGCTTAAGTAAGCACATGTGGAAGAAGTAGAGCCGTCAGATAGAGCGCCTTCCTGGATATTTACATAGACCCCCTTTAAGATGTTTGTATTTATTAAGAATTCTTGTAAGTATTAAAGTACGCTTATAGTGTTGTGTAGAAATTGCAAGGACCCTGGAGTTGTTGAATATTGCTATTAGATCACACACTAGCTCACCTCACATGGTGACCCACGTGAGGCGGGAAAATTGCAAGGGAGCCCTCTAGAACTCTTATATTTATTTTTAGTATATTAAATGGACATAGGTGTTAAAGTTTTGGTTATTTTGCATGAAACATCTTGTATTTAATTTTAATTTCGAAAATACCAAATGTAGGCAGTTAATTTATTTCTTTTCTATTTTTATTAAACCTCTCCCGTGCCTTATAAATGTTGGGAAAAATTAAGTAGATACTTAATCTAATGCTTGTTCATGCCAAGGTTTTTATTTTGCATTTTATTTCATTTTCCTATTTATTGAATATCATTTAGAAGATAAGTATTCTCTATTTAAAAATATCAAAAAATATAAAATCTACTTTAAAATTCAAAAAGATATATATATATGTTTATTTTGAATCCAGACCAAAAATCACAAAAAAGAAAAGAGCAACACTAAAAATAAAAAAAACCCTAAAAACTTATAAAAATTAGTACAAATAATTACAAAACAATTTTTTTCTATTATATATTATTTATATTATATAATACATATTACAAATAGTTTTACGCATTTTTAGACTTATTATATATTTTTAAAACCCAAAACTACTTGGATATTTATTAGAGCTACTGTTTTGTATATTTAAATCAATGAAAAATACCTAAAATTTGGCAAAAATATGAAAAATCACAAAAATAAGGAAAATCATGAAAACACAAAAACATTTTATTTTGCAATATTTGACTATATATAACTATATTTTAAAATATAAGACCCTATATATACTATGTACATATTATATTACTTAAATACTTATTATAATTATCATTATTTATAAATACATATTGCATATGTTTAAAGCTTTAAAAATAAAAAGGATTATTCCTACATATATTTCCTATATTTTTATATTTAGTTTATATATCATATATAGTATTTATAATATACATATCTTTATGCATATATATACCCACATTTTATATCCTTAAAACAAAAAGAACCTAAAAAAGTACACAATTAAAAAGAAATTAAATTTAAAATTATAAAATTTTTAAAATTATAAAACATATAAAATTGTAAAAATTAAATACAACTCCACAAAAAATCAAAAAGCAAAAAAAAATATAAATTGTTGTTATTTTTTTCATTAATTGGCAATAATTATACCGATTCGCGATTTGATCTCCATGGTTCGACCCTTACACTTGTTGTCTATACACATCTTTTTGCAGGGTATAATAAATTTTACCCAACATCTTATATTTATTATTTTAAAATTATTGTGGGTTGAATTGTTGTCTTAGCCTGTTGATTAGGATCCAAGAGCTGAGAGAGGCATCGATACAATGATGGTCGAGTCCAACTTGTCAGACACTACAAGACCTCCAATACTGGATGCTAGGATTCCCTTTCGACCAACTGAACAGTTACCTATTGATTTTTTCATCTATGGATTGGAGGAGGAAGAGCCTATGCTCTGGTGATTTTTTTAATGTCCGACGAAGAGGACATAGATTTGGCCTACTCCAAGGGAGTGGAGCTGTATCATGGAGGGTTAAATCCCACATGGATCATACCTAGCGAGAGGTCATCGCAGGGGATCTTTGGTTGTTGTCACCAGCCTAGGTCCCTATCTCTCTCACTTGTTTAGGTTCGAGAACGAAGACGACCGCGACAGATGGGTTGAACAGAAGAGGGGGCTGATCTAAAATAAGGAGAGATGGGAGGAATCGTAGAGGAAGAAGAGATTGGGTTGGTTGTAGTCAGACCGAAGAAGTGATAACGTTACAAGGGATAATGGACGTTGGGAAGTTTGCATGTGATGGAGATAATAATTAGGATAGAGGCAAAGGTGGTTTCTATATCAATTGGAGAAGGAAGAAGGGGATAAGAGTCATTGGGATAGGGGGGTTTTATTGGGGATTTCTATTGGGGGTCATTGAAGGTTACGTGGAAGAAGGGTGGAAGAGATATGGATAGGCGTATAGAGTTGGGTCTCTGGAGATGGCAATAGGTCTCGGTTGGGGATTCATCAGAGATGATGGACATGGGTCGAGAGGGAAGAGGCGGAGGTCGGAGGTTGGAGGGAATCAAGCAGAGTAGAGGAGGACCGCTGGATTATGAGGGTGACACGCAATATTTGTTTATCGTTCCAGATCATGACTGAAAGAGGTTGCATGCATCGCACGTGAGAGGATTAGGGGGAGGGGAAAGGATTATGGGATGTTGGATCAAACTTGATTCATTGGCCTGGAGAAGAGTAGCGGACAAAAAAGGTTGATCGAGGTTGGGTGACGTTGACCAAGGCATTGAGGTGTAAGTGAGGTGGACGAGTGGATGTTGGACACGTGTATGTTGACTATGCTAAAAAATGCATAAAAATAAAGGAAAATTAAATATAAAATAGTAAACGACCTCAAATATAAAAATGCTCAAAATAAAAAATGTTGCCCTAAATGCATTCTACAGTGTTTATGAAGGACTCACATGCAAAAGAAACCAACTATGTAAATTTGCGATTTTTTTGGTGATAATATACATAGTACCATTTTTTAGTTTTGTAATTTTTATTTGATTTTTTGTAGATGAATAGTATATGAAAAATCAAATATGATGTAAAATAATGCACTGGACACATACTTTTTTTTTGGATTTTTAATGAATTAAGAAAAGGTCGGAATAAATTTGTGAGGTCAGTTATTTGCAAATGAATTTGTAAAAATACGCAAGTCAGGCTCTCCTTTTTATGGATTTTATGGTATTTTTATGTAACTATGTAAGTCATGAGATGAAAAGAAATAAATCAAGAAGAGTCAAATATGTACATGAGATAATAAGTCAAAGGTTAGGAAATATGTAAAATATACAGTTAGGTCCAAACCCCATATTTCACAAATGTGCTCCGATTATTTTGAATTTGATCTTGATTTGTAGATAGTTGGATGCACATTAAGTCTAAATTGAGTAGATTGATTGACATAGTATGATATATATATCAATATTTACGGCTTTCTTTCCTAAAATTAGGGTTTGGATTTATTTAAAAACATATACAAGTTAGTATTTTTAGGATTTTTCATTCATTAATATTAGTAACATTTACACAATGTAATTAGTTTCATGTTATTTTGGAGTTAGGATGAATGTATTAAAAATAGATGAAGTTAGGAAAAAATTACAACTGAATATGAATGCAGAATGAAATGCTAATTTTTGCAAATTACCTACAAGTGCATGAATGTTAATTATGAGATAAAGATGTGAATGCATCTAATTTCTCGGTACGAAGCTCTATTTTTGACTAATTAATGTGATGAAGTATAGATTCATCAATAGTCATAGCTCGTGGAGACAAAGAAAAGATCACATTTACATGGACATTCGACACATATGCATTCAAGCATATGCATTTTGGGCTATGTATTTCCCTAACAATTTTATGATTCATCAACATATTTTATCTATAGTATCTCTCTAGCTTAAGAAAACCATTAATATTAACTAGTAATTAACACTAATTAATAATTATTGTGTTGTAAACAATTAACCCTAACTATTATATATATTAAATAACCTAATTATTGTGCTTAAATTTTATGTGTTTCTTATTTATTAAAAATCCATTAATAATAAGATTAATATTGTATATAATTAATTTAAAATTAAATAAAAAATGAACAGAATAGGTAAATAAATAAAATAATTAATTTTAATTCATTAAAAATACTTGCAAGAATGATTTCTATGTATATATGACTTCTTTTTCTCTTCGAGTTCTATATGAAAAATTTAGATCTCATCGAGATCTATAACTTTCATGTTAATGATTTTTTTCTAATTCTTTCTTTATTTATTTCTTTTTTATTTTACATTATTTTTGGGAATTTGGAATTTTGTGGTTGGGCCGCATATCCCAATAAGATAATTGCATGTGCTGGATCTTTATTCTCTTCCACCTTATTTTCCTGATCATTAGATCTTTCATGTCCTATCATCTCTGCCATTCACGCCTACCTCTTCAGAGGTCATTTGATCATATCGATCAAGCGGCCTAGATCTCCCCATGTGCACCCAAATCTGGGCCTTTAGATCTAAATCCGACAACCAAGTCATCTTCCCCAATGCACATGTTGACCCCTTTCTTCCATCAACTACTCAACCACCCATTCTCTTTTCTTTTCTCCAACCATTCCAGACAACCTCCCTTGTTGTTTCAACCATCATTCTCTTCCTCTAACCACCCTAATCCACACTACCCACATAACTTCTACTAACCCTAAATCCTCTAGCTTTTGGTGGTGGTTGAAAACCACAGCTTGGGAATTACAGAACTACCTTATCCTCCACTACAAAACCTCATTCTCTGACAACCGCAATGGCTATCCACGATTCCCTATGAGTTTACCCTAGCCTGTACCTCTCTAAGTGATAGTTAGAAAGAAGCCCTTCATGAGCAACAACGATGTGAGGCCTCTAGAAAGATCCTCATCCTATTGGTTGTGCTATAGGGTCATGTGACGGTGCTTGAGCTTCAAATCTTCACCAAGTTCATGAAGCGAGGACCACAAAGCTTTGAAGTTTCATATCATGACCAGACGCAGCACCAAATCCATCATCATCTTCCTCCCATTTCCAGGTAAGTGTTTGATCTTTCATTTCTTCATTTTTTTTCTATTTTCTCTTGATTCATACAATCAGTGATTCAATTATCTTGAACTACAAAAACCTTCGCTAATCACTTCAGATCCATTTGTGAACTCCAATTATATCTTTCTAGTTCTCCACGCATTTGATCACTTCATCCCATTCTTCCTCCTGAAGCGAGGAATAACCCATTGGGGTTCATATCCTTCACAACCGTAGAATCCTCCATCTCATCCCATTAGATGTATTTTTGCTTTGGCTTTGTTTTCTAACTCTTATAGGAGCCAAAAGGTCTTCAATGGTCGGACATTGCTCACCGTTATTTTGAGCAGCTTCATCTCCATAGAGCTGCCCTCATTTAGTCGCTTCAATCATTCTATCTTCTTCATCTGCAACCTAACTTCATCGTCAGGACCTTGTGAAGGTCCCTAGAGCTCCACCGAGGGAAAAGGAGTGAGAAGGAGTGAAGAGAAGACTGTCGATCACTACTCTTCCTCCATCGCATGCCGAGGAGATCTATTGAGGGAGGAGAAGCATCCATCGTAGGATCGCCTTAATTTGGGTGTAATCCCATGGCCCGGAAGAAGCCACGTCGTATACCCGAAGCACCAATTCGAGCCGCAGCTTCGGAGCGGTACGACCCCGTGCCAAAGCTCCATAGAGTTCCACTTGTTCCGAACCTAGAGCAGCCCCGAGCCTGGTGTCACATGCCTGGCGCACGTGAGCGTGGGCAATTTGTAGGCGCACCATGTTGCCTCCCTCGAATAGTAGATAAGTCCTGACCATTTTTATTTTTATATTTTAGCATTAGCGGCTATATGTAATTGTAGTTATACCCCTGTGTAGACCTATTTGTAAATGATTTAATTAAGTTTTATTGCGTATATTCCCTCGTATTATTTATTTAATAACTTATGATCTTTAATTTAATTCTATTTGTTGATTGATTTGATCTATTGATTGTGGATTAATTTTCAGAGACTATGATTCATTTATCTAGAGCTTTATTTATGCTTTAAAATTTATGCATTGTTCATCTTTTACTTATTTAAACATCCCGATATGTCTCTAGTTCATGTGCTATGATTAGAAGCCTAATTAAATAATTAGATCATTTATTACTTAATTAGATTGAAGTTTTGGTGCATTATTCCTTATTGTTCTTAATAGGTGTCTAAAAGTGACAGATTGATCTACTTAATTTTAAACTTAGGTTATTCAATTGAATTAAACTTAGATTGAGTGGTTCAAATTAAGTGTTGATTTACTCAGGAGCAATTTTTATGTTTTGTGCATCTTGTTTTTGTGCATCTTGTTTTTGTGCATGTGCATCATTGCATAGTAAGTTAATATCATGTATTGCTAGTTTGTTGCATCACCTTGACCTAGAACACTAATAAATTGCTCAAATAGGTATTAGACACCTAGGTTAGATTACAAGTGCTCCTGTCCCTATGTTTGACAATGGACTTATCAATGATAAATTAAGAAGAAATCCTTTTTGTGATGTGCGTTTATTTAATTAGCTATATATTCTTTATATGAACTTTCTAAATATCTCATTATTTTGTGGTAGGGCACGTGGAGCCAACGAACACCAAAGGAACGTGGAGGCGAAGAGCTTGGAGATACGAGTTGTAGAGACCACATACCAATCATTTTAGGAGGAGTTTCTATCTTAATTAAGTAAAGTTTTTGCATGACATTTTTGGTGTTATCATTTGTAATAATTTGTAGGCAATTTGACCTACTTACAATGGTTCTCGTTTGAGATCTTGTGTTTGTAAACAAAGGCCTTTACTATTATTTTATTGTGTGTGGTTGTGTCAAGATTGTCTCTCGACTTGAGTGATGGAAATAGTATATGGCACATCACTTCAAATAGACATTAGGTCAAATTACTTTTACCTATCTGGTATTATGACACACAATCTTTGATCTCATAAGTAATACTTCTATCTTAGATATTCATTAAGAGATGCACAATAAGCTACGTTCTACTTAGTTTGAATTAATTGATAGTCTTCATCGCTAATAGAACTCATGTTTAGGTGCAGCTTTTCTACTTGCATCATATAGTTAGATTTGATATTTAGACTGACATCCACATGTAGATTGGGTTTCGTAACTAAGGGGCTACTACTGGGCACGCGGAGCTTTCATCAACGGTTAACTAAATCATCCTAAACCGGCCAGCCTAACTACGTCCTTTTGTCCTTTCTTTCTGCAGTCTTAGTGGAATCAAGGAAACCAGCGGGATAAGCCAAGCAGCAAAATCACGCACGTCAAAATCATAGTTGTCAGGCATGGACTTTAGCCTACATAAAGGCAATTATCGACTGCCCATTTATTTATCTAGTACGAATTCATGCCGCTTTCAACTCTCTTTCTTATCCATCCATCAGAGGAATAGTCAGACCTGACGCAGTACCTGCTGATATATAATTGTTGTAGAAAAAAGGCATATCAGCTCCTTAGCTAATTGAACATTAGGCATGATTTCCATGTGGTCACGTTAATAAAGAGATAACTAACATTTAAATTAGGACTAAATTATGCAAGTCAACATTAATTAACTTGGAATAAAAGGAACCTTGTATTACGGCAGTAACACCCTCCTTGGAGACAAGTACTTATGCCCAGACAGAGTGGGTGAAGACTGATCCCTAAGGTTAGATCCCAAATCCTTGAACTTCCTCCCTAAGTCTCCAAGTCCGACTCTCGTGGATTTTGGGAGTTGCAAGTGGTTTCCTCAAACCTTAGAAATACATTTTGGTTGTACGTGCTCATAAGTTCCTTTTGGGGTGTGATATTGAACCTGGCAGCCCAGGAAGATCACTCCATTATTTGAGGTCTTATAAGACTTCAATTGGGTGTAGTAGGAGACTCCTTTCGTTCTTGTAAAAGATTGTTCCAACACCAATTAAAACTGACAAGATAAAAGAGTTCGAACTCTTATGGACGTCACGTGTTGAGTTTGTGAAAATATTCAAAGAGTTTGTCTTGTGTTTGATTTGTGTGAGTTAATTCTGCACATTCAAGTGCAATGTAGCGTTAGTTTTTTTAATCTATCTTGCTTATTCTCGTACTCTCTTGAAATCCAAGATGGATAGTTCGTCGGAAATTCGTTCGGATTTTGCGAACTTGTCATCGAACTGTCCAAACATCACATCTTCTAAGGTCCAACTAACTTCTCACGGACCTTCTTGGATTAGAAATAACCCTTGTTTCAATTGAGTATTTCATGATTCCCTCTTAGGGAGCGGTTTCATCCTGACTGATCCTTTCTCTCTTCTCTTCTCTTCTCATCGAGGATGATCATTGCCTTGGTGAGGTCGACATGATTTCAATATCTTCATCATGATCTCACTTGAATCCTCTTTTTGATGAAGGTTTAGAAGATTCAGCTAAGATGCCTCCAAAGAGACAAAACATGGACAAAAAGAGCGTAAACATCCATTACAAAAGGTCTTATCTAGGTTAGAGGCCTGAAAAACGTGATTATGGCCGATTATTATATAGTTATATAAGCCAAATCCAGAGGTTAATCGTACTACCCCTTTCATATGATGGGACTTGCTGGAGTATTAGGTGCTGCTCTACTATGCGATATTCATGGTGCTACTGTGGAAAAGACCGAAGATGGTGAGGGTGCAAATACATTCCGTGCTTTTCACCCAAGAGACTGACCGAATGCAGATTTCTAAAGAGCCCAGATAGCTCAACGTAACATACGAGTGGATGCACCTATGGATGCAGCATATAATCCGAGACAGTATCAGATGACAAATTGGTTGTGTCCAGTTGAACCCGAAGTTCAATATGAATTAAACCCACAAGTCTTGAATCTGTTGCCGGGCTTCAATGGGAATGCACAAGAAGAACCTTATGCATTCTTAAGAGACTTTGCATTAGTTTGTACTAACCTTAGACATCCTAGGGTTAGACAGGACTATATAGATTCAAAGCTCTACCTTTTGCCTAGAAATATAAGGCAAACTATTAGATGAATAACTTAGGGGTAGTTGTAACTACCTATACTCAGTTCAAGGACCTTTTCCTAAACAAGTTCTACCCTTCGAGTAGGACTAACTTGATGCGTTCTTGCATCACGAGTATATGCCAATTACCAAATGAACCTTTCTGTGATACATGGGAGAGATTCAAGGATGTATTGCAAAAGTTCCATTTTCATGGCCTAGAGCCTACCATCCTTGTTCAGTCAGTATTCAATTGTCTCAATCCTGAGGTGTAAGGTATATTTAGTGCTTATTGTGGAGGCAGTTACGCTTTACGTGGTGTGGACACAATCTAGAAGGTGTTTGAGAGTATGGCTGAGACAAGTAGAGCATAGACTGCTATCAGAGCTCATACAAAGACCCCCATCACATTCTCATCTAGAGGGGAGAAGAATGCAGTTCATCTCTATGAGGATCTGATTCCCAACATGGGAATCATTGTTGATAAATTGATAGATGTAGACAAGATCGACAAGAGAATGGATGATTTGGACAGTAACTTATCCAAATTATCGGAGCCGATGGTAGAGATGACAGAGAGGGTCGTGATTGCATCTACTACTCATGTTTATCGAGTACATCATGTAAATAAATAACTGATGTCAAGGTCACCACAGTCGTGGGTAGAGGACCAGAGTCTTACTCTTATCAGCAACAAACACCATCAGCAGAGACAGTTACAGAGGAGCCTTCCCAGGTATGGGAGGTGAATGGTGTGTGGTACACACATAACCCTGTCAGGCAGGGAGGTACGGGGGACCTTCTACTTCATCGGTGTCCCCCTACTTTTTACAACACATCATTCACATCTACACCTCTTCTAGTATAATAGAGCTCTGGAGCTTACCACGCCCAACAGCCGAGGCAGTAGCATCCGTACGTCTATCATCAGACTTACTAGTCAGGCCAGCAAGGTCCACATATTCAACATCTCCCACATCAACAACAATTCTAGGGCCATCAAGGCCAGCCTTCATGTTTTCCCTCTTCTTCTTCACAGCTGCAGTTACCTTCGTCAGGACCCACTAATTTCAAGCGGTAGATTCTCAAGGAGTTGTTTTCTTACAGGAACGAGGTAAATGATTTACGGATTGACATCAACTGCTTATCATGTCTACATGATGAGCAGTCTGCACCATCTACATCAGCCTAATTCTCCATAGGTTCAGGCTAATCTCAATAGTCTGATCACCCTCAATGGCATCATAAGTATGGTTAGGTATATTACTCAAACTCCCTGAGATCAGAGCATGAGATTCTTCCTTTTGACTATGTTAATCATATATCACTCATGAGAGGAAGGACTATGGTGGTATCTTATTGATCAGGTCTGAGTATGTATAATAATTCGGTACTCGTTGTAGCACAGCACACGACCAATTAATCAGAACTGAATTGAATGTCTATATGAAGAGGGCTTGGTTTTTAATTTATATCCTGGGCAACCGGGGTCGAACACAAGGAGGCAAAGGAACAACTTCGAGTAAATTCAGAGCACTTAGGTCTCGGTTTCCAATGCATACCTTTGATTGTATTTTTATTGCAAAATGAATGCGAATGCAAAATACAGGTGAATTAAGTTAATAAAAAGCACACAATTTATCCAAAATAATTATAATGCAAAATTAGTCTTATTTAGCCAAATTATATTTTCCCTAGAAACCTAATCTAGTGACTAATGCAAAACATATTTTTTTGGAATTTTAGGGATTAAAATGCAACAAAAAATGCACTCTTTATGTTTTTTACGCAATTTTTCACAAAAATAGAATGGAAAATTAATGAAAAATTTTACTGAAAGTTAAACATGATGTAATGAGGCTACTATATTTTTTTGAATTTTTTTATGAATTTTTTAATGAAAACAGAGTTACTGTAAGTATTTAATTCCTAATAAATCCACATTATCAAATTAGCCAGAGAGCGAATTATCTACAAAAAATATTTTAATATACAATCCAGGAGAGTTGGAATTTCACTAAAAATAATGTATATGGATTTAACTAAAAATCAATTACAAAAATCAATTTATAATTTTAAGGCACAAGACAACTCAAATTTAGAGAGTAATTAAAGCATATTTCAAGTCATCATTTCTGATTTTCAAGGAATATTTGGAGCATCTGTGACTTAAATATGAATTTAAGACCTCAATTTGGGTAAAATATGAACTTTTCACTTAAACAATTTTAATTAATTACCAAAAACTCACAATAATCTATATAAATATCCAAATGTTAGAGAATTATTTGCTCAAGGTCATGACATTTTTCATTAAATAAATTATGCAAAATTGATGTTCAAATTTACATGTAAACATAATGGTGTTCTTGCAAATAGAGTTTAACTTCAACATAACAAAAATATGCACATGGACTCATTTGTAGTTTAAAAACTTAACGTGAAAATATGCAATCTTTCCAAAATTTAAAAAAACAAAAGACACCTTATTCTTCTTTGTTTGCGTAGGCGGGAGGTTAGGGCGGGGAGGCACGCCGTCGCGGACACCTGAGGAACCGGTGGGGGCAGATGATTAGGTCGCGACGACAGGTGGTCGCTTGGAGGAGTGAAAGTGGTAGTGGCAGGCTGGAGCATGGGAGGATGGGCTGCCTTTGGCGGCCTGGAGATGGGCGGCAGTGTATGGGCTAGCGGAGGGCCTCCGTGAGGAGACTAGGAGGCCAACAACCTGAGCGCGGTGTCGACGAGGAGGTTGGAGGCAGGACCTCCGGGCGTGGAGCAGCGCGAAATGGCTGTAGGGATTCGCAGACGGTCGTGGTGCTCGGCAGAAGTGATTGCAGGAGGCCACGTGCGAGGAGCGTCGGTGGTGGGCTGGCGGCACGATCAGGGGGGAGCAACGAGCTTCGGGCTCGTTGTTTCTCCTTCTTGTTTTTTTTTTACTTTTTAATTTTTTTGCTATGAGTTTTTTGTGATTAGTTTTTTTAAATTTTTTAAAAAGATGGGAACAGAAATGAAGATAAAAATGAAAGTGTATGGATAATGAAGATGGTAAATGGTGGATGAGGGGTGATGTGATATAAAATTGATTGTAGTGAAACAACAAGGAAACAAAATATTAGTTAAAATAAAATAACCATGGAAATGAGAGGGAATACTTACCTGAGGTTCGCTGGATTTGCAGAGCAGCTACGCTGGACTCCTATCGTGGCTTCGATCCGATTGGCGAAAAATTGGAGAAGCTATGCGAGCTTAATGGGGAAGCTCGTGACATGACGATGATGGTCGTTGCGGATCTCACCTAAAGGAGGCCATCGCTTGAGGAAGATGATAGGTCGCTGTCACCGACACAACACTCCAAGCTCTCTCCTTTTTTCTCTAAGAATGGCGGATGTGGAAAAATGAGGATGAGGAAATGGATAAAAATAAGAAGAATGGAAAGTTGGAGAAAAATTAAGGTGGAGATTAAGGAGTTGAATGGGAGGTCAGAAAAGATTATGGAATTGAATGGAAGTTGATGGTAGAATGAGAGGTTAGAGTAGAGAAAAAAAAAGAAATTAAAAGATGGCGACTAAAATAAAATAAAATAAAAAGAAAAGAGAATGGAGAATTTACAAAATAAGACAAACAATATGTACATGTTTTTTTACTTTTAAATTTTAATTTTTTTTGTATTTTCAATAAAAGATATTTACAATATAAAAATAAAATACTAAAAATAAAATAAAACACAAAAATGGGTTTTTTTGGTTTTTTAGTAATTAAGAAGAGTAATTAAAAAATGAGAAAAGAAGAATATGTACATTATATACAATGTACAGCTAGGTCCCAAAACTCAAATTTTACAAAGAGCTCCGATTTTAATGAAACCACTTTCATGGGATAAATAATTTCTAATTAAACATTAAAAGTTAGTTTGATGAATTTAGAGTTCATATGGAGCGGGAATTTGGCCGAGAAGTTAAACTTTACGGTTATTTCTCTTTGGGATCTAGGAGTATTTATTTGTGGTGAAATTTATTTTATATTTTTACATTTTTATATACATTTTTATAAACAAGTCAGAGAAAGAATTAACCAAAAGGAGTTGAAATGAATTTTTTAAAATACATGAATTTTGGGCTGTTTATAGGTGAAAAACTCGTTTATTTTGCGCTTTTTATTGTTTATTTATTTTGTTCAGTATAATATACACTAATTAGTGTATTTTATTTACAAGAGTCATTTTACTAATTTATTGATTTTGTGGACATTTATTTGAGACTTTACTTGGGGATTTTGCTTAGATCAATATATTGAGATGATGAATCATGGATCATCACTTCCTATACTTAAACTTTGCTAGTCCTCAATGACGAACCGCAAAATCGGCCCTTTAATAGTGTTGTTTTAACACTTAATATATCATTGCAGTTGGGCTAGGTTTGGCTCGTCAAAAGACCATAAAATTGATTTGTCCTTAGAATAAGATGGTCGTGTTTTTATTTTACTTGGCAAGAAACCAAGGTCGAACTCAGGGACTTGAGCCTCTCTCATGATTATCAAGATTTTTATATATTTAACTAAGTGCTAAGTGAGAGATCATAAGGTTAAACACTGCTAAAGTATGAGATAATGCTTTAAATCAAACATGCATTTTTTTATTTTATTTTAATCATGCAAGTAAATGCGATGAAATGCAATGCAAGCATTCCCTTGGTAAAAATCATGAACAACTTAAACCCTTAGTTAATTCCCGACTTAAATTAAGCAGTAAATCATTTGACACATTAGGCAAGAGTCGTCTAAATGGCATAAAAGATACTTGAGTTGTTTAAAATAATACAATAAGATCATAATGTCAAAATAGGAAAACAAATATGTCATTAAAAAGTGCGTCAAGCAAGCTTTAAAATGAAACTGAAATCAACTCAATCGGACATATGAAGCTCAAGATATGCATGAATGAAAACAAGGGCATAAATGAAAGAAAACATGAAAAGATAAATACAAACAGGTCCCTGGGAGGGACTAAAGTGCAATAAAAATAAAGCACGAGGCCTTCCCTATAAATAACCCACACGCACGAGGGCATATTTACAATTATTGAAACCGGCAAGGGTCAAAATGCAAAATACCCCAGGCGTGTATGGTGTTGCACGTGATTCTGGACCTGGATGCAAATAGAAGAAGACGATGGGGCCTCTGTGAAAATAACCCAAGGTCTCACGTGACTGACAAGAGGTTCCCTAGGCTCGGTGAATGTTGAGGCTAGGAAGAGGTTCGGAGAAGGCTCGGTCAGCCTCGAGGCTTTGAGGAGGCTTGGTGAAGGTTCGGGATAGACGAGCCTACTGCTCTGGACTTGAGACTCGGTGAAGAGTAGGCGCTGACACGTGGACCATAATTAACCGTCAAATCTTGCTGATCCGACGATGCCTGCGAGAGATGGCAACATGGAATCTTCTAAGCCGTTAGATGAGCTCCGAGAGAACGCATCCGACGGCTCCCGCTCCTCCTTCTTCCTCTGCGGCGAGCGGCGAAGGTCGAGCTCCGGCGAAGGGGCTCAAGCTCTGCCTCTCGATCTTGGTCACGGTAGTCTTCCTCAGAGCTCCCTCGATGTATATCGATGTAACTGGAAGCTCGGGGAAGACGTCGGACAACCTGGGGCTGACCATCATGGCTAGGATGTCGAAGGCGAAGTGAATGAAGTTAACTCTGATGGCGCTCCGACCATTGAAGCCCATGTTCCTGCAGATTAAATCTATCAATTCTATGCATGCAGAGGAGTTATTATGCGTGCGTGTGAGCGGTGTGAGGTTCCATGCGAGCGGACGGAGGTGAGGAACTAGAGCTCCATCTCCGACGATCGGAGAGGAGGTGGGTCGACGGCGACTGAGGTATGAAAGAACGGAGAAGGGTGACCGGATGAAGCATGTGAACGAGGTTTGGGGTGCGAATCTCAGGAGATAATCTATGGAGGTCGAGGACACGTGAATCGGCCTAATAAATTCAGAGAAATAAAGAGAAAATGCAAGGAAAGTTTAGGAGCCTTACCTGATCGGAGATGGAGGCGGCGGCTTATGCACGAGCTCCGAGGGGGAGCTCTGGTCTTCGCTGGACCACGTCAGCAACTTGGGGCAGCTCAAGCGGGATGGGAGTGCTGCAACACCGCCATGATCGGCGACGGGTTGACATCGGGGGATCTCGTCGTCTTCTCTCTATCCAGCCACCTCCCCCTGTCACAGGGAGATGGAGGAGGGCTGGGCGATTCCCCACGTAAAGGTGGGCGCTCGAATAAGGGGGAGGAGTCAGAGTATTTGAAGGAGGAGGTTCGACGGCTCAAGTGGTGACTGTCGTGGTTTGAGTGGGGATCGTGGAGCAGTTGGGAGTCCTACGTGGGTTGTGGAAGTGCCCACGAGGAAGAAGGACGATAGGGGTACGTGGTGAGGAGGTTGGCGAGGGGAGAGGTAGTCGGAGGAGATGGAGATAATTGGAAGGGCGGAAGTGGATCGCAAGTTGTGATCGTGGGAGAGAGAAGGAATCGGGAGGTTGACTACGACATGCTGGCCGCTGGATCTTGAGATCAAACGGCTGACGATTGGGCAATAAAGAATGGCTCTGATGAGATTGAGGGTGACATGATCGAAGGTCTATGATGTCGCCACATGTCGTGGTATGAGCGCGACACTGGTGAGCGGCGGGGATGAAATCAGGAGTTTGATCGGAGGGCAGAGAATATGGGTGATGTGAACGGCCAAGATAGAGGTGATCGTGAGGTGCAAATGCCGCAACGTGGAGAACTGAGGTACAGGCGTTGGCGGATGGTGAGGATGGGTTTAGGGGGCAGATCGAACGGCTGATGTTGAATGCGTGATGAACGGAGGGGATCAAGACTCCAAAGCCTCCATCCAACGGCGGCTGGCGAAGGGGCGTGGCGCGAGGATGGGCGGGGTGGCTCAAACAGAATGAGCCACGTGGTCCAATCAGGTTATTCAGAACAAGATGATGGGATATGAAGGAGCAAATTACTGAATTTGAGAAAACTCAAAACATGAAAGTTGTAGATCGATGAGATCTACAAGTTCCATGTTGACCAGAAATTGAGATAAGGTCATCTGAAGACACGAAATATTTTTGAGGTTATTTTTAAGGCTAAAAATACCACGAGTTTTTGTTTTGCCAATTTTTTGTGATTTTTAATTTATTCAAGACTCTTATAATTACAAGACATTAACTGGTTTTTTATTGATCCAAACTTAAGCAAGGGGGTTAAAAAAATAGAAATAAGATGATGAAATCGAGTTTCATCATCCCCCTATACTTAAACTATGCTCGTCCTCGAGCATCAAAGAGAATGAATAAGCTGGATTAACCCCCTTGTGCATGTCAGTAAAGGATCCAATTTGTTCAAGTCTACTCAACTTTAGAGGTCCAAAATTCTAGAGTTCAACCCAGCCTTAACGAAGAGGTACCCAATTCCTCTAATTATCTAGACTCTCTCTGATGTACATATACACTAAGGATATGACATTTAGTATTGACTACGATAACGAGAGTAGAGTCAAATCTTCTCCCAAGGTCTTGGTCTGAAAAGTTCTCCTAAGGACCCAATCCTCAACACTAGGGAATAAATCAAATCGTGCATCCAATCCACCGTCTCTTTATTTGTCAAACTTATAAAATGTAGATGGAAGTCCAGTAATGGAGGGTATGGGATTGTGTAATTTCTTCTCTCCCTCTCATTGGAACAAGGATTCTCTCTAGTGCCTTTTTACGCAACACAATTTTTTTGGTGTTGATCAGGGCGTCCGTCATGAGAAGATGGAGCCGTCTGCACTTGTTTTCCTGTGAATACATCAGGGGTGTGTCTTTTTTGAGTACCTATCGTACCTTCGACATCCAGACTTGTAGCATTTACGACGCAGAGCCTTTTTTTGGTGCAAGCCTGACTCCTGGTCCTAATAGCAGTGGTCCAAGTGGAAACTTTGAAAAGTTTGGGAGCGCTCGCCTTTGGTGGAAGCTCTTTGATATTTGACTTTGTGGAATGAGAGCTTTCCTTTGACATTTCATTGATTTGTATAATTTTTGGCTAGCCCCAATGCTTTTACCAAGAGTTGGCGCACACTGATCAACATTTTTTTTATTTATTCACACCCTGGCACTTAGGTCAATGTCAAGAGATTAGTATAAGAACCAAGTTCTCATACTGGCTAAAATTGCTGACACTCAGGTTTCATGAAGCCTTCAAAGATTTTATCCCATCCTCGAGCATCATTAGATCAAGTCCAGACTCAAATCCCTCATCCCAATCCCTCAGGTGAAAAGTCAACTCATCTCATCAAAACCACAGTCGTGCATATGATGTGTTGATCATATTCTTAATTGTCTGAGATTAAGCATGAAATATAGCATGAAAATTTAGAAAACTAGGGAAATGTGGGTGATTAAGTCTAGGACCCTGATGGCTAAGGCTGGTTAACCTAAAATCTCAAGACCTCATAAAATCGAATTTTCTTGAACATTTGAGATCCTAGGTGGAAGTGTGAAAGTAGAATATTAATCCAATTTCTTCATTCAAAAACATTTTTTTGAAGCTTCAAGAGAGATTAGGACTACCTAAACTCAATTAAGTAGATGCATCTGCATTCAGCCAGTATGGATGTAAGTACAGGCCAGAGCCCGTTGCTTGAGGACGGGGCCTTACGCAATGTCCTTTAAACCATCCAATCTGCTAAGGGCGAACCCTCACTGAATGCGGCTACTTAATTAGGTAGTAGTCACTAATGACTCCTAAAGGGATTTTTTTATTTTTCTCAATTTTTATGTTTTTAATAGAAGGTCAGAACATAGGTTAGACTCCACTTTCCTTGAAACGAGAGAAAATGTTCATAATCATGTCACACAAATAGAAATTTTCAAAACATTTTCAAAAAATTTTCAAAACAAGGAAAACTCATTTTTCAATTCATTTTGGAAAATATTTTTACAAAAAGATAGTGTAACATAATATAGAAAAATCCGTGAAAACATTTGAGTATTCTTAGTCCAAAGAATTTTACTTTAGCCAAAAAGTTTTCAATTTTTCAAATTTTTCAGGTTATAGCTAAAGTAAGTATATTGTATATACGGTATACCCCCCTATACTTAAACTTTGCTATGTCCTCATAGCACTAGATGATACAAGTCCATAGATCTATTTAAATATAGAGAAATATACGGAAGCTAAGAGGGGCTCTCCCTATACTTAGGTTAGAAATAACCTAAGTATAAAGGCAAGGAAAGAAGAGTAGAGAGAATCACAGGGACTCGAGTCCCCCCTATACTTAGGCTGAGAGTAGCCTAAGTATAAAGATGAGATTTTATGTTGGGAGAGACCGAGGTGAACGAATAAGATGGATGGATATACACATGAGTGAATGGATGAATCTGCGGAGATGAATGGAGTGTTTACGGGTCTGGGGAGTGTATCGAAGCAAACATGGCTCAATCAAGCATGCAACACCCTTCCTTTTCACCAACTCACACATGAAACCAACCGAAGTTGGTTAATTATCTTGTCGGTTTTAATGGTGATTTAAAACATTATATTATATGTGGAGAAAAATGTCAAGTAAAAATCAATGCGTAAACGAGGGTGTTGCTCTCCCAAAACAAAAGTTTACTCCATTTTTAGGTCGGCTTGCATTTTAACAGTCCCAATTTTTCTTAAGGTTGTCACTGATTTAAGATGAGCACATAAACCAACCATTCATCGTCTACCGTTCATTCTCATTTTCCATTAACCTAGGTGATCAAGCTAGGAGGGGAAATCGAGAAAAACTATGCATTCGATAGAAACATGATCTAGGCTAAGCAATAAAACATGCAGTGACTTGGCGAAAATACGTAAAAACTTGGGTTGTTTTGAAAACCAAAATCAATATGTATGCAAGTCGATCAAAAAGCCGCACCTAACACGCTTCTATTATCGGTGAAGAATTTCTTTTAGATTTGGCTAAGTGAGGCGATGCTACGTGCGTCTTTATTTATAGTGTGTCCTACCTACGAGCAAGCACAGAAAAATGCAAATGTAAAACTAAGCTCAAAGAGTTGCGTGCCTGGTCCTAGGTCGACACTCAAGTGGGGACGATCCCCACACAACCACATATAATAATTCTTTTACAACCGCGAGCCTTCGATCGAAGACCGCTGTAAAACGGTTATTACATGCGACAATGATATGCAAAAAAATGACATTTTTTTCTTTCTTCTCGACGTTCTCTAAGCGTGCTTCTGCGGCTCCTTGCAGTGGGTAGCTCCTGATCCTTGCCTCCTTAAATCATCAAGGGCCCTGCTACAAAAGCAACAGTTAGATATCAATTGAAAAGAAAAACTTTCATAATGCAAAATAGATGAAAATAGTGACCTATATAAAAGAAACATTTAATCAAATAAACAAAATCCCAATAATACAAGAAATGAATCGTGTCCCCGGCAACGGCGCCATTTGACGAACCGCAAAATCGACCCTTTAATAGTGTTGTTTTAACACTTAATATATCATTGCAGTCGGGCTAGGTTCGGTTCATCAAAAGACCATCAAATTGATTTGTCCTTAGAATAAGATGGCTGTGTTTTTATTTTACTTGGCAATAAACCAAGGTCAAACTCAGGGACATGAGCCTCTCTTGTGATTATCAAGATTTTTATATATTTAACTAAGTGCAAAGTGAGAGATCATAAGGTCAAACACTGCTAAAGGATGAGATAATGCTTTAAATCAAACATGCATTTTTTTATTTTATTTTAATCATGCAAGTAAATGCGATGAAATGCAATTCAAGCATGCCCTTGGTAAAAGTCATGAACAACTTAAATCCTTAGTTGATTCCTGACTAAATTAAGCAGTAAATCATTTGACACATTAAGCAAGAGTCATCTAAATGGCATAAAAGAAACTTGAGTTGTTTAAAATAATACATTAAGATCTTAGCGTCAAAACAGGAAAACAAATATGCCATTAAAAAGTATGTCAAGCATGCTTTAAAATGAAACTGAAATCAACTCAATCAGACATATGAAGCTCAATATATGCATGAAAGAAAGCAAGGGCATAAATGAAAGAAAACATGAAAAGATAAATACAAACAGGTCCCTGGGAGGGACTAAAGTGCAATAAAAATAAAGCACGAGGCCTTCCCTATAAATAACCCACACGCACGGGGGCATATTTGCAATTATTGAAACCCGCAAGGGTCAAAATGCAAAATACCATAGGCGCGTATGGTGCTGCACGTGATTCTGGCCCTGGATGCAAATAGAAGAAGATGGCAGGGCCTTCGTGAAAATAAACCAAGGTCACACGTGACTGACACGTGCTTCCCCAGGCTCGGTGAATGCTGAGGCTCGGAATAGGTTCAGAGAAGGCTCGGTCAGCTTCGAGGCTCTGAGGAGGCTCGGTGAAGGTTCGGGATAGATGAGCCTACTGCTCTGGGCCTGAGACTCAGTGAAGAGCGGGCGCTGACACGTGGACCATCGTTAGCCGTCAGATCTTGCTGATCCGATGGTGCCTGTAGGTTGCAAGATATGGCAACATGGTGTCTTCTAAGCCATTAGATGAGCTCCGAGAGAATGCAACCGACGGCTTCTGGTCCTCCTTCTTCCTCTGCGGCGGGCAGCGAAGCTCGAGCTCCGGCGAAGGGGCTCGAGCTCCGCCTCTCAATCTTGGTCATGGTAGTCTTCCTCAGAGCTCCCTCGACGTATATCGATGTAACTGGAAGCTCGAGGAAGATGTCAGACCACCTAGGGCTGACCATCGGGGCTAAGTTGTCGAAGGCGAAGTGAATGAAGTTAACTCCGATGGTGCTCCGGCCATTGAAGCCCATGTTCCTGCAGATTAATTCCAGCAATTCTATGCATGCAAGGAAGTTAGTATGCGTGAGTGTGAGCAGTGTGAGGTTCAATGCGAGCGGACGGAGGTGAGGAACCGAAGCTCCAGCTCTGGCGATCAGAGAGGAGATGGGTCGACAGTGACTGAGGTATGGAAGAACGGAGAAGGATGACCGGATGAAGCGTGTGAATGGGGTTTGGGGTGCGAAGCTCGGGATATGATCTATGGAGGTCGAGGACACGTGAATCGGCCTAATAAATTTAGAGAAATCAAGAGAAAATGCAAGGAAAGTTTAGGAGCCTTACCTGATCGGAGATGGAGGCGGCGGCTTGTGTACGAGCTCCGAGGGGGAGCTCTGGTCTTTGCTAGAACCCGTTAGCCACTTGGGGCAGCTCAAGCGGGCTGGGAGCGCCGCAACACCGCCATGATCTGCGGCGGGTCGACACCGGGGGATCTCGTCGTCTTCGCTCTATCCAACCACCTCCCCCTGTCACAGGGAGATGGATGAGGGCCGGGCGATTCCCCACGTAAAGGTGGACGCTCGAATAAGGGGGAGGAGTCGGAGTATTTGAAGGAGGAGGTTTGGCGGCTCAAGTGGTGAACGCCTTGGTTTGAGTGGGGATCGTGGAGCAGCTGGGAGTCCTACGTGGGTTGTGGAAGTGCCTGCGAGGAAGAAGGACGATAGGGGTACTTGGTGAGGCGATGGGTGAGGGGAAAGGTAGTCGGAGGAGATGGAGATAATGGGAAGGGCGGAAGTGGATCGCAAGTTGTGATCGTGGGAGAGAGAAGGAATCGGGAGGTTGACGATGACATGCTGGCCGTTGGCAACGGCTGATGATTGGGCGCTAAAGAACGGCTCTGATGAGATCGAGGGTGACATGATCAAAGGGATATGATGTCGCCACATGTCGTGGTATGAGCGCGGCATTGGTGAGCGGAGGGGCTGAAATCAGGAGTTTTATCGGAGGGTAGAGAATATGGGTGATGTGGACGGCCGAGATAGAGGTGATCGTGAGGTGCAAATGTCGCCACGTGGCGAACTGAGGTACATGCGCTGGCAGATGGTGAGGATGGGTTTAGGGGGCAGAGCGAACGACTGATGTTGAATGCATGATGAACGGAGGGGATCAAGACTCCAAAGCCTCCATCCAACGGCGACTGGCGAAGGTGGCGTGGCGCGAGGATGGGCAGCCACGTGGCTCAACCAGAATGAGCCACGTGGCCCAATCAGGTTATTCAGAAGAAGATGATGGGATATGAAGGAGGAAATGGCCGAATTTGAGAAAACTCAAAACATGAAAGTTGTAGATCTCGATGAGATCTACAAGTTCATGTTGACCAGAAATGGTTAGGTCATCTGAAGACACAACATATTTTTGAGGTATTTTTAAGGCTAAAAATACCACAAATTTTTGTTTTGCCATTTTTTGTGATTTTTAATTTATTCAAGACTCTGATAATTACAAGACATTAACTGATTTTTTATTGACCCAAACATAAGCAAGGGGGTTAAAAAAAAGAAATAAGATGATGAAACCGAGTTTCATCACTCGAGCAAATAAAAAATGAATAAATTGGCTTAACCCTAGACTGTGCATGTGAATACAAGACTGGATCCATTCAATAACTCTCAGTTTTAGAGATCTAAAATTCTAAGCTGAACCATGCTCTTGTCAAAAGGTATCCAATTTCACTAATCATCAGACTCTCTCTGTATACATATATAATAGGGATATGACTTTAAGTGTGTAATACAGTCACAAGAGTAGAGTCGCAATGTCACCCAAGGTTCTAGTCCAAGAGAATCTCCTAAGAACCCGATCCTCAACACTAGAGAATAAACATTTCTTGCATCCAATCTACTGTCTCTTTAGTTGTCAGACTTAAAAGTATAGATGGATGGGTAGTTTATGGAGGGCATATGATTTTGTCATTTCTTCTCTCCCTCTCATTGGAAAGGATCCTCTCGAGTGCCTTATTAACTCAACAAATGTATTTTTTGGTTGTTGATCAGTGTGTTTGTGGTGAAACTCAGTTTCATTGTATTAATTCGCATATATTAACCCCCTTGCTTGAATTAATGCCAATAAAATCCAGATAAATCATTGTATATATCTGAGTCATAGAATAAATTAAAATTACAAAAAATTTAACAAAACTAAAATCGTAGTGTTTTTATACAGTTAAAAAAACTCACAAAAATATTTCTTTCTTGATTGACCTCGTTTCCATTATTGGTCAACATGAAACTTATAGATCTCATCGTGATCTACAACTTTCATGTTTTGAGTTTTTTCAAATTTGGCCTTCTTCTCCCTTATTTTTCATATTTTCTATTTGAATAGCCTAATTGGGCCACGTGATGCTTTCTGGTCGTGCCACATGGCCCACTTCTTCGCACGCCACACACCCTCCATCCACATCGTCTGATCACCTACAGCCTCTTCAATCTCGACCGTTGGTTTGCGCTTCATCCTCAGCCCTTCGATCGAGTCCCAGACTCCATCCCAGCCGTCCACCAGCGCCTCTCTCCCATCATGCCACATGTCTCGCTTCCCAATCGCCTGATCATCGTCGAGATGCATCCGTCACCACCACACCTTCCCACGGTCGTTCTCCACCCTTCGATCCTTCTCCCAATCTCATCCTGACTGTCTTCCAGTGCCTTTATTCCTCTCACCATGTGTCTTCATCATCACCGCATGATCCTCACCAAAGCTCTACATCCTAGCCGTCGCCCTCCGCCTTTGATTCCTACCATCCGATCAAAGGCCCACAATTCATCGTCACCATTCACACCGCTCGCATCTCATCATGACACATGGCGTTCTGTTAACCATCGTTCAAGTCCTCCATCAATCTGATCATAGCCCCTCATTCATGCCCTTTGTTAGGCTTCATCTTCTACCACCAAACCCTCTCTCTCCCACGTTCGGGCATCTCGAGCACCTTCTCCCCCCTTTCCATTTCCACCACTTTCTCAACAATCATCTCCAACCTCTGACTACCCCACGACGAAGGCCTCTCCTCCATCATCCTCGCAGGCACCCATTCACCCCATGATTCTCTCTCCTTCGCTCCATATCCTCCACGCAACCTATGCCTCCTCTCATCGGAACCACCACCTCCATCCTTCAAATACACCTCCGCCGTCCTCATTCCAACATGTCCACATTTACGTGGGGTTCCGCACATCACCACTCGTCATCCCCAAGACAGGGGGAGGACCGATCGATGGCGCCACGACGACGGCAACTCCCGGTGTTGACCCCTGGCCATGGTAGGCCAGGCATTTGGCGCTCCGTCACCGACAAGTTGTCCCCGGTGGCCGTGGGGATCCAGTGATGACCAAAGGTCCACCTAGGACCTCAAGCCCAGGCTTCTTTCTCCGCCATAGCCCAGGTAAGCTCTTCGATCTCCCTTTGTATTTTCTTTGATTTCTCTGATTTTATTAGCCTCCTACACACTACATCACCCTCTCTTTACCATCTCCTTATCTATGCTTATCATCCCCAATCCTCGTGCACATCTTCACTGGCCATTATCCCTTCTTTAGCATCTGATTATGTCCGACCCACTCATCTCATGCTTCTCCGGAGATGGAGATACAGTCCCCTTGTTCCTCCGCTTTCCATGGACCCATATCATCCACTCCATCACACACAAGCACCTCGCTTCAGCTATCAACTAATCTTGCAGGTGCTCAAGGCTCAATGGTCAGGACTTCATCGGAGCAGATTTGGCTGGCTCTGCTTTCAATGAAGGAGCATCGATAACCCTCTCCAGAAAGTTCCTCGCTTCGCCCGTGCCTCAAGCTTCATCGACCAGCTTCCAGGATGCTCCTGGAAGCTCCATCAGGCCCGAACAAGCGAGGCGGAGCTCCAGTAGTGTCGCTGGAAGGATAATAGCACCGCTACCACTACGGCGGAGGCCAAAGGTCCAGAAAATACCGGTACCGTTGGATGGCACCCCCCGGTGCTCATCCAACGGCGCTCCTTCAGCCACGTCTACACCCTCGAGCAGGAGCAGCAGCCGTCTGATCTCCGCGATGGGACGGTTCACATGAATCCACGTCGTACTTCCGATCCTCCACTTCGCTCTGCCAGGCTCGAAGTACCCAAGCCCCATCTGAAGCTTCCCAGCCTCGCTCCGAATATGAACAGGCACCTGATCCAGCCTCCGAACCTTTGCCGACCACCCGAGCCTCCGTCGAGCCTTCTTAGTCTACCGAACCTCGCCCCAAGTGCCTCATCATGTGATGGCATGGGTAATTTGCAGATAGGCCCGGGATACTTTTCATAATTGTAGACAGGACCGACCATCACGTACGATCCACATGAGCTTTGGGTAAATTGCAAATGACTTCCTCTAGGTTTTAATAATTGCACTTGTACCCGAGCATGTGGGTAATTTACAGGGAAGGCCTCGTGACTTTTTTTAATTACTTTTAGGTCCTTCCAGGGTCCTATTTGCTATTTTATTTTCTTATTTTCTTTCGTTTATGCCTCAGGTTACTTTTGTCAATATCTTAAGCATCCGAGCCCCAATTCAATTGATTTCAGATGCATTTCGAAGCTTGTTTCATTGTCTTTTTAATGGCATAAATTGTTTTCTGATTGGATACTCTAGAGTTTGATGATTAATTTTTTTAATGGAGTGTCTATTATATAATTTTTTGTATGCCTTGAATTAATATTTCAGTGGAACTTGCTTTATCATTTGATTCTAAAGTTGACCTGAATTTCTTGCTCATTTATTTTATTTGATTAGGTCATAATTGTACACTTACATTGGTCTTCATTTGCATCTCCTTGTTTGATAAAAAGAAAATAAAAATGTTCGCTGCATGTTTCCTTCTGCATTGTTCGTGTATTTGCATGCATTGACCAATGAATTTCTATTTTAATGCTTACTTTAAGTACTATGAGTCTAGATAATATCTTAAGAGGCTTGTATCCCTAAGTTCAATCTTGCGTTAGCCCAAGTAAAATAAAAATCGGTCGCTTTTGATTTAATCGATGATTATAATTAAGCGGTCTTTGACGAAATCCGAATTCAGCCGACTACAACGCACTAAAATGACATTCTTAAGTGGCCGAATTTGCGTTCGATTACTCTGTCATGAAAATTCGGAGTCGTCTACACTTGTTTTCCTGGGAGTACACCGGTGTATGTCTCTTTTGAGTATCTATGACACCTTCGACACAAAGACTTGTATCACTATACGATGCAGAGCCCTTTTTGGGTGCTAGCCTGACTCCTTGGTCCTAATAGCGGTGGTCCAAGTGGACACTTTGAAATGGTTGGGAGCTTTTGCCTTTCGTGGAAGCTATTTGATATTTGACGTTGTATGGTGAGAGCTTTTCTTTCAACTTTTCTTTCTTTCTTTTCTTTGCTTTTGGCTAGCTTCACTGCTTTTACCAAGAGTTGGTGTACACTAATCAACAACTTTTTTAAATTTCATCACACCTTAGTACATAGGTAAATGTCAAGAGATAGTACAAGAACCATGTTCTCATACTAGCTAAAGGCGCCAACACTCATGTTTCATGAAACCTTCAATGATTTTATCCCATCCTCGAGCATAATTAAATCAGATCCAAACTCAAATCCCTCATCCCAGTTCCTCAAGTGAAATTTCAAGTCATCTCATCATAACTGCAATCATCTATGTGAAGTGCTGATCATATTTAAGGTAGAGACTAAGCATGCAATATAGAACACAAATATTTCAAACTAGGGAAATGTGAATAATTATTAAAGACCCTCAAAACTAAGGCTGACTAACTCAAAATCGTAAGACCTCATAAACCAAGTGTTCTTGTTCATCACAAGTCTTGTATGAATGTGTAAGTGTCAAGGACTAAACCAACTCATTAGTTAGGTTTTTTGTGATTTTTTGTATATATATATATATTGAAAAAGAAAGGAAAAAAGTTTTTTTGTTTTGTTTTTTGAAAAAGAAAGGAAAAAAAGAAAGAAGATTTAAAAAAAAGGTTTTTGCTCTTTTTTTCGAAAGTTTTTTTAAAGAAAGGTAAATAAGAAAGGACACTCGTTTTTTTGAAAAAGTTTTTTTTTTGTTTTGAAAAGAAAGATGAAGAAAGGGAAAAATTTTTGAAAAGTTTTTTTTTTTATTTTTTTTGAAAATATTTTTTTATTTTTTTAAAAATGCATTTTTTTGAAAGGAGAGTTTTTAGTTTTTTTGAAAAAGTTTTGATTTATGAAAAAGTTTTTTTATAACTCTTATTTACAAAAATTTACCCATAACCACTTATTTTAATTACAAACCGGACAAAGTACGAGCTATAGGTAAAGTATATATGTAATATATACAAACCCTCCTATACTTAGCATGTGGTATGCTGTCATGGCACTAGGTGACAAAAAGACATAGCTCATACTAAGAATAAGTGGGTGAAAAGAATAGAAGAGAAAAAGAATATAAGAGCGCTGGAGAATACAAAACAGGCATCACCCCCCATACTTAGGCTCTTGTCAGCCTATGTAAAAAGAAAATAAAAAGAAGAGACGGAGCAACTCGGGTCACTGACCCCCCTATACTTAGGATCTAGTCATCCTAAGTATGTCCACAAAATGAAAATGATACGGAACTGGGGCAAGTGGTGCAAATCATGGGAGAGGGAGATAAATAAAAGAAAGAAAAACTATACAAAGAGGAGTGAGAATATACAAGGATCAAGAAGGATTGTTATAGACCTTCTTGCGAGAGCGAGGAGATAAGTAGTATACATATGTGTTAGTGTCAGAACCGTCCTCAGGGGAATAATAGTGAGAGGTAGGAAGCATCCAACAAGGGTCGACACATGGCTGCTTACTCAAATATGGCTTAAGAACAACCGAACCGAGCTCACTCATATAGATCACCTCGTCCGAACCTTATGAGGACTCCCCAGAAAATTCCTTCTATGGTATGTCGAAGGCAACTTTCCTAGTCGGTTTTATAGAACCTGAAGCATCAAGAGGAAGAGGAGAGTGATATGCCTTGAGGAGTTCGGGGGAACACCTTGAGGAATCAATACTCTTCTTCTTCTTCTTACCAGATGACCGACTAGAGGATGGAGCAACCGATTTATCGAGATTGATCAATTTGGTCCCAGTCATCTCTTTTGGTGTAGATCATTGATGTAGTGTGTATGAGGTGCTGACCAGAGGTTCATCATCAGATGAGTCACCATATGCATTGTAATACTCCTGTAGGGTCAACACACATCTCTGTTACGGCATAGTGTACTCAGTTGGCTTGGCATTTATCGGCTTAGTGAGTCGGATCATCTAAATAATCAAGGAAATCAGAAATGATCGTGTTCGATTTAGGGGTAGCTTCTGGTTGTGAGTCCTCTCTAGAAGCTGTCAGGGTGGTGGTGATACAAGCAGTGGTGATGTGGAGGTGTAGTGAGTCTCTGAACCAATGGTCATCTGGACAATCGGTATCTCATGTATAGTAGAGAGAGAGAGGACTGAACTGTCTCTCAGAGGTCACGGTTATATGCGACTTTATAGGTTACCTTAGAATATCGTGTGTCCTCAAATATTGGGTGAGGTTGGAGTGCTCCTAATGCAGTAAAATACATCTCCCGAGTCTCGCAATCTATAGTTGCCTTAGCCAAGGCTAAGAACGGCTTCCCGAGAATGATCGGAGACTAGGTTAACTCTCCTCGGTGCTCAATATCAATGATCGTGAAGTCTATCTGGAGTAGAGCACCTTAGAAATTAATGATGACCGAAATGGTTCCTCTCGGCCATTTTATAGATCAATCAACGAGCTGTACAATCTCTCTGGTCTTCCTACTTAATCCAAGTTTGATATTGGCAAACATGGAATTTGGGAGATATTTTTTGGTGACTCATTATCGATTCTTGCATGGGTGAAGGTAGCGTCTTTGATTTCACAGTAAAATCTAGGCAACTGCTTCACTCTGGGGCTCTTGGTTTTTCTCCCTATCATCAAAGAGGTGGCCATAGACATTATGTGTTTCGCAGTCCTTGTCCTCTTATTGCCCAACCTTTTAGGCTTCAATTTACTTCTCACAAAACTTTTAAGGTCGGAAAGGTGTTCAATGGCCATTATTAAGGGATGCTCAAAAACTAACTCTCTATCAATCACTTCGTTAACTACAAGGTCCATTTTTTTAAGTCTTTTCCGTTTTCAATTTTTATGGTGTTTTTGGGTGTTTCAAAAAAAATTTTCCTTTTGATAGGTGAAGGAGGAGTAGGATAATGTACATACTCTAGTTTGGAGGGTAATTGGTTAGTAGAAGAGGGAGGTAGAAGGGATTCAATTATACATAACGTGTGGTCAATTCATTGTCTTCAAGGTTTTCAAAATTCAATCCTTGAAATCCATGATCCCAGTTCAAACCTGGAGTCTGGATTGGTCTAGAAATGTCATCCAGCAATAAGTTCGCATGACACATCATGAGAGAAGTCGACTCAGTTGGAGGATACTGCAGAGAACTCAGGATCTTATACTCAACACACCTTGACTCAGACGTGTAATGCTGAGTTGAGTATAGCCCATCAGTATGGTAGTTTTTGGTAGGGGCCTCATAAGGTGTAGTCAGTAGATAGGGGGTCTGTAAATTGGTCGCATGAATCCAATCCCAAGTATATGTCGGCTCTCCGAATGAGTGGTATGAAGGATGGTCAATATGGGCTTGATCACTCTGGTCAATCAAGTCAGGAAGATTGCATGGTGCAGGCCTCTCCTTTCGGTTTGTTCGGTCGACCGTATTGTATCCTAAGGACAAGTCAGGATATGTATAGGTCAATTGTTTTCCGGTCCCCACATGAGGTGAGAATGAGGTCAGTGGGGGCAATTGAATATGGCAATTATTCATCTAAGTATTGGCCTGCTCTTCGATTTGTTACTTGATTGTAGAAAGCAGACAAGAATATGGTGAGTCAATCCCGGGAAGATGTGGGTCAGGGGTGTAAGAATGTAGGGTAGGTGAGAAGTACGAAGAAGTAGGAAAGTCAGTCGGAGTTCGGACTTCGCGATCGGGGTGGGGGTATGAAGAGGAATAAGAGGGTAGAGATGGTCGGCATATGGTCGAAGAAGAGTGACTTGGATATGATGACCAATATTCTGACATCTTTGAAGGGGGATGGGAGAATGAAGCGGATCGACGAAGAAATTATGCAAGTGCACCGAATAATACACAAACAGACAAACACAAGAGCAAACCCTAAGTTCACCTACTCAACACTGTGATGGTCGCAAGAGTACGACCGTTTATCTTTTCAATTTTAATTAGGTGATAAATCAATATATACATCCATATATGTATGGGCACTATTCTAGGGATGCATCCTCACCTCTCAACAATCACAATAGCACAAGTATACAATGAGGGTTTTGCTCTCCCAAAAATAAGTGTTAGTTTTAGTCAATTTTTTTGTCAACTCTGATTAGCAGTCTCGATTTTAAGTTCGGTTATCACTTGATTAGTCCACAAAACACAGCTCGCCTAATTATCAGTCCTGATTTCCTTTTAACCCAAGTTTCAAAACCAAGGGGAAGAGAGTCAAGAAAAACCGATGCAAATAGTGAAATCAATGATGCATGCCCAATTTAGAAGACTTACAGTGATCCTCACGCTCTACATGCAGGATGAAACACAGAATTGAAATTTTATACTATATGAGATGCAAACGAGAAAATTGTTCCTAGACAGGCAGTTCTATTAGGGAGTCATGAACAATTTAATTTAGACTAATAGCTTTGCGGTCTAAGTGCATCTCGATAAATGTGATGTGTGGTTCTAAAAGATTACGAGCACAAGCAATAAAAATATTCTAGAAAAATGCTCTAAGTGTCGCGAGTGCTAGTTCTGTTCTACGTCAAACAACCACACAACCACTAACGGGTCAAATGTCCAGTCTTAATACACACGCGAGCTCTCAAACAAGAGCTGATGTAAATGAGCAAATTACCTAAATTATTATAACATAATAATTACAAAAAATTACAAAAATGAAAATACTCTAAAAAATAAATGAAATTTCCTTGATCTTCAGCAGTCGGCGCGCGTCACGTCCATCCACCTCCGATGCACTCCAAGTCCATCGGACCCTCAAAGGAAAATGAAATTTATGTTAGAGAGACGAATAACAAAATATATAAAAAATGAACAGATAAATAATTTAGAGAAAAGGAGAAAAAATGGATTAATTACAAGGTGGATCAGAGGTCACACTAACCGGGTGAGAGAAAACCTAAATCTAATTTTCATAAATAAACCCTAAGACATTTGTCTCCCTAGCAATGATGCCATCTGATTGATCGGGTCTGAGTGTTTATATTAGTTCGGTACTCGTTGTAGCACGGCACTCGACCAATTAATCAAAACTGAATCGAATGTCTCTGTGAAGAGGACTCGGTTTTTAATTTATTTCCCATGCAAGTCTAGGGTCGAACTCAGGGAGGCAAAGGAATAACTTCGGGTCAATTCAGAACACTTAGGTCAAGGTTTCCAACACTGATTTTTTTGCACTTTCTATTGCAATATGAATGAGAATACAAAATGCAGTGAATTAAGTTAATAAGAAAACACACAATTTAGCCAATTTTGATGTGAAATTAGTCCAATTTAGCCAAATTATATTTTCCCTAGAAACCTAATCCATTGATGAATGTAAAACATATTTTTTTGGAATTTTAGGGGATAAAATGCAACAAAAAATGCGCACTTTTCATGGGTTTTTACGCAATTGTTCACACAAACCTAATGGAAAATTTATAACAATTTTACTGGTAGTTACACACGATGCAATGAGGCTACAATATTGTTTTGGATTTTTTTCAACAATATATGATTTTTTATGATTTTTAAATGAAAATAGAGTACCTGTAAGTATTTAATTCCTAATAAATCCACATTATCAAATTAGCCAGAGAGCGAATTATCTCAAAAAGGTATTTTATTATACAATCCAGGAGAGTTGGAATTTCGCAAAAAATAATGTTTATAGATTTAATTAAAAATCAATTACAAAAATCAATCTCTAATTTTTTAAGGCACAAGACAACTCCAAATTAGATGAAATTTGGAAAGTAATTAAAGAATATTTCAAGGCATCATTTTTTATTTTTATGGAATTTTTGGTGCATCCGTGAATTAAATATGAATTTAAGACCTCAAATTGGGTAAAATATGAACTTTTTCACTTAAACAATTTTAATTAATTACCAAAAGTTAACAAAAAAAACAAATAAATATCCAAACACTAGAGAATTAGTTGCTCAAGATCATGGCATTTTTCATTAAATAAAATGATGTGAAATTGATGTCCAAATCAAGATGTAAATGTAAGAGTGTTCTTGCAAAATAGAATTTAACTTGAATAGAACACAAATATGCACAAGGACTCATTTGTAATTAAAAAACTTAAAGGAAAAATATACATTTTTTACAAAATAAAAAAACAAAAGACAACTTCTTCGTCGTTTGCGCAAGTGGGTGGTTAGGGCAGGGAGGCGGTGCGGATGGGCAAATGCCAGGGTCGCAACCACGCAAGGAAGTGGCGGTGGCGGATGGCAACGTCGCAGTGGGAGGCGGCTGCTTGGAGGAACGGCTGTGGTGGTGGCGGCATCGAGCAGGGGAGGATGGGCCACCGCTGGTGGGCTGGAGATGGGCGAAAGTGCGCGGGTGATGAATCTCCATTTCATCACCTTTATTCTATCATTTTGGCCTCAAAAACCCCAGCAAATGCATGTAAATAGCATCAAATTGTATATAATAGCATTCATGATTCATTGTATTAATTCCACATTAAATAAGGTTTTAATGCCAAAATATTGTAAATATTTTCTGACCCAAACCCCGAGACCAAGGCCAGCATGGTATTGGTCGACAAGGAATAAAGTAGGGGGAGATAAGGGCCAGTGTACAATAAATACCTCATTTATTAATTCATTCATTTATGCATTTTTGGCATCTATTTTGCACATAATTATTTCTTCATCAAATAAAGAAACTTTGTACATGAAAGTTGTAGATAATAATGTAAATAAAAATACAAAATTGAGTTTGTGCAAAAATAATACCCAGTGTACATGTTATACACAGAATAAAAAGCCAAAATCTCAACTTCACAGACCCATATCTTGCAAATAAAAACTCCAAATCACCCAAACTCACCTTTAATTGTATATAGCATTCCAAGAACTATTTTATAAAATTGGTTTCATAATTTTTGGAGTCCATATGCAGAAGTTAGGTTTTTGGCCCTCATTGTATATAGGACTGATTAAAATATGCATTTTATTCAATATTCATTATTTGTATAAATTCATATTTTTAGACTTTTGTAAATAATGTATATAATTCATACACATATTAGAAGTTAAAGAAAACCAAAAATAATTTGTAAAATAAAATAAGTCTACAAATTCATAGACAAAATACCTATGCTATATACCTATACATAAATAAAAAGGATTTTATTCCTTGGTTTTTTTTATTCTTTTATATTTTTATAATAATGTATACATTATACTTAACTCATGGAAAATGTAAATCCAAAATAAAAATCAAGAAAATACAATAAATAAATTAAGTGTATAAAATACATAGATAAAACACCTATAAGTATACCTACATACACCTATACCTATTTATTTAAAAATATAAATAAACTCATAAAAATCAAACAAAAATACCTTTATACTCACAAAAATAAATTATAAATTTATAAAATAAGCCAATAAAATAATAAAAGAAAATAAACAAATTAAAAATAAAATACACAAAAATACATGTAAATACATACATATACACATTATTCAAATAAAACCATAATAAAACACCTCGAAAAATTCAATAAAAATAATAAATAAATACTAGACGAAATAATATACATTTTTTTATTTTATAAGAAAAAATTAATAAAATCATTTAGGGTGTCAAATAAATCAATCTCTAATCAGGTCCCCAATTTTGGCGGCTAGCGGCCGACGTGGACCAATCGCAAGCCGGCCTTCGTTGACCTCTGGTCAACTGTCCCATCCAAAGCCCTGCGCCTCTGGACTGTCCATTCCCCCGATTTCATGCATTTTTCCCCGGGCAAACCATCCATCAATCGACGATGCTTTCTTCACAAGAATTGCTCTCTAATCTTCCATGATGCCCGTTAAAATCTTAGATCAATTAGATATTCCTTGGATCAGCCAATAATTGCCGGTCAATAAGGCTACTCGCCAATGTTTATAAATAATAATCTCCGCCTCCTTCCTCGAATTTGCCATTTTCATTCCACCCAAACGCCGTGTTCTTGCTCCTGGACCATTCCTCGTGACAGGGGGAGTCGCACAGCGCCTCGACTTGGCCGGAGGACGGAGAATTTTGACGCGGCGGAGCTCCGGCGTCCGCCCTGCTCCCTGGAGGCCCACATGTATAAGAGCTGCTCTTTTATGCATTTTTAGTTCGCTTTTAATGTTAGTTTCCCATTCCAGTCATTAGATTAGGTTTTAGTTAATTCCCTTAGCCTAAAAACCAAAATTCGAAGTTCGCTGGAGCTCCGCTCCGGCGACTTCTTCACCGTGAACCCTACTGTTTCCGACCGCCCCAAGCACCCCATCTCGATTCCCATCGTGTTCTCCATCGTTCCATCATCTCGGACCAACCCAGGACCCTTGGTCTTGGCGAATCGGGGCTCCACCTCCGCCGTTCGCCGGAGCCCCTCCGCCCACCTTCATCTTGCGCCGCAGCTTCAAAACCCCGGGTCGAGGAGAAAGCTCTCTCGCCCGCGGTTCTTCCTGTGCAAGTACATCAAGGAATAGAGCCCATCTGGGCTTGCATTGAACTAGGAAGAGGTTCCTGGGGGTCCCCTTCTTCTCCGACCTCGCTCCATCGACTCGGACTCCCAGGAGCCATGAAATCACCATCAGTCGATGCGGGATCCCTCCAGCTACGTGTAGACCACCTCAGACCGGAGAGCCTTGGAGGAGCCCAAGCTCCTCGATCAAAGCTCGCCAGCCCCGAGCTTCTTCCCCGTTCTTCCAGGGAGCTTCAGCACCGTCGGATCAGGAGGCGACGCCCAGGTCGAAGGAGAGCCGTCCGATGAAGCCATGTGCCAACTGTCAGATCAGCCCGGATCGTCTAATCCAGGCCCTTCATCGTCGAACCGGTACCCACCGTCGGATGCTTGACGCGTGGATAAGTGGCGCCTCCAGCGCCGTTGGATGGCACGCCTTATTTGGGGGTAAATTTCACATATCACCCCCCGCCTTTTTGTATTTATAGTTTAATACCTAAAATAAAAGTCAAGTTGTAAATAAATTATATAATTTGCAGTTGGACCCCCTGATGTTTTCATATTTACACTTTGGTCCCTCCGCGCCTCACGTGCAGCACCACGTGAGGCGCGTGAAATTTGCATTTAAACCCCGTCGGGTTCCTGTAATTATTAAATGGTCCTGAAAATAAAAGTCACGTGTATTTTTATGGTGATTTTTGCATGTATGCCCCTGAGAGATATTTTATTTGCAAAAATACCCCTGTTAGGCCATTTAATCTTTGAATGCTTTGTCTATTTATTTTGTGCTCCATATTAAATCGAAAAATCTTACAAAAATAGACTTAAGTTCCTGTTTAGTTGTGCTTGGACGCTATATTTTTAGTTTTGCATTTTGTTGCACTTTTGCATTTATTAAAATCAAAATTATGTCTTTTATTCACTGTCTAACTTATACAATCCCAAAAAATATGAAAATACCTTGAAAAAATTCCAAAAAAATTCCCTATGGCGTATTTTGACCTATCTTAGTGTCAATCCAAAAATCCTAAAAATCTCAAAAGGAAAACCTTAAAAATTCAAAAATACCCAAAAACTTCAAAAAAATATAAAAAATCCAAGAAAAATCAGAAAATTATAAACTCAGGACCTATTTATGCTTTGGTTTATTATCTTTATTAGAAAAATAGTGTGCAAAATTTTTGAGGCCGTTAGCTATTTTTTAAGGTCTATTTTTGTGACAGCCAGAACCTATTTCACTGTTTGCTATTATTTAGCTATTTAAAAATACTAAAATATTTGCAAAAATGCCCAAAAATCACAAAAACAGTAAAAAACCATGAAAATCCCAAAAAGACTTTATTCCTGAATTTTTGACCATTTTTTAGTATTGTTGTAATAGTACCCTTTATGTATATAAATGTATTTCCAAAAAAAAGAGAAAAATATATATATATATATACATACATCTAATTATTTGTATGTATTCTTATATCTATTTATTAACCTTAATATAAAAAAAAGAAAAAATATTTATTTTATTATATATATATATATACCTATATATATTGTATGTATTATAAGCTACATACTAACCCTCTATGGGTATACATATCTTTATATTTATAATATATATATTACCTAATTATATTATTATAAGAAGAAATATAAAAAATATATAATAATAAATAAAAAAATATTTTCTAAAAATCAAAAACCCACACAAGGATGACTCTGAGTTACATGTAGGCTATTGCATTTTGGTTTGCTCTCTGTGGTTCGACCTCTACATGCTTGTTCCCTATACATTTTATGGTAGAGTAAATAAAGATCAATTCACATTTATTTTTGAGCTTGATTGTTGTATTCTTTGGATTGTGGGTTAATTGCTGATCAACCTGGGTGTTTTGCGGGTGGTCGCCTCAGCGACACTTTTCATTTTATTTATGGTGACCCTCGCAACACATCCGTGTTATCACCGGCTGGCAGAGGGCCTGTGCGAGGAGACCGGGAGGCATGCGGCCTGAGCTCGGTGGCGATGAGGAGGCTGGAGCGCAGGACCTGCGGGCGTGAGCGGCGAAGAATGGTTGCAGGGGGATTTCGCGGACGGCCGCGGTGCTGGAGGCGGGGCAGCGCTACCCGCGGGGCAAAGATGGTTGCAGGGGGCCGTGCACGGGGAGCGTCGACGGTGGGCTGGCGGCATGGCTGAGGGGGATCAACAGGCGGCGAGCGTGTTGCTTCTCCTGTTGTTTTTCTTTTATTTTTTAATTTTTTTAATTTTTTTATAGTGATTATTTTTTATTTTTTTAAAGAATGGAATATAAATGAAGATGAAAATGAATATGTATGGATAATGAAGATGGTAAATGGTGGGAATGATGATTGGGTGATGTGATATAAAAATGACTGTGGTGAAACAACAAGGAAACAAAATATTAGATAAAATAAACTAACAAGGAAAATGAGAGAGAATACTTACCTGAGGTTTGCTGGATTTGCAGAGCAGCTACACTAGAATCTTGTCTTGGCCTCGATCCCATTGGAGAAAAAAATAAAAGAAGCTATGCAAGCTTGATGGGGAAGCCAGTAACACGACAATGATGGGATCTCACCTGAAGGAGGTCATCGCTTAAGGAAGATGATAGGCTGTTGTCACTGACACAACACTCCAAGCTCTCTCCTTTTTTTCTAAGAATGGTGGATGAGGGAAAATGAGGATGAGGAGATGAAAAAAGAAGAAGAATGGGAAGTTGGAGAAAAATGAAGGTGGAGATTAAGGAGTTGAACGGGAGGTTAGAAAAGATGGTCGGCTTGAATGAAGTTGGTAATAGAATGAGAGGTTAGAGTAAATAAAATAAAAAGAAAAAGAAATTAAAAGTTGGCTACAAAAATAATAAAAGAAAAAAAAAGCGAATAGAGAATTTACAAAATAAGAGAATCAATATTACATGTTTTTTTTTACTTTTTACTTTTATTATTTTATATTTTTTGTAAAAGATATGTAAAAAATAAAAATAAAATACTATAAATAAAATAAAACTCAAAATATTTTTTTGGATTTTTAGTCATTAAGAAGAGTGAATAAAAAAGTACGAAAAGAAGAATATGTACACTATATACAATGTACACCTAGGTCCCAAAACTCAAATTTTGCAAACGAGCTCCGATTTTAATGAAACCACTTTCATTTGATAGATAATTTCCTAACTTAAACTTTAAAAGTGAGTTTGGTGAATTTGTAGTTCATACGGAATGGGGATTTGGTTGAGAAGTTGGACTTTGTAGCTTTTTCTCTTTGGGATCTAGGAGTATTTATTTGAGACGAAATTTATTTTCTATTTTTGTATTTTTATATACGTTTTTATAAACAAGTCATAGAAATAATTAGCCAAAAAAGATTTGAAATGAATTTATTAAAAATACATGAAGTTTGGGCTATTTATTGGTGAAAAACTCGATTATTTTGCGCTTTTATTGTTAATTTTTTTTGTACAATATAATATACAATAATTAATGTGTTTTATTTACAAGAGTCAATTTTTTAGTTTATTGATTTTGTAGACATTTAGTTGAGATTTTACTCAGAGACTTTGCTAAGATCTATATATTGATATGATGAATGGTGGATTCATCAGTATCTGACCGGGCAAGGGACATGGATGGGGTCATTTCCGACACTCTACCTGAGATGACTTCAGAAGATACTGATATGGCACAATTTTGTATATATAATATCATGGTTAAGCTGACATTTGATCAGTATGTGGCAAACAATCATGCCTTTCAGAAGTACCTTTAGGTGTAATGAACACCAACGGAGGGTCAACAGGAAGAAACTGAATAGTTATGTAAAGACACACGTCTTATTGGTTGCCACAACTTATAGTCTCAAGAATAAAAAATTTCCTAGAAAGAAGAGAGATTTGGGTGCGCATTATATGGTGAGTCATTTATATGACATAGTGTTTTCATGTACTCTCCTTGATAACGGATCTTCGATCAATCTGTTATCCTTTCCTTATATAAGAAGCTAGAATTTGGTTCACCAAATCAAGAGCATTACTTCAGTTTGATGATAAATCTATGAAGAATACTAAGGGAGAGGTCAAGGACGTTATCATATTGATTTAGAGACAAGACTACAGAGTGGACTTCACTGTCCTTGAGATGGATATCCTTAATTATTGGAGAGATTCATATATCATTCTTGGACAGCCTTTTCTTAGGACCACTGGTGTTTCTATTGATTATCATACTGGGATGGCGATGTTTCACTCTCCTGGAGGAGAAGTGGAATAGAAGATGAATCAGGCGAAATGGCAGTGACCTGACTCTAAGACCATCATAGATTTCTCTTCTACATCAATGACAAATTGTAGAGTGATTAGTATATTGGGATATGGAAACAGAACCCGACAGATTTGAGGGATATCTTCTCCTCTTGGGAATATAGTGTTTATGATGCAGTTTGTGAAACGTTTCCAGTATTCTTCAGTGAATCATCTTCCTATTCCCTTGGTGACCTAGAGGTGTCTAAAGACATATTGATTCTACTTTCTTCAGAATATTCAAGGGACATAGATGATGAACCGAACGCTACTTTGGCCAAGTTACCGCATTTCTTTGGTGATCCGACTCTTTATTTAGCACAGTTGGTGGCCAGCACTATAGTGTTAGCACCACCTTCATGCAACATAGAACTCGATTCAGTGATAATTGTACCTGATTTTATTGATGACACTTCCTTGCCAAAGCTGAAATCGCTACCTCCTACACTCAAGTACGCCTTTCTTGTAGTACAAAAGAATAGATTCCCTATCAAAATTAGTTCTAGTCTGACTATAGAATAGGAGTCTAGACTATTAGAAGTTTTAGAACAGAACCGTAAGTTTATTGGATGGACAATGTCGGATCTCATGGGTATAAACCCTGCTCTTTGCTCACACCATATTTATGTTGTGGATAATGTTAGACCTTCCTGTGAATTCCATAGGAGATTTAATCCAAATCATCGGGAAGTAATTAAGAAAGATATTGAGAAGTAGTGTTGAGCATGCTTTATGTACCCTATTTCAGACTCCAAGTGTATGCCTCCCCTCTTGATGTTGTCCTGACAAAAGTTGGGAATTCAGATGGTCACCAACGAGGAGGGTGTTGAGATCGTGACATGAGTACCCACATCGTGATGTGTCTGTGTTGATTACAGACGTCTGAATGTCATGATCAAGAAAAATCACTTTCATTAACTTTTATTGATTAGATTATGGAGAGACTAATAGGGAAAGATTTCTTCTATTTTCTTGATGGGTGCTTAGGCTACATTCAAGTAGCCGTCACCCCTGCAGACCAGGATAAGACAACTTTTACATGTCCTTTCAGTGCATACGCTTATAAGCATATGCCCTTTGGGCTTTGTAATGCCCGAGTGCTTTTCAGTGGTGCACGATCGTCGTATTTACCGAGATGGTGGGGGGTTTCCTGGAGGTATTTATGGATATGGTGATTCATTTTTAGCACACTTGGATCTAATTATTCAAAGGTGTTGGCAGGTTAATCTGGTATTCTCCTGGGAAAAGAATCATTTCATGGTTAAGGAGGGTATCGTGTTCTACAAAAACGGAATGGAGGATGACCCTGTCAAGGTGAATGTGATCAAGAAGCTTATTCCACCAACCAACATCAAGTCAGCTTGTCCATTTCTGTGCATGTCAGATTTTGTAGATGATTTATCCAAGATTTTTCTAAGATTGCCCGACCACTGACTGAGCTCTTAGGAGAAGACACCGACTGCATTGTAGATCACAAGTGTCTAGAGGCCTTTGAGCTCCTTAAGGGAAAGATTTGTGTCTTACCGATTGTGTAGGCTCCTGATTGGTCTCTTCCCTTTGAGATCATGATTGATGCTTCATATTTTGATATAGGAGCCGTATTGGGGTAGCAACGAGATCGGATTCTGTTTGTTATTCACTACGCGAGCAAAGATTTAGACCCTTCATAGAAAAATTACACAATGACCAAAAAGGAAATGCTCGTAGCAGTTTGGGCCCTTGAGAAACTTAGGTCAATCATTTTAGGTTCCAAGCTGACAGTTTATACTGATCATTCAACCATTAGGTATCTCAACAAAAAGAAGGACGCGAAGGCGTATCTTCTTAGGTGGATTTTATTACTCCAGGAATTTGATTTGGAGATTTAGGATAAACCTGGAGCTAAGAATGCAGTGACTGATCATTTGTCAAAAATAGAGCTAAAGGCTTCCCCTGGTTCAGAGCTTATCTGACAGACCTTCTGATAAATCTCGTATTCATCATGTTAAAATTGGTCATTAGGCTCAGTTACCCATCATTCATTTGCATTTAATAATTAATAGAGCATCATTAGCGTACATACATTTGTAAATAATATTTGCATTTCACCATGCATAATTGCATTAAAAATCCCAAGTGTAGATTGATCCAAAATGCAGCTAACTTCCACAGTTTGTAATCAATTCATCCTAACTCCAATTGACCCCAAGCCACCTCCATTGTGTAGATATTACTAACAAGATTAAATAAAAAATACAAAAAAAAATTACTAACTCAAAAAATGTTAAATGATCCCAAAGTCTAATTTCACATCTGACAGACTAAAAAATGCATATCTCCCTCATATAGTGTCTGATTTTGCTCTACTCACTTTTAAAGTTCTCCATTTTCAAATACGTTCAAAACTAGATCAATTTCATAAAATTCGGAGCTCATATGTGAAAGTTGGGTTTGGGCCTCTTTTGCGCATTTTAACTTTTTGCTATTTTGATCTAAGTTTTTATGTACATAATTAACCCTTTTAATTTTATTTCTGCTTCATTTGTATTCTTTGATGAAAGTTTTATTAAGAGACATAAAAATCCAAATCTATATTAAGACTGAAATCAGCGAAACTGACTGAGTCCAAGTGTTTGTGAGTCTGTACAAAATTCTCATTTTTTGTACTTGTATTTTATTTTCTATTTTCTTATTTATTAAAAATCCAAAAAATTAGATTAATATGTAATTAATTTCCTTGTATTTTATCGTATTTTTTTAGATTTTAATCCTCTTTTAAAACCACCAAAAAAATTTAAAACCCCCAAAAAGTCTATTTTCTATACACTGGAGAACCACCAAAAATACCACTTCACTCAGATGACCTCTTTTGCTCCTGGATCCTTCATTAAAGTTGTATATCTCATCGACACGAACAACTTTTGTGAAGGAAATTTTTCGATCCGAGGTCTCCTTCTATTTTTTATTTTCTTCTCTCTTTTATTTTTTAAACTTTGTTGGGATGACACGTGGCAGCTCTTGGGCGTGCCACGTGGCACCCCTACCTCACCCACTCTCTCTCTCTCTCTCCAGATCACGTGCCTAGCACTTGACGCAACCCCTCTACCACCGGTCACATGCAGGTCACGTGACCCATCTCCTCTCCTTCCTCCCTATGCCATCCCTCCCTAGGTTAACCGCCACCAACACATCTCCTCTCTCCAACCATTATCTGTGCTC
Organism: Ottelia alismoides; assembly: GCA_037367405.1. NCBI lineage: Eukaryota > Viridiplantae > Streptophyta > Magnoliopsida > Alismatales > Hydrocharitaceae > Ottelia > Ottelia alismoides. Next base: position 141,462 of record JAZKJV010002853.1, on the reverse strand, counting down.
GTCGCCTCCCCTCCATAACACTCGATGGCATTCACTCCGTCGTAGCCGTTACCCGCCGCCAAATCCCCCGACGTTACGCCCTTCCTCCTATAAAGCATCGTCGCTCGACAACCTTCAAGGTAACCACCAACACCAAGCCTCGAAGGTCTGCGTCTCCGGATAAGGGTGGTGATAGCACCCCTCCCCTTCAAGCTCGACGAGATTTGAGGGTAGCCCTCGTTGTAGTACGCCACCGCAGCTGCTCGCTCCGGTTCGTCGTGAGCTCGTGCTTCCAAGTACACCTCAGTCTCTTATACCTTCCATCCCTCGCAGGCGACCCACTCCAGCGAAGTTCCCTCGCACCTTCATCTCCTTCGATTTCATCTCTGACCTTGCAAAGGTCGGAGCTCCGCTTCGATCCACTGCTCCGCGCGAAGCTCCGCCCCCATAAAACTTTTTCGAGTGTGCTCACCTTGCAGGTCTATCGAGCACCACCGTGACGCCCCTCCACCGCCTTTGCTTCCCCTCGACCGTATGTCGGTTGAGGTCTTAAGTGCCTTCCTCCGACGTGGCAGAGGCCTACCGTCAGCCGCGCTCCAATCCTACAGCTCCAACCTCGACTTCTTCGCTCCGCACCACCGCTTCGCAAGCTCCGCACACGACCACCGTCTACTGCCCTCAACCTCCAGTGACCGTAGGATCAAGGTCCAACCCCATGATCTAACGGTCGGTGGCCCGCCACGCCTCCCCCTCCCGAGCCTCGGCCCAGCCTCGAGGCTCGGGGCCACCGAGCCTCTCCAGCCTGCCAACTCAACTCAGAATACCGAGCCACAACCCCGTCGATCGAGCCTCTGGTTCAGGGCTCCGAGCCTTATCCTCATCGTCGAACCTCGCAGCGTAAGTGTAAGGCACGTGCGTGAGAGAAAAATTGCATCAGTGCCCCCGTAAGTCCAGAAATTTACATCTAGGCCCCTGTTGCCCCAGATCACGTGCACTGCACGTGGTGCCTTGGGAAATTTACAGGAAGACTCCTCCGAGTTTCATTATTTGCAGATAAGTCCTCTAGGGTCTACTTTGAAAAGAAAATAATTATTTTATTGCATTTCAGTCCCTGACAGTTCAATTTAGTATATCTTTCACAAAAAACTCAATTTTTAACTCATAATATGTCGTTTCAAAGCTTATTTCATGCTCTATCTCTTTGCATAATTTGTGGACAGATCTGAGACATTTTAATAGGGGTTATTATTCAAGAATCTCTGTTGACATATGCAGGTTGAATTTATTTGGCATTTTGCGCATATTTTATGAAGAAAATTTGACTATATAATTTGTAGGATCTCGGTTTAGGAATTTAAATCGATCAATCCTCTTGTCATTGTTGACGATCCTTCTCTGATGATTTAATTTCCGCAGGGACTCGATTAAGGAGATTTCATCTAAATAATTCTCTTTGATAATTGATCTTACCATTTGAGAATTAATTTTTGCAGGGACATATTTATTGAAAAATAATTGATTTATTCCCCTGTTAGTTGTGATCATTACTGGAAGAATAATTCTTAGAAAAATTGGAGATCAATTGTTGTGAAAATTCTCCGTCATTTGCAAGATTATTCATAAAAAAATTTGCGCTCTTTCCTACTTCTGGAGTTACTTTGAGAAATATTTCTGTATTTGATATTTAATCTATAATTAAAATTAAGGATATTGATTAACATTATTTGGATTAAAATCTTAATCACAGATCTTGTGCTGAAATTTCTTAGCATTGCATCTCATTTACATCAACATATTTTCTCTATATTTTCCGACAAAGAAATTAACTTAGCAATTATTAAATTATTTAATTGAATTTAAAATCATGCAAGTAAAAATCATTGTTCCTTGTGTTCGACCTTGGTATACTTTCCAAGTAAAAATATTCCACAACATTCAAAGTGTGTGGTTTTTGCTGATCGAAATTCATCTCATATTCTACTACATTTTAAGACTATTAAAGAGGTGGATTTCACTTTCATCAAATGGCATCGTTGCTAGAGAACGACGAATTTTTAAGGTTCTAAATTATTTGTCATTAATTTTTGTGAAACTAACTTTTATGTCATTTTTTTCTTTATTTGCATTTTATTTTCTGCATTTTATTTTACATTTTTTTCTTCTCGCTATATATACTAACTGCATCGTCTCTCTTTGTATATAGCTCATAGCAATTTTTGGATATTATTCGAAGATCCGCAAATAAGATTGAATTTATTTTTTTGTGAGAGAGAGCTTAGATAGTTTATTTTTTGCATTGTTCTCAGGGTCCCTCTCTTTGAACCCTTGTAATAATTTGGACTGAACTTCTCTGTGGTGTGTCAGGTCTTTTGAACCCCTTCTGTGTGGTTGGGACCCGACTTGAGTGGCGTAGGAATTAGGCACATATACGCTTATTTATTTACTGTTGATTGTGCCCGTAATTTATAGGCCACACTTACACTAATTATACGCACTATAGATCATTCAACATTAGCCAAATTGAATTCCCGCTAATGGAAATATCTGCTTAGAGTGTTTTTCAACTGTGCATATCATTTAGTGTAATTTAAAATTCCTTGTATTACATTCCACATGAAGAACACGAGGAATGATTGTAAGTCTTCTTCAGAAGCATGCATCATTGATTTACACTTGCATTAGCTTTTTCGATTCTCCCTCCTCAGTTTGACAACTTAGGAATTAAAGTAATTGGCACTGCTCGCTAGGCGTAAATTTATGTGCTTACGTAAACTCCAGTGATAACCTTAATCTAAAACTTGGACTGCTAATCATGGTGACTGTAAATTGACATAAATTTGGAGAGAAACCCACTCATTGTTTGTTAGGACAAGATCGCAAACATAGGACAAAGCCAAAAACTGAAAAATTTCATTAAGACTACTGATTTTAAAAACAATTAGCTACTTTTAAGTTTGGGTCGCAGGTGATCGTTTTACGGTCCGACTTCCCTAAGCAGAGTGGGTGGTTTAAAGGACACTGCGGAAGGCTCTGGGTGGCCGTTTAAACGGTCCGTACTTACACCTATACTGGCTGAAAGTAGGTACAACTAGTTATATGAACTCGGGACCATCTTTGTGAAATATTTCGGCACCTAACATCTCCGCTTAAATTTTCAAATATTATTTTGTCATTAAATTAAAATTGAAAAGATAAGCGGCCAAGACCTAATGTGCCTTCACCTGTGTTGAGTGGGTAAATTGACGAGTTTTGAATTGCGTTTGTTTTGAGCGGGTTTTCTGTACATTTGTATGATCTATGGGAAATTCCTTTGTACGATGGAATCTTCTGGAGTTCCTCGTTCAGACTCTGCAAACAAATCTTCGAGCTCCTTAAGCAACTCATCTCCTCAGTTTTGAGATGACTCTCTTCTCGAAACCCCATGGTATGGAGACAACCCTTTTCTCTAAACCATGGTTCACTCCACATCCATGTGGATTAATCAACCCCAGACTAACCCTCTTTCTTACTCCCTTCCTGCCAAAGAAACTTTCATCTTTGGCAGAACCCTTAAACCTTCCGAGCACGAGCCTAACTCAGATTTGTTTGCATCTGAAGGTGAAGAAGAAGACAAGATGCCTCCAAAGAAGAACGATAACGACAATGACCTTATTCGGGCACTTTTGGCTATAATTACTGTTGTTGAACAACACAAAGAACTTCTTAGAGCCCAGATGGTAGAAATGCAACGTGGTACGACTACTATGGAAGATATGTACCTCGCTGAATTAGATGAAGACTATAATTGGCTGAGGCCCGTACACCCTGAGGATGCGTTCGAACACAAACTGCATTTCCTTGCATTGTTGCCAAAGTTCGGAGGGAATAATCATGAAAAACCATACATCTTCCTCCGTTACTTCGAGCTAGTATGCGCTAACCTATTCCACCATAGGGTTAGCCAGTACATAAGGTTGAGAGCTGTCCCCTTTGCCTTGACTGATAAGGCAGCCTACTGGTTAAAGAATTTAGGCGAAGTGGTCACTACATGAGCCACCTTCAAGACTCTATTCGTAAAGAAATTCTACCCGGTTAGTAGAATCAATCAGATGAGTATCAATCTCACGAGCTTCAGCCATCACCCGAGCAAACCATTCCATGAAACCTGGGAAAGGTTCACTGACCTAATCCACAAATGCCTAGGACACGGGACTAAGTAAATCGATGCTGGTCCAAAGTCCTGTTAGTGGGCTGAACCCTGAGACCCAAGGGTTAGTAAGTGCATCCTGCATAGGAAGCTACATGGGATGCCACGAGGACCCTCTACAAGGTGTTTGAGAGACTTGTTGAATCCAGTTGTGCGCAAACCATCAGTCGGGCCTACGTAGCCGGCTCAAAAAAAGATGGTGAATAATCTGACAACCGATCAAAGCACTGACATGGGAATAATAGTTGATAAGTTAACTATGGTCGAACAGATTTATAAGAAGTTGGACGAACTCCATAAATCATCTGATATGGAGAGATTAGCTAAATTTCCTATGCAAATGGAGGATCTGGCTGACAGGGTATCTAAGATTCAGATACATGCCCTGACTTCACCCCCTACCCCCATGCACCAAATTCACTACATTCAAGGTCAAGGGGTAGGGAAACAGAGTGATTGGGGTGGAGACCAAGTCTTGTCCCATCAAAAAGAAGAAATCCCCGCTCAAACTATTTACGAGGAACCTCATGGAGATAAACGGAGTTTGGTATAAGATGAAACCTGTCACCCGTCCAAATCAAAACTCTACTCCAAACCCTCGTCCATCACAAGCTCGACCCACCTACCAGCCTCAACAATAGCAGCATCAGCGATACTGCACGGGTTATCAGAACCCGCAACCACAACCACAACAGTATCAACGCCAAGGCCAGCAGGGCCAATTCACACAATATTAGCAGCCTCAGGTCAAGCAGGGCCAGGGGTCCTCCTCTTCTTCTATCTCTCCAGAACTCCAACGAGTGCTGGATGAACTTCATGATATGAGAGTCGACATAAATCGACTCTCTCTATGGAGAGATGAGGTAACTGCACCCCAAACTGTGATTATAGCTCAAGTCCAGGCTAATCCAAATAGCCTCGGACAAAATCAAGTATTAATCTCTGAATATTCCTTACCTTAATACGATGTTTTGTCGAATAATGATGCTTATCATATTTCTCTTAGGAGCGGAAGGACCATAACCATGCTTGATCGAGCGAAAGAACATAGTGACATAGCCCCGGTGTCTATAAATTCAAACAATCCGGAGGGAAGTGAGGAGGAGAGGCACGAGGAGGAGAAAGAAGAAGACCTACTCACACCACCCGTCATACACTACACCTCTGAAGGTCATGGAGAGTCAGAATCTGAGTCTGACAAATAAATTGTTAGCAATGTGAGCCCGAGGCGAACCATTCCTGCAATAAATGTTATTGTAATAAATGATTTATCAATAAAAGTTATTGATTGTTTTTCACTCCCTTTCTGAGATTGAATGAATGAATGCACTATAAGGTCCCTCTGTACAATAAGGGTTATGTATCATGGCCAACTTAATAATCATACAGCTGTTGGTTCATTGATTGAATCATAGAGGCTGATGCTTAGATGAATATCTAAGAAGATAGATAGAGGACTCATCAAGCATCATAAAATGATTGTTAAGTGATGATCACCAGCCTGAGTAGGAGATGGCAATCCTTTCTCATTAGGCTGATATCTGACCGACCTCTTGATGGAGGTCCTCTGCATGGGAATAGTGATTCGGAGGTGTCGGATTAGTTGAGTCAATGGGTTGACTTAACGAGATCGAGATAACCAAAGACCTATGTTAAATACTGTCATAGCATAGGCATGCATCCTCTGACCAGAGACAAATGTGTTACTATATGTCTGAATATGTACATTTGGCAGACCAATAGGTTAATGACCTAACCAAGGTATATACACCGGCGAGATGTTGTGCATGTAAGGACATATGAGCAATACGATCTCTCAAAGGGATCATACAGGTTCACTTGTGAACCGGAAGACATGAACTCACTCATGAGGTATTGGGACTAATCAAACTCCATGCATGGTCGTCATGCTTTGGAAGCATGACATGAATTTGAAGGTAAGATATATGCTTTGTGAAAGCATATGATCTATACCAAATCCCAAAGACCAATATTGAGAAACTTAGTTATCAAACCCTGGAGATGACAGTGTAAAAGTGATCTATATCTTCAGGATGATCATAGGTCCTCCAGTATGCAGGATGTACAGGTGTTGGGAATACCTGAGGGTGATGTGATCATAAACGATTGTATAACCATGACACTTCCATTCCGAGGGAGTGATGAAATAGGTTTGGATTTTAGTGACTCCTCTCAGTAGAGAAGTAACCTAATCTTACTCCAAGTATTGGACATTGATCTGAATGAGATTCAGATGCAATGAGAAGACCAGGTTTACGGCCTTGATTTAATCAAGCATCTATGGGTGGTCCCTGAGATCTGGATTTGAGATGTGATCTCAATATCCAAGTCACTATACTTGGAATAATACAATCGCCCTATCCTTATCTCCAAGTATCCGCGGAGAAATCGCATTATTCTTGAAAGGGTTCAAGAATAATTCAATAGTTGAAATATATCTAAGCATTAAGAGAATGGTAATTAAATGTGATTTAATTATCTTGATGTATGTAGAAATTATCAAATATAACTAAATGTGATTTAATTATTGTAGATAAGAATAACGTGATAGCAATATCCAATTATTCATAATATATTATAAATGTGATTTATAATGTATTAGAGAGAGCTAATTATAATTTATATTAATTAATTAATTATTGATGTGTATTGGATACACATTGTGTAATTAATGGAAAATGTAAATTATGTTTTGTTTTGGGTTGTGAATATGATTTACAAATTTCCAATGGCAAGATTGCAATATTCTCAAAATTAATTATGAATTATTTTTGAAGAATAAATCACAACAAAAGTTGTTGGATTAAATAATAGGCATTTCCATGGAGATATGCAATCTCATGAAATCTCATGAGATTGCTCCCACTTGGAATCAAGTGGACGACCATCATGACCAATATGGAAATTGGTGGTCGTCCACCATAATCCATGTGGATACAATCTCCATGTTGGTTAATCTCCTTTATTTAATTTGTTTAATTTAGGATTGAATTATATTTGATTTGTCAAATAAATTTGATTTAAATTAAACTATTACTTGTTGGATTTCCCCAACAACAATTTTGACCATTAATTTAAACATAAATCAATCTCATCCATTGATTTTGTGTCCCATGGATTGAGATCCATGGATCCCAAAACCCTATATATAGAGAGGCATACCATGCTCTCTAAGTCTATGCTTTTGAAGCACATCTCTCTCTCATTCTACATGTTACCCCTTTCCCTCTCTCCTTGGTGGTCGTCCACCAAACCCTATAGGAGAAAGCCGTCGTCGCCCTCGCCACCGCACAGCCGCTTCGACGTTCTTCGATTCTCCGTCTTCTTGGAGTGCTACGCTTGTGAATAAGACGCTCGATCTCGTAGGATGATATCAGGAATTCATTATGCTTGGATCAACTCGTTGGATTGCGAGGATCACGTGACTCATCCCCGCGCTCGCAAGCTTCTTCTCCGACGACCAGACTTGAGACAGAAGGTCTCTTTTTGTAGAGAATCGATCAACCACGCTTCAAGAGGTATTCCTTTATGCTTGTTGTGGTTCTAGATGAAACGATCCGAGAATCGTTCTTGGTTCATGTGGTTTGATCGCATGAAAATTTTTTAAATCCCGCTGCATAGAACAACTAGTTCAACTAGTCGTTCTTCGTCGTATTCGATACGATGCTCACGCTTCTGTGATGCGCTTGAGGATTTTTCCCATATCCATCAAGTGGTATCAGAGCCTTAGGTTGAAGGTTTTGGATACGATCTGCAAACCTAGGACGACTTGGGTTCGCTAAGATCGTGAAAGTTTTTTTGTCGCATTTGATTTTCGCACATCAGTTTAATGAATAAATTCGGCTCTGTTTAAAATGTTTAAACAGGACTTATTCACTTGTATTTTGTTCCCCATTAAATAAGGAAACCATAGGATTTGAGTTTACATAATTTGGATTCCGTTTGCTCGAGATATGGTTGTTTAATGAATATGTATTCACTGTTGCGGGAACTGCGAATCTTAACATGTTTAATGAGCTAATTACTGTTTTGATCTTCCTAGAAATGCGTGAAATATCTCTTAGGTTCTGTCCTAAATCAAATTATCAATCTTCGAAAATTTATTTTGTCTAATTTTGATTTAAATTGATTGAGATATGTTAATTTTAGTAAGTAGGGGTCACTGCTGAAATTGCAGTCCTAATCAAGAACCATGTGATTGTCAATTACTGAAATTAATTATTAATTTCATGAAATAATTATGGAAAATATTTGAGAAATATTTAATGATGATTATTTCCTTAATTTACTTCGCCTCAACCAATAAATTGATTAGATTTGATCTAGATCATAATTGAAAACACAATCATCAAACTCCTTACTTGAATAGGATTGAGAATTTGTCTAGCAAATTTTCTTATAATAAAAAATGTCTTGAATACTACTATATGGTCTAATTTTGGTTGAATAACTGATGATCATCTCAAGTAAAAAGTGATTGACTTGGTATTATTTTTTCTCGAGGCAGATATGGTGTCTAGTCGGGGATCGTTGGGGTAGCGGGTCGCACCGGTTGCGGTCCATCCCTCTAACGCCGGTATTGGCCATGACAGAGGGTAGGGAACGAATGATGCCTGAGAGATCATGATGTATTTTTTTTAATTACTAAAATTCAAACTAATACGTAATTTGAGATAATACCTTATATATATATTCAAGTAAAAACAATCAAGTTTGTTGATTGAATTGGATTGATAACTAATTTAATATGATTGAATTAATTATATCCAATTGAAACACTCTATTATGAATAGAATCATTATTTCCCTTGGAAGAATTAATTATATGAATATGATTCATGATAATTGATTAAAATTTGAATAAGAGGTGGAGGATCACATAAGTGACATCCATGGTCTCCCGTCAAGGAGAAGGGTTTCCGTCGCTAGGGATTGCATATAGTAGATGCTTGTACGAAGTGACAGCTCCTATATACAAGCGCATCTGGATCGGGCTCTTTGCTTCTCGAAAGAGTAAGGTCGTATGTGTAGTGACCCCAATATCGGATCCTCATATTATTGGGGCGATATTGGATTGCGCATAGCGAGTACTATTCATGTTAACGGTTGGTTCAATTAGTGATGGGTCAACATCACCTTAGGAGTGGTGGGCCCGGGTGTTAAAGACCGAATTGGGAAATGCAAGTTGGATTTGCAAGGCGGAATGTGTTCCCACCTCTTTTTATTGGAGTCACAGATTCTCATATTATTGGGATGTGACAAAGATAAAGAGGAGATCCCAGTTCTTGCTAGAGATATAACAGTAAGTATATCTCTTGCTTTGAAAGTTATTAAGGGAATGAACTTTCAAAGTTTACAATGCAAGAATAATTTGATTTAAATGCCTTAATCAAATATCATAAATTTGAATATATGATTATCTGTTCTAATATAGTGCATTCTTAATTTCAGAAAATGAAGTCCATGAACCCACTTAGCAGGCTTCTAGAGGTCAACCAGTTGATCGAACCAAATTACTCGGATTGGATCCGTAATTTGTAGCTTGTTCTCTCAGTTGAGCTCATAAGTTATGTGCTCTCAGAAGACAAGCATGAAAGCCCTAAAACGAAGGAAGAAAAGGCATACAATGACAAGTATGATGAAGATCAAGCCTTGGCTAGATGCTACATCCTGGGTTCTCTCTCCAATGTTCTTCAAAAGAAAGATGCGGAGATGAGCACATGCCAGGAAATAATGCAGAATCTGAAAGATATGTTTGGTGACATTAACCGCACCCAGCGTTACAACATTATGAAAGAACTCGTTCGCTGCAAGATGCAAGAAGGAACTTCAGTCCGAGAACATATACTGAAAATGTTTGGGTACTTGTCTAAGTTGGAGATCCTTGGGGCAAATATGGATGCAGAAATGCAAGTTGACTTCATTCTGTTGTCTTTGCCAAGTCTTTCAATAATTTTATGGTTTCATTCCACATGAACAAAGTTGTAATTGACGAACGCTGGACTTCTTGCTGCATTAAAGTCTGCAGAAGACGTAATGAAGAAAGATGGTCCCGTTGGCAGTGCAATGGTTGCACAGGTCAAAGGGAAGCGCGGTCGCAAGCAAGGTTCTCGGAAGGGCCCGTCCTAGAAGAGAAACAAGAAGAGTCAAGGTGTTGGTTCATCTTCCAATGCGTCCACTCTTATAGCGTCGAAGAAAACCGACGTCTGTCACCACTGCAAGAAGCCGGGGCATTGGAGGCGTAATTACCCGGAATACCTGAAGTTGGTCGACAAAGGTAAAGCCCCAGCAGGTATGAAATCTACTTTCATCATCGAAACTAGTTTTCTCATTGGACGAGAAGGAAGTTGGGTTATTGATTCTGGTGCTTGTCTTCATGTATGCAATTTATTACATCTGTTTCAGGAAATTAGAAATCTGGAAGAAGGGGAGATAGTCATCCAGATGGGATCTGATGCAAGTATTGCAGCAGTCATCGTCGGTACCTGTCGACTATCATTATCTAGTGGTAGAGTCCTAGTACTTAAAGAGTGTCTTTATGTACCTGAAGTCAGAAGGAATGTGATATATGTATCTAAATTAGTTAGAAGTGGATATTCATTCCTATTCTGTAATAAATTAGTCTTAAATCGTTATGATAAAAATATTACGGATGGTATTTTGACTTCTGGTGACTCTATGAATTGTTCATTGATAAATGTATTATGAATGTTACATCCACTAATAAAAACCCTAAAAGATCCAAGGAGAATGAAAATATTTCGAATGAGATTTGGCATCAAAGTTTTGGTCATTTATCTGTTGATAAGATCAATAGATTGATAAAGGATGGACCTTTGGATTTTCTACAGGTTCAACCTTTGCCTACCTGCAAGCATTGCATTCAAGGTAAAATGACTAGGATGCCTTTCCTTAACAAGGTTACAAGATGCGAAGGTATTATTGACCTAATACATACTGATGTATGTGGTCACTTCAGTACCGCAACTCGAAATGGATATTGATATTATTTGACATTTATTGATGACCATCTACGATACGGGTTTGTCTTCCTATTACGTCATAAATCTGAAATCTTTGAAAAGTTCAAAGAATTCAAGGCTTTGGTTGAGAACCAAACCGATAGGAAGATAAACGGATTCGATCTGATTGAGGTGGCAAGTACCTCTCAGATGAATTCAAGAATTATCTTAAAGAGAATGGAATTGTCTCCAATCACACTCCTCCTGGAACTTACCAACTTAATGGTGTTGTTGAAAGATGCAATAGGACCATCATGGATATGGTCCGTTCAATGATGAGCAAACCACATCTACCACTTAGTTTCTGGGGATATGCAGTAGAGACTGCAATATATATCATGAATAAGATTCCTAGCAAATCTGTACCTAAGACTCCTCATGAGCTCTGGTATAGAACCGAACCTAGTGTTAATCACTTGAAGGTTTGGGCTTGCTTGGTCCATGCGAAGAATGTGGACGCAAGTAAGATAGAATCTCGCTCTCGTGAGTATTACTTCATTGGGTATGTTAGAGATGGTATTAGATACCAACTATATGACCCTGAGACTCGAAAGGTTTTTGTTTCTAGAGATGTGAAATTTCTTGAGAACGATTTCCTCAAAGGTCAAGATAAAAATGAAGTAAAGGAACTCATTGAATCCCCTGAGGATTCTGAGCTTCCTGAGCCAGAAACTGAAGAGATAAATAAAGATGAAACACCCATACCTCTTCGAAGGAGTTCGAGGGTGGTTGCACCACCAAAAGGGTATGGATTCCATGTGTCAGGTGAAACTGACAATGATCGGTGAAAGCACTCGCGGATCATGACATGGATAGATGGATGCTAGCAATGAAGTCAGAAATTGACTCCATGCATAAGAATGGTGTATGGACCCTAGAGGATCCACCTAAAGGGGTAAAACCCATTGGGTGTAAATGGATCTTCAAGAGAAAGAGGGGACCTGATGGGAAAGTAGAGACTTTCAAGGCACGGCTCGTAGCCAAGGGCTACACACAGAGAGAAGGCATCGACTACGATGAGACATTCTCTCCTGTGGCTATGCTTAAATCCATCAGGACACTGATAGCTATAGCTGCATATCTTGACTACGACATCTGACAGATGGACGTCAAGATGGCTTTCCTCAGTGGATACCTTGAGGAGGATATCTAATGGAGCAGCCTCAGGGCTTCATAACTGAGGATGGAAAAGTATGCAAGCTGAAGAAATCTATCTATGGGCTAAAGCAAGCTTCTCGTAGCTGGAACATCAGATTTGACGAAACCATGAAGAGTTATGATTTTGTGCAGAATCGTGATGAACCTTGTGCATACAAGAAGCTTAGTGGGGGCGCCATTGTGTTCATAGTGCTTTACGTAGATGACATCCTTATCATTGGGAATGATACAAGGATGATGACCAGTGTGAAAATTTGGCTATCCCATACCTTTGAGATGAAAGATCTTGGAGAAGCCTCTTACATATTAGGTCTGAAGTTGTTCAGAAACCGAGAAAAGAGAATTTTGGGATTGTCACAACATGGATACATTAAGAAGATTCTTGAACGATTATGTATGGATAGTTCCAAGAAAGGATTCCTACCCTTAAGACATGGTATCCATCTGTCTAAAGGGATGGCTCCTCAAATTGTTGAGGAAAAGAAAGCCATGGCTGGAGGCCCTTATGCATCAGATGTAGGAAGCTTAATGTATGCCATGATGTGTACTAGGCATGATATCTGCCATGCAGTGGGAGTGGTAAGTCGTTACCAATCCTACTATATAGAACAACACTGGAATGCAGTAAAGAACAAATTCAAATATCTAAGACGGACGCAAGATTACATCTTGGTTTATGAAGATGGTGATCTCCAAGTCTTGGGATATACAGATTCTGACATCCAATCGGATATTGATTATCGAAAGTCGACATCAGGGTTTGTATTCCTATTGAATGTTGGTGCTATGAGCTGGAGAAGCAAGAAGCAGGACACTACAGCAGATTCAACAACAGAAGTCGAGTACATTGCTGCATCGGATGCTGCAAAGGAGTCGGTATGGTTGCGCAAGTTCATCCTAGAGCTTGGCGTAGTTTCCTCTGATACTCCCATCCCGTTACTCTACGATAACACGGGAGCCATTTCTCAAGCGAAGGAACCCAGATGGCATCAAAAGAGCAAGCACGTGGAAAGGAAATACCACATCATTCGGGAGATTCAAAAGCGTGGTGATATCATCATCACCAAGGTGGCCTCCGCCGACAATGTTGCTGATCTTCTTACCAAACTTCTGACAAAGAAGGTTTTCAACCAGCATGTAATGAGTATGGGTTTAAGGATTGTTCCTGAGTGGTTCTGAGGGCTAGTGGGAGATTGTTAGCAATGTGAGCCTGAGGCGAACCATTCCTGCAATAAATGTTATTGTAATAAATGATTTATCAATAAACGTTATTGATTGTTTTTCACTCCCTATCATGCACTATAAGGTCCCTCTGTACAATAAGGGTTATGTACCATGGCCAACTTAATAATTATACAGTTGTTGATTCATTGATTGAATCATAGAGGCTGATGCTTGGATGAATATTTAAGAAGTTAGATAGAGGACTCATCAAGCATCATCAAATGATTGTTAAGTAATGATCTCCAGCCTGAGTAGGAGATGGCAATCCTTTCTCATTACGCTGATATCTGAACGACCTCTTGATGCAGGTCCTCTGCATGGGAATAGTGATTCGGAGGTGTCAGATTTGTTGAGTCAATGGGTTGACTTAACGAGATCGAGATAACCAAAGACCTATGTTGAATACTATCACAGCATAGGCATGCATCCTCTGACCAGAGACAGATGTGTTACTATATGTCAGAGTATGTACATTTGGCAGACCAATAGGTTGATGACCTAACCAAGGTCTATACACCGGCGAGCTGGTGTGCATGTAAGGACATATGAATAATACGATCTCTCAAAGGGATCATACATGTTCACTTGTGAACCGGGACACATGAGCTCACTCGTGAGGTATTGGGACTGATCAAATTCCATGCATGGTCGTCATGCTTTGGAAGCATGACATGAACTTGAAGGTAAGATATCTGCTTTATGAAAGCATATGATCTATACCAAATCCCAAAGACCAAGATTGAGAAACTTAGTGATCAAACCCCGGAGATGACAGTGTAAAAGTGATCTATATCTTCAGGATGATCATAGGTCTTCCAGTATGCAGTATGTACAGGTGTTGGGAATACCTGCGGGTGATGTGATCATAAACGATTGTATAACTATGACGCTTCCATTCCGAGGGAGTTATGAAACAGGTTTGGATTTTAGCGACTCCTCTCAGTAGAGAAGTAACCTAATCTTAGTCCAAGTATTGGACATTGATCTGAATGAGATTCAGATGCAATGAGAAGATTAGGTTTAAGGCCTTGATTTAATCAAGCATCTATGAGAGGTCCCTGAGATCTGGATTTGAGATGTGATCTCAATATCCAAGTCACTATACGTGGACAATATAATCGCCCCGTCCTTATCATCAAGTATCTGCGGAGAATCGCATTATTCTTTAAAGGGTTCAAGAATAATTCCATGGTTGAAATATATCTAAGCATTAAGAGAATGGTAATTAAATGTTATTTAGTTATGTTGATGTATGTAGAAATTATCCAATATAATTAAATGTGATTTAATTATTGTGGGTAAGAGTAATGTGGATAGAGATATCCAATTATTCATAATATATTATAAATGTGATTTATAATGTATTAGAGAGAGCTAATTATAATTTATATTTGTCAATTAATTATTGATGTGTATTGGATACACATTGTGTAATTAATTGAAAATGTAAATTATGTTTTGTTTTGGGTTGTAAATATGATTCACAAATTTCCAATGGCAAGAGTGCAATATTCTCAAAATTAATTATGAATTATTTTTGAAGAATAAATCACAACAAAAGTTGTTGGATTAAATAATGAATATTTCCATGGAGATATGCAATCTCATGAAATCTCATGAGATTGCTCCCACTTGGAATCAAGTGGACGACCACCATGACCAATATGGAAATTGGTGGTCGTTCACCATAATCCATGGGGATAACAATCTCCATGTTGGTTAATCCCCTTTATTTTATTAATTTAATTTAGGATTGATTTATATTTGATTTGTCAAATATATTTGATCTAAATTAAACTATTAGTTGTTGGCTTTTACCAACAACAATCTTGACCATTGGATTAAACATAAATCAATCTCATCCATTGATTTTATGTGTCCCATGGATTGAGATCAACGGATCCCAAAACCCTATAAATAGAGAGGCATACCATGCTCTCTAAGGCTATGCTTTTGAAGCACATCTCTCTCTCTCATTCTTCTCATCAACCCTTTCCCTCTCTCCTTGATGGTCGTCCACCAAACACTAAAGGAGAAAGCCATCGTCACCCTTTCCCGCATGCAGCCGCTTCGATGTTCATCAGTTCTCCGTCTTCTTGGAGTGCTACACTCGCGAAGAAGACATTCGATCTCGTACGATGAGATCAGGAGTTCATTGTGCCTGGATCAACTCGTTGGATTGCGAGGATCATGCGACTCATCCCCGTGCTCGCAAGCTTCTTCTCCGACGATCGGACTTGAGACAGGAGGTCTCTTTTCGTAGAGACTCGATCAACCACGCTTCAAGAGGTATTCCTTTATGCTTGTTGTGGTTCTAGATGAAACGATCTAAGAGTCATTCTTGGATCATGTGGTTTCATCGCATGAAAATTTTGAAATTCCGCTGCATAGAACAACTAGTTCGACTAGTCGTTCGTCGTCGTATTCGATACGATGATAACTCTTCTGTGATGCGCTTGAGGATTTTTCCCATATCCTTCAGAAATGCCACCATGACATCCGTAACAATTGTCCACTAATTTTCCTGTTAGTCCGAGTCATGTAAATAATTTTTCCTCATTCAATTAAAGTGGTGTTTGTTATCACAATGAGTCCATCCCGTTTCCCCATGCTCTTACTGTCGGAAAGAGGAAAAACACAAAAAATAAAAAAATGATGACGAGAGGGCCCGCATCTGTAAAGAAAATATTAAGGTCACTCTATCTCTATACGAGATGATAGAAAGAAACCTGGCTTTTCGGAAATACCTTAAGGTGAGATGCACATCGACAAGGGCCAGTAAAAAGAACCCCAGCCAAACAAAGAAGCACATACTCTCTATTTCTACATCTCATCTTAACAAAATGAGCTACCAAGGAAGAAAAGAGACATGGGTGCTCACTTTGTCACTAGCCAGATCAATGAAATCAAGTTTGCATGAACATTGTTAGACAATGGCTCATCCATCAATCTCATGCCCACAACTCTATTTGAACATCTAAATCTAGGTCCTCTTAAGAAATCTACAACTGTGCTTCAATTCACAGATACTTCCACTAAGAGACCTAAGGGGGAGATTCGAAAAGTTCTCATCAACATAGAGGGACAAAATTACCCAGTCGATTTCATAATACTCGACATGGATGTCCCTAGAAATTGGAAAGACTCCCAAATGATACTAGAGAGACCCGTCCTTAGGACCGCAGGAGCTACATTCAATTACACATCCGGGAGAATCCAGTTTGGAAAAGTTGAACTTAAAATGAAGCAAACTAGGTTTCAAAGATCTGACACTGAGTCAAGCACCGAGTCTGAAAAATCAGAACCTGAGGAGGCAGAATATACGGAAGCAACAGTTGGTCCCTATATACAAACCCCAACTGCAATGATAGAATCAACCTCATCTGGAGAGGACATTGTTGATGATTTAGTTTACCAGCTCATCCATGCATCTACCTATACGCTCGGAGATTCGTAGGTCCCTCTTGACCTGTCAGTCCATTCTCCTTACGGACAATCCCAGAGTGAGGTACAC
This sequence comes from Ottelia alismoides, assembly GCA_037367405.1. Classification (NCBI taxonomy): domain Eukaryota; kingdom Viridiplantae; phylum Streptophyta; class Magnoliopsida; order Alismatales; family Hydrocharitaceae; genus Ottelia; species Ottelia alismoides. The sequence continues at coordinate 124,359 of JAZKJV010002853.1, read as the reverse complement.
AGATGGGACGCGAAGCTTGCCACACCATATTCCATCTTTAGTGATCCGATCCCCAAAATAACCAAGGTGGTGGCCGATATTGATACACTACAAACATCCACATCACAACCAGAATCGGCAATGAGAGAGCCAGATTCGGTAAACGATACAAACTTACCCGAGCTCAAACCATTGCCCACTACTCTTAAGTATGCCTTCCTTACAGGAAATAAGGGACAGTTTTCGGTCATCATCAGTTCACATCTGTCGACGAGCAGAAGATCCTCCTGCTTAATGTTTTAGAGAAAAATCGCAAGGCTTTAGGCTGGAGATTGTCTGATCTTCAAGGGATAAACCCAGCTCTTTGCTCACACCATATTTACCTTGAGGATAATTCTAAACCCTCCCATGAATGCCAACGTAGGTTAAATCCAAACTTGTAGGAAGTGATTAAGATTGAGATCGAAAAATAGTGTAAGGCAGCTTTCATATATCCCATCTCAAACACCAAGTGGTGTCGCCTTTGCATGTCGTCCCGAAAAAGTCAAGACTTCATATTATCACCAATGAGGAAGGAGAGGAGATCACGATTGCGGGTGCCCAAGTCGTGGCGTGTCTGTGTGGATTACATGCGCCTGAATGCCGCAACGAAGAAGGACTACCTTCCGCTGCCGTTTGTTGATCAAATCTTGGAAAGATTGGAAGGGAGAGAATACTTATGTTTCTTAGACGGGTACTCGGGCTACAATCAGGTAGCCATCGCCCCCGAGGACCAGGAAAAGACTACTTTTACATGTCCTTTCGGCACATACGCATTCAAGCGCATGCCTTTTGGGCTTTGTAATGCCCCAGCACTTTTCAGCGATGCATGATTGCGGTTTTTATCGAAATGGTTGGAGATTTCCTGGAGGTCTTCATGTATGACTTCTCAGCCCATGGTGATTCATTCGATGATTTCCTAGTGCACCTGGATCGAGTCCTCCAAAAGTATAGGGAAGTGAATCCGGTGCTCTCTTGGGAGAAAAGCCATTCCATGGTAAGAGAGGGCATTGTATTAGGGCATGCATCTCCAAGAAGGGAATGGAGGTTGACCCTGCCAAGGTGGATGTGATCAAGAAACTCGAGCCACCTACTAATGTGAAACAAGTACAGTCTTTTCTGGGGCTTGTCGGATTTTATAGGATATTTATTAAGGATTTTTCAAAAAATGCCCGACCGCTAACTGATCTCCTAGGAAAAGACATCGAGTTCTTAGTAGATCATAAGTGTCTTGAATCCTTTGAACTACTTAAAAAGAAAATCATTGAGACTCCCATCCTACAAGCCCCCGACTGGTCTCTTCCCTTCGAGATCATGACAGACGCATCCGATTTCGCAGTAGGGGATGTGTTAGGATAAAGAAAAGATGGAATCCCGTATTCTATTCACTACACAAGCAAAGTTTTAGACCCTACTCAAAAAGTTTACACTGTGACCGAAAAAGAAATGCTTATTGTAGTCTTTGCCTTGGAAAAATTTGATCTATACTTCTTGGATCTAAGGTGACAGTTTACACAAATCATTCTGTCATTCAATACTTAATGGCGAAAAAAGATGTAAAAGCGTGACTCCTCATATGGATACTATTGCTTCGAGAATTTGATTTGGATATTAAAGATAAACTTGGGGCTATGAATGTCATGGTTGATCATTTATCACGGATCAAACATACCAAAATCCCTGAGTCTTAAACCATCCGTGAAACCTTCCTAGGCGAATCAATTTCTGCTATTGACTCTCTCCCAATGTAAGTCGACATGGTGAACTACCTCGTCTCCAAGAAAGTTCCTCAGGGATGGCCCAAGAATAGAATCGATCGACTCAAGTCGGAGGCCATACACTACCATTGGGAGGATCCGTTCCTTATCTTTGAAGGACTGGATTGCATATGGAGAAGATGTATTCCTCAGGAGGAATACCATAGTGTCCTAAATCTCCGCCATACCTTGGAGGCAGGAGGACATCACTCCAGGAAGAAAACTACTGAGAAGATACTACAATGTGGACTCTACTGGCCGAGCTTGTTTAAGGATGCCTACAATTTTGTCAGGTCGTGCCCGGTCTGTCGGAGAATGTGAGGGACCATTGGTCCCAAAGATGCCATGCCTATGTAACCAGTGATCATTTGTGATGTATTCGATGCATGGGGCATTGACTTTATGGGCACATTCCCTAATAGTCAAGGATTTGAATATATTCTTCTCGCGGTAGATTATTTATCTAGGTGGGTGGAGGCTATCCCTACTCGAATGGCAGACAGCAAGATTGTATGCAAGTTTTGAAGGATATTATTATTTCGAGGTTTGGAATCCCTATGGTATTAATATCTGATGGGGGTAGTCACTTTGTCAATTGGGAGGTGAAGAAGTTGACTAAGGAATACGACATCGAGCACCGTGTCGCTAGTCCTTACCATCCACAATTAAATGGCATGGCCGAGGTGTCAAAAATGGAGGTCAAAGGAATTTTACAGAAGCTAGTCCGCCTTGACAGGAAGAACTGGTCCCAACTCCTGGATCGGGTTCTATGGGCTTACCGAACGACTTACAAGACCCCATTGGGCACCTCTCCGTTTCGAATGGTATATGGAAAAACTTGTCATTTGCCCGCCGACCTCGTGCATAAATCAGAATGGGCAATTAAAAAGATCAATTGGAACTGTCACCAGCCAGACTTATCGAATCAATATCTTCTCCATAAAAACTCAAAATAAAACATACTCACTTTTATTGTACTCTAAATTAAATAAGCTATAAAATTAAAGTGGTCTCGTTAAAATTGGAGTTAAGATGTGAAAAGTGGCTTTTTGGAGTGTATTATATACTTTTTCTATATTGTACATTGTGTGAATATATTCTTTTTTTATTTTATGCATATATTGTATTTTTAAATTTTTGTAAATATTGAAATTTATTATTATAAAATGCAAAAAAAATTAAAAAATAAAAAAGAAACAAAAATATATTCATTGTATATATTGTATATATATACAACATATCTATATTCTAAATATCTCTATTTAATTAACTTAATAAATCATTTTATAAAAAAATAAAAATATAATTACAATCCTTAAAAATGCAGTAAAAAAATATTAAATTATATATTTATTTATAACAATAAATAATTAAAAATACAAGTGTTGTGTATATAAGAATATATACCTTTGAATATAGGGTAATATTTATTTTAACGTAATTATTTAATTTATTTAATTTATTAAAATAACCATAAATAAGCTTAATTATTATTTATATTTTTATATATAAAATTTATTTATTTGAATTCATTTTCATATTAATTTTAATCTACAATCACACTTCAATAACTATTTCAAAACATTGTAATAGGAGACAAACGGGCAACAAGCTGCGCCGTTAGTCCTTTTTAGATTGCAAAATCAATCCTTCTAATTTATTTAACTTTTTCCTAGCTATTTTGTCTTCTAGTAGGTTTTGTCTTATTCACATATCAATCCCACTAGTGAACCCGGGTTTGTTGACCCAGGCCAACCTCCCCTTCACCCGGTCACCTGAATAAAAGTCTCACCAAACCTACTATGTCATTTTTCTCAGTCGATCCCTTCATCTTTGGCTCCCAATTTCTTCTTGATCTTGTTACTCGAATAAAGATCACCACTGCCCAATAATTAGTTCATTTCGAACGATCTTGGTTCGTGTGCAATATCAATTCAAATTTCACTCCAGCTCACCATATCTAAAACCCGCCCTCAAGATTCCATTCATTTTGGATCCATTTTTCACTTTATTACACGCTTGAAGTTAGTGCTGGTAAGCTTTGTTGTGATAGGGACGAGCTCCTTCATTCGGGAGTGTGTTGAATTCCATCTGAGAATCGATATCCATATGTATACCAGAGTTTGCCAGAGGTCATCCAGTTTCTCCGCCAGCAACAACGGATCGAGGCCGTGACTCCAGTTCCTCCATCATAGGTTAATCATAGACAATTCATTTTAATTCTGTTTCTCAATTCCGTGTTTAATTGATGTTAATAGTGTAATTTCTAATCTGTATTATTTTGCTCCGATCTGCTCGATCGAAGCTGCTCGATCATTAATATTAACTGTTGACCCCTCGATCGCAGTCAACCTGACCTCTTGTACATACTTCTGCCACACCTGACCCCCAGTTCCAGCCAGATCTGAAATTCCGACTCCACCTCCAACCATACCTCGCTGAAATCGATCCATTCCCTCCACCCATTCTGATTTTCATCTAATAACTCAACCTGAGCTCTTCTCCGAGCAATAAAAACCTTTGCGAGGATCTTGGAGCACTTACGATGCGATAGATTGCGATCTAGAGCCTATTTTGACCTGCAGACACATTGGACTTCCAAATCTGAGATCGGGCCATCGTTGAGCTTCATCGACTTATCCATTCGATGAAGAGGAGTGGTAGAGACGAGCAGCATCTTTCAGGAGGTAGATTGGGTGGAGATCACCCATACTCCGACCGATCGAAGCTCATCTCCGAGCTCCTTCATTGATGTTCTTCCAAAGCTTTTCGTACTCGTAGGATCAAGAATAGTTAACTCCAGATCCAATCCTGTCCATTGATCGGGCCCCAATTCTGAGCTGAGCGATTCAGATCCGAGTGTGCTTTCAACCGTCAGATGTTCACATACATGCCACCTGCTAAGCTTATAATTTCAATTTTTACCCTGTTATTTGTCTTATTTTTAAATAAGTCATATGAAGGACAAGTGTTGTCTTGTGGTTTGCTGAATAATTGCTTGTGAACCCCTCTTGTATATTTTGTTTGCATTCCTGTCCTATTTGAACTACAGAACGTGTAGTGCACATGATTGTCTGGAGAAATTGTAAAAAAGAACTTGATCTTTCTTGTTACCGTTAGCCCCTTGTAAATACGATAATCACAAAATAGTCTGTTCCAACGTGACACACACACTGGCGACACATACACTGGCACAAGCACTTTAGTGGGATATTTGCATTATTCACCTTGCAGTTTTTTATTTGGTTATAAAATTAGTTCTGCAAGTTTGTTTTCTTGTTCTTTAGTCCCTGTGAGTCTTTTTGTTTAATTTATTGTTAATCTCTATTAATAAATTGCTAATTGTATTGAAAAATCCTCTAAAAAGTTCTTGTAACCTCCTGTTAAAAACCTCTTTCATCCTAAATTTCTGTTTCACATAATAATTGGTCTTAATAATTTTAATAATTCAAAAAGGCCTTTTATTTATCTTATTTGCAAAAAATAATTAATAAAAATTTGAAAAATATTTTTAAAAATTCTGAAAAAATGTGTTTGTTTTATTTTATCTTCTTTGTAAATTTTATTTTCAAATTCTTTATAAAAACAAAGAAAATCACAAATTACATAAAACACTTAAAATTCATTAAAAATCACAAAATATCAAAAACGTTTATAAAATAGTTGTTCATAAAGCTTGAATAATAACCTTTCTATTTGCTTATATTTCCTTGATTGTTGCTTTTATTTCCTATTTTAAAAACCCTTGAACATTGCATTGATTTTCTACTTTCATTATTTACTATTTTTAATTGTTTTGAAAACCTTAAAAAATTCTAAAAATCTTCACAAAATCACAAAAATAGCAAAACATATCAAAAAACACTAAATCAATTTTGTTCGATTTTCAACATAATTTTACCATACTTTAAAAATACAAAATGGTTGTTTTCTTTTATTTATTCTTTATTCTTCTCTTTGTTTTTTTAAATTTAAAATATAAAAACAATTTTTAAAATAAAAAATCACTAAAAACTAAAAATTTAAAAAACATTAAAAATTCCATTAAGAAATACAAAAAGATAAAAAATTCCATAAAAGACTAAGAGTTAAAAAAAATAAAAAGATTACTTTTTATTCATTTATTTTTCTTTGATTAAATAACCCTCGCAAATTGTAGCCTCCCTTAGTTCGATCAATTTACGCTATACAGGTAAATAAATAGCACAATTTCCTTTCTTTTATTTCTCTTTCTGATTAATTTTGGTTTGAAAATAATTTTTGTTTGAGGGAATTTTAGGGTTGCATCGATAGTTAACTTCTTATTAATAAAATAAACCCCTGAATTTCTTGAGAAACAGTATGCTAACATGGTGAACTTTATTGTTTCCAAGAAAATTCCCCACGGTTGGACTGGGAGCAACTTTGACAGACTGAAATCAAATTCAAGACAATACCATTGGGAGGATCCGTTCCTTTTCTTTGAAGGATCGGATTGTTTCTGGAGAAGGTGTATTTCTGAGGAGGAATATCTAGTGTCCTCACGTATTTCATTCTCGTGAAGTTGGAGGACACCATTCAAGAAAAAGGACCGCACACAAGGTGCTTCAATGTGAATTGTTTTGGTTGACCTTGTTTAGAGATGTCATTGAGTTTGTACGTTCATGCCTTGTTTGTCAAAGGATGGGAGGGATAGTTGGCTATAGAGATGAGATGTCCATGCATCTGGTGATTTTCTATGACGTGTTTAATGCATGGAACATATACTTCATGGGCCCTTTCCCAATAATCATGGCTTTGAGTTCATCTTGTTTGCGCTTGATTACTGTTCTAGATTGGGTGGAGGCTATCCCAAACTAAGCTGCAAACAGTAGGATCGTTTGTAAGTTCATTAAGGATAATATTATTTCAAGGTTCATGGTTCCCAAGGGTTTGATTTTAGATGGAGGTAGCCACTTTGTGAACACAGAGATGAAATCTTTAGCTAAGGACTAAAAGTTTGAGAATACAGTGGGTAGTCCTTACCATCGTCAATCAAACAGTATGGCAGAGGTTTCAAATAAAGAAGTGAAAGGTATTCTATAGAAGTTAGTTCATACGGATAGGAAGAATCGGTCCCAATTGACGGATCGAGTTCTGTGGGCCTATAGGTTGGCCTACAAGCATGGCCAATTGATTCACAAGTCTAAGTAGTCAACAAAGAAGATTAATTGGATTCGTTACCAAGGAAAGCCTTGTAGAGACCTAAACCTCAATGAGCTTGTGGAAATCCGAAATCAATCGTATGACAACAGCTTGATTTATAATGACGAAATGAAGAAGTGGCATGACTTGCATATTAGATGCAAGAGCTTTGTCTTCGAACAAAAGTTATGGTTGTTTAACGTAAAGTTAAGGATTTTCCACGGGAAACTTAAGTCTAAATGGACGAATCCCTATATAGTGAAGTGCATGGTAACATAAGTGTAGAGATTGCTGATCTCATAAATGGTGCACACTCTTTCTTGGTCAACGCCAACTGTTGAAGACCTCTGTAGAATCTAAAGAACGTTGCTTCCTTCTGAAATGATCGACTTCATGTCAATTGAGTCACTTGCAGATACTCCAGAGACTTCATGAAGTTGCTTCTTGAAGATTCAGATCAGACAGATTCTACATCCTGTAGATTCATCTATTCTTTTACTTACACTTACTTTATTCTTTTTAGGATTTGGATTCTTCTCTTTTTACTTTCTTATTCCTAACTTAGGCTTTTTATAGCCTAAGTATAGGGGGGATTCCAACCCTATTTCTGTATATTCTTCTAGGTTATCTTCAATTATCTTATTGGCCCTTCTATACTTCTTTGTTCTTTATACTTAGACTTCCACCAAAGTATAGGGGGGACTGACGAACCGCGGATCTATCCTTTTGATGTTGTCAGATTGACTATTTCGTTGCATTCAGAGAAATCCGGATAGATCAAAAATAACCGCACGGATCGATGAATCGTCAATTGAATTAACGCACGGTTTTATGTTTGTTTAGCCTGGGCAAGCCCCAGGGTCGACTCAAGGAGGCAAAGGAACAACTCGGGATCAAGTTCGAATGATTAGATTACGGTTTTCTAAGTGGGATTCTTTTTGTAATTTTTTATGCAATAAAAATGACAAATGCAATGATGCGATTGAACCAGGTTATTACGAAAACCAACAGCTTAGTCAAATTTAATTTTAATGTCAAATTAATCTAAATTGACCAAATTATATTTTTTCTATAAACCTAATTCAATGGTTAATGCAAAATGGATTTTTTTGGAATTTTTGGGTTTAAAATGCACAGATGAAAAATACACACTTTTTTGGGGGTTTTATGCAATTTTTCGTTCAAATGATATACAAAAATTATGAAAAATTTACTGGAAGTTAAAGATGATGAAATGAAGCTACACTAATTTTTTTGGATTTTTCTGATACTTTATGAATTGTTTATGAATTGTTTACTAAAAATAGAGCAACTGTGGGTATTTAATTTCTAATAAATCCACGAAGTCAAATTATCTAGAGAACTATTTATCTCAAATAGATATGTTAATAAGGAATCCTGGAGACTTGAGATTTCTCAAAAATCTTATTCGTGAAATTAATTAAAAATCAATTACGGAAATCACTCTATAATTTATTTCATGCACAAGAAAATTCCTAATTGGAAGAAATTTGGACACACTTAAATACATAATTCACAATTTTTTCGTAATTTTTGGAGCAATAAATGACTATGTGCGAATTTCAGAGCATAAATGGGTAAAATATCTTTAAATTTCGATCTCTGAATTTTAATAAATAATCAGATGCTCACAAAAATGCAAATAAATAGCCAAGAGATAAAGAATTAGTTGATCATCAAATGTTATTTTTCATTGAATAAAAAGATGTTAAATGACTGTCCAAATTAATAATCAAAGCTAGGGATATCTTTCCAATACAAAATGAAAGAAACAAATTGAAATGTGCCGAAGGGAACTTTTGGAATTTACTGAAACTTACAGGGCACAAGTGCAATATGCACAAATAAAAAAAATGAAATTGAACCTTTACTTATTCTCTTCGCAGCTAGGGCAAAGGGGATGACCTCAAGAGGGCGGCGGCTACACGCACGTCGCACGGGGGCCTTGGCGAGCGGGGCGGCGGCCGTCGATGGCGCGAGGGCGGCGCGTTGCCGCTCACTGGCATCGAGCGGCGAGGCGGAGGCGGCTGGAGGGGAGGTGCACGGGTGCCGTGCGGGTTGCGCGAGGGCGGCGCACGCTGCATCGGCCGCTAGGAAGACGGAGGGGCCGTGAAGGGCGAGTAGGTGGCGGCGTTGGACGGGGAGGTGCATGGGTGGCGCCCGGGTTGCGCGAGGGCAGCGCACGCTACGGCGGCCGCTAGGAAGACAACCGCGCATGCGTGGGCTTACAGTGACGCGCTCAGGGCGGGGCAGCCATGGGATGCGTGGCGGTCTCAGGCAGCACGTGACTGCTTCTGGACAAGGCGGGGTGCGGCCGCGAGGCGGCCGGCGGTGAAGGAGGATGGCGGTCTGGCTGGGGCGTGGTTGTACGGCGCCTCCACTAGAGGATGGCCGTGGCGGTGCGGCGGCATTGCGGTTGAAGGGCGGCGCGCCTGGAGGAGTGGGTGGCCGGAGGCGAGTCGGGGAAGACGGCCGCTGGAGGGCGTCGCGCACGGTGGTGGAGGAGACCTGGAGGGAGGAAGCTCCTGCTTGTTTTTTTGTTTTCTTTTTTCTTTTTTTTTTCTTTTGTAAACAAGGAAAAATGTGAAGATGTGGATTGTGATGGTGAAAATAATATGATGGTAAAAATGGAATGAAGATAAAAAATTGATGTGAGATAAATAATATAATAAGGAGAATGAAGAAATACTCACTTGTGATGTACGCCGGAGGTTGAAGGAGCAGAGGCCACCTTCTGTTATCGCCTTAAGAGGCCGGTGAAAGAAGCCTCGAAGCTTGACAACTCGAGATTAAGCTGTCACGAAGCCGATATCATACTTCGGATCATGCCTGAACTAGGAGTTTCGACCGTCGTTGGCAAGAATGTCCTCATCTAGTTGTTACCGAGACGAGGTTTCGGGCTGGTGGTCGCTCTGTATCTCACAAATGGCAGATGAAGAACAATGGAGGAGGGGAGGTGAATATAAAGAGGAGGAGGAAGTTGGAGAAGAGATGGAGAGAGTGGAGAGAATGGTGGAGGAAGTGGGGAAAATGGTGGCTTGGAGTAGGGAATAAGAAAAGAAGAAGTAAAAAGGAGATAAAAAATAATAAAAATATAATATAATATAAGTAAAATAAGTAGGCTACTAAAAATAACAATAATTAAAATAGTAATAATAAAATAATAATAAAATATGAAAATAATAAAATAAATCCGAAATTAATAAAAAAAATGGGGTGACATGTAGCGGCTCTAGGAGCTGCCACATGTCGCTCCTAGAAAATTCCAAAATTAAATGTAAACAAAAATAAAAAAGAAATAACAAAAGGGATTAAATCAATAAGTGGTCAACATGAAAGTTGCTCGTCTCGATGAGATCTACAACTTTCGTGAAGGGATGAAAATCAAAGGAAAGCATATGTACAAATGTATTTTTGGGTGGTACCTTATAGATATAAAATACCGCATTTTATCTTTTGTAATTTTTTTGTCATTTTTAAAAGACAGAAAAATCAAAACAAAAATAGAGAAAATATAAAAAGAATATTTACAACGTAATCTAATTTTTCGGATTTTTAATAATTAAGAAAATAAAAGGATAAAATAAAGGGCAAAAAGGTCAATATGTACAATATACAAAAGGGGTCCAAAACCCAAGTTTTGCATACGAGCTCCGATTTTAATGAAAAGTGTCTTGTTTCGAAGGTCTTTGAATGTATATTATTTTAAAGTGAGTAGACCTAATTCATAGGTATTATGAGAGAGATATGTGCATTTTAAGGTCTAAGGTCTTCAACTGGGTTTGGGGTTTTATTGGGTAATTTTACAAGTTAATATTTTTTTGATATTTTTCTTTAATTAGTTTCAGTAATATATACACTATGGAGTTGGTTTTATTAGATTCGGAGTTAGTAGAAAATATATACAAATAAGGTATTTTAGCTAATATACAGGTGAATATTTACAAGTGAATTTGGCTTCTTATTTTATGCAAATATGAATGCTAAAATGCAAATATTATGCTTGCAGGCATGAATGCTAATTTTGCAAGATAAGTGGAAATATGATGCTATTTACTCGAGAACAAAGCTCTATTTTCGACTTTTAGAGTGATGAATCACAGATTCATCAACCCCCTATACTTAAACCTTGCTTGTCCCCGAGCAACTAAAATGAAATGCAAGAGTGAAATGATTTTGGATTCCATACCAAGGTCATGAACAAAAGTTGAAAATGGAGCTTGACTTGACCTTTGGATTAATTGTGTGGCAGAACCTCATTGGAACCTGAACTTAAGACCTAACAGACTTCAAGTTCCACAAGTCTTCTATTCAAGACTCCTTAATAGTCAGGTCAGAATAAATCCTCAAACACAAATTTCTGATGACTATGATTCTTACGTGTATTGTGTAAGTGTAAAATAGCTCTCCACATCAGAAATGGCTCAGAACCAGCCTCCTCTAACAAGGTAACTCTGATTACCCGGTCCAGTAACTCTTTCCTCGAGGAGCGGGGTATTCCCTTCTAAGTTCAAGTGCGACCAGCTCAAGAGGAGGGGGTAGAGAGAAGAATGGACGGTAGCTAGTGTAGCTACCTATCCCAGGATGCCTGACCAGTGTAGCCAAGTCATCCAACTGCATTTCTTTGCTAATATACATACTCCGACAGGTATTTTATTTTCACTTGGACCTGTCTGATTTTTTTGGAGTTTTTTTTTTGCATTTTTTCTGTTTTTTTAACTATATACAAGGTGCAGCATATACATCAGGAGTTTTTCCTCTTGAGCCAGTAGACTATCCCTCTTTTAAAGCATTATTGCAACCCACAACATCCCATCCTTAGATGTCAACACCACCATACTAGGTTGAGATGCACTACCCACCCTAGAGGAGGATAGATGTTTCCACCCGTGTGCTACTTCAAGCTAACGGATTCTACCTCCTCACTACCTCATCAATGAAGAGCTACGTGCAGTGTGCTTATCCAAGTTAGGTCATTGTCTATAAGAATCATGCATGTGCACGATATCTTCTACTTAGACTAATCAAGATGACATGTGAACATAGACTTGCGGACTCAAAGAATTAAGTCACTTGACCTGAAAAATCTTAATTCCAGCTCCTATAAGGTTCCTATGAAATTAGGTAGATTAAGGTCAAATCAAGTCCCTCCTCAACATCTACTCATAACTTGGTTCAGAACCCACTAGCTTTTCACCTTGCATATGCAAGATATGCAGATGACATGCTATGTAGATGAATGTAAATGGAAGACTCTTTTTCTTTTTTCTTTTTTCTTTTTCTTTTTTGAATGCAAGGATGATATGCAAGAGTAAATAAGAAGCCTATTTTTTTGTTTTTCAAAATTTTGGTACATCCTATGTTACAACAATTTACAAGAGTTTTATAAGTATTATACAAATTATACAAGTGCTATACAAGTATACAAGTATACATGTATTTTACAAACTTTTTTTTCAACTTTTACAAAAGATTTACAAGTATTATACAACAAGTATATTTTTTTTTCAATTTTTACCCACCCGTAATTATTGCAAAATAAATACAAAAAGTACGCGAAAATACGCGAAAGTACGAGCTATGGGTAAAGTATATATGTAATATATACATGCCCCCCTATACTTAGCGTGTGCTATGTCCTCAGAGCACGAAAAGCGGGGAAAAAGACATAGCTTGTGCTAAGCGTAGGAGAGCTAAAAAACAAAATGTATAGAAGCCGCTCCGACCCCCTATACTTAGGCTCTGGCAGCCTAAGTGTAGAAGATGATCAAAAAATGGGGTGGGCGAGGTTAAGAGGGGAAATGGAGGAGTATATACACGGTGGGCATCGGTCCCCCCTATACTTAGGCTTTGGTCAGCCTATGTATAGGACAAGAGTGGGTGTGAGAACCGATGAGATCTAGAGAATATACAACGAATGGTGAAGAGACTCGGGTCACTCTCCCCCCTATACTTAGGATGTGGTCATCCTAAGTATAGCCATAAAATAAAATGATATGGAGTCGGGGCGAGTGATTCGAATCATTGGGGAGGGAGGGAAAAATATATACAAGAAGGATTAAGAATATACATGGATCAAGAAGGTTTGTGATGAATCTTCTTGCGAGATCGAGGAGGTGGGTAATATACAAGTGTGTCGTTGTCGGTATCGTCCTCAGATGAATAGTAGTGAGGTGAAGGGATTGTCCAACGAGGGTCGACACACGGCTGCTTGCTTAGATACGGCTTAAGAACAACCGAACTAGATAGCTGACAAGAAGAGGGTGAAGGGAGATGAGAGAGACACGCCTTGAGAGGTTCGGGGGAACATCTCGAGGAATCAATTCTCGACTTCCTCTCACTAGATAGCTGACAAGAAGAGGGAGCAACCGTGTTTTTATGTGGAGTCAATTTAGTCTTGGTTGTTTCCTTTGAAGGTCCAGGATGTGGTGCAGTGCTGACCATGGGTTCCTCATCAGACAAGCCACCATATAGATTAGAATATTCCTGAAGGGTCAGCATGCGTCTCGAGAAGGTGCCAGTGATCTCAGTTGGTTTGACATTATTGGGCTCTTGTGTCAGATCATTAAAATGGTCAAGACAATCAGCAAAAATCATGTCCGAATCAATGTCAGCTTGTGGTCGTGAGTCCTCCTTAGATGTTGTTACGGTGGTGGTGCAAGCAGTTGATGAAGTGGAGGTGTGGGGAGTCTCTGATCCAACGGTCGTCCGGACAATCGGTCTCTCAGGTGTAGTAGAGAGGTGGGACTCATCTTCCTCTCGATGGTTACGACTGTCAGCAGATGTACGGGTCACCTTAGAGTAAAGTTTATCAAAGAATGGATGAGGTCGAAGCGCTCCCAATGCTGAAAAATCGATTTCCCGAGTCTCGCAATCTATAGTTGCCTTAGCCAAGGCTAAGAACGGCTTTCCGAGAATAATCGGAGACTGGGTAAACTCTCCTCGATGCTCAATATCAATGATCGTGAAGTCCACATGGAGTAGAGCACCTTGAAAAGTAACGATGACTGGAATGTTTCCTCTCAACCGTTTGATGGATTGATCAGCCAGCTGAACGATCTCTCTTGACTTTCTGATTGGCCTGAGTTTGAGCTTGTCAAACACAGAGGTTGGGAGGATATTTATTGGTGAGTCGTCATCGATTCATGCATGAGTAAAGATGGTATCTTTGATTTCACATTCAACTCGGGGCAACCGCTTTACTCTGCGGCTTTTGGTCTTTCTCCTCATCACCAAGGAGGTGGCCATAGACACTATGTGTCTTTCAGTCCTTGTCCTCTTATTACCCGACCTCTTAGGCATTAATTTACTTCTCACAAATGGTTTGAGGTTGGGAATGTGATCTATGGTCTTTATTAAGGGAAGATTAAAAATCAATTCTTCATCGAGTGCTTCCCTTAGGGCAGGATCCAATTTTTTAGGTCTTTTTCATTTTCAATTTTTATGTGATTTTTTGGTTTTTCAATTTTTTGGTGTTTTGGATAGACGAATGATCAGACTCAAGATTGGAAGGAAAGGGGTTAGTAGAAATGGGAGATAGAATGGACTCCAGCTATACAGAAGATGTGGGTTCCCTAATGCTTGCTTGGTTTTCAACATCAGATCTACTTACATCCTTTTCCACTTTCATTCCCAAGCTAGCAGAAATTGAATGCAATATTTCCATGACATCTCTCAACTTGTTACCTAATGTTTCATTTTTCGCGATAAGTCGAGAAATGTCATCCTCCAAAAAGTTCTCATGACAAATCATGGGAGAGTTCTGCTCAATTGGAGGATAGTGCTGAGATATTGAGGTCTCATTCTCAACATACCTAGACTCTGGCATGTAATGCTGGGTCGAGTATGGACTATCCGAATGACAAATATTGGTCGGAGCCTCATATGATGGAGTCAATGAAGCAGGGACTGATAAGTTTAGGTCATGAGTCCAATCTTGTGAATATATAGGCTCTTCGAATGAAGGCTGGTTAATGGAGGCTTGATCACTAAAGTTAATCACGTTTGGGAAATCAGGATGTGCAGGCCTCCCCATTCCGGATGTTCGATCGACCATGTTATTCCCTAAGGTCAAGACAGGATGCGTATATGTAAATTGTTGTATGGTCCCTACTTGAGGTGAGAACGAAGTATGTGGGGGCATATAATTTTGCCAATCATCCGTCTCAGCAGTGGCTTGCTCTTCATTCGATTCTTTAATTCCTGCAAGCTCTCGAGAATAAGGACATTCAGCCCAAGATGGAAGTGAATCTGGAGTGTTGGAATATGGAGTAGGTGAGAAATGCGAAGAAGTGGAGAAGTCAGTCAAAGTTCTGACTTCATAATCGGGTCGAGATGGAACCGACCACGGGTAAGGGTCTCCCGTGGATGGCGGAGGATACATGGAAGAAGGAGAAGGTGAAGATGAACGGTATATGGTCAAGAAGGATTGACCAGAGGTCTCAGGGTATGGGGACCAATATCCCGACATCTTGAAGAGGAAAGGATTAATATAAGTAGATCGAGGTAGAAAATGAACAATCACACAGGATAACACACGGACAGACGCAAGAGCAAACCCCGAGTTCACACTCAACACGGTGAAGGACCCGAAACCGAATCCGATTAGTCCGGTTGATTTTAAGTGTGATTGTTCAGACAAGATAGCAAAGGTTAGTTGGCCTAGAGGAAAGTCAGCTCAGAGCTGGATGCATCTTCCCTGTTTAACCCGTCGCCTAAGATAACAGCGGTCCTTCCTTTCTTCGCTCCTATCCCAAGTTGATGGATTCAAAGACCTGCCCCTATCTACCTGCAAGAAAGCGGAGGCTGTCAAGGCCGAAACTTCACCCTGGGGGGTTACTGACAACTTGTCACGAAGTACCGCAATTTCACCCCTATCTACCTGAGACAGGCGGAAGCTACTTGGTACTAGTCAGTGAACCTTAATAAATTCAACTTGTGATATTTGCTAGGATTAGTCGGAACGTGATATGGAAGGCGGGGATTTGGGCTCTGCCTTAAGGTGTTCACATACACTCAAGTACCCTCACTCAGCCTGAAAACAAGGTCGGGGATTAATCTCCCGCAAACAAATTTTCCAATTTTATTGTTTTTTCGTCAATAATGTTAGCAATCCTGGTTTTAAGTTTAGTTCTCACTTGTTAGTCCAACCACACAGCACGCCTATCGTCGAGTCCCAATTTCCATTTAAATTAAGTGTGAAAAATAGAGGCACGAAATCGAGAAAAGCCGATGCACGAAAAACTATGATATGTATGCTGAGTAGAGAATACTTACAGTGATCCCTTCGCTTTATGCATGATGCAAAACAGAATTGAAAACTTTTATACTACATGCAAATACTTATAGTGATCCCTTCTCTTTATCACAGATTCATCATGGACCTATTCCTTATTATACTTAGTTGATATGTTTCTATTCTTTATACCCATTTTCTATGTCCTTTGCCATATACTTAGGCTATTTAAAACCTAAGTATAGGGGGGTTTGACCAGTTTTTTTCCCCTTGTCTTTCCTCTTTGTGCTTAGTACGAGCTATGCCTTTCGTTTCACTTTGTGCCATGAGGACATAACACAAGCTAAGTATAGAGGGAGTGTATATATTGCATATATATTTTTATTCATAGCTCGTACTTTCAAATAATTTTTGTATATTTATTACGGACTATGGGTATGAGGATTTGAAAATATTTGCAAAATAGTTTGTAAAATATTTGGAAAATTTTGTATTTATTTTACATGGTTTGAAAAAATGTTTGACAAATTATTTTGAAAAGGGTACAAATTATTTTGACACTATACACATTGTTTTTTATATAGTTTCAAGGTTATTAAAAAAATAAAAATTATAGCCATAAAAAGGGTATAAAATAAATGAATAAAAATAAAACATTACTTCATTTTCTCGTAGATAATTTTAGTTTTCTGAAGGGGTACCTTGGGTGTAACAGTTATCTTTTTGATCTATCGAAATCATAAGGTTGTAAAAAGTTGTCTACTCTCAGTCCCTTGCAAAGTAAATCATGGAGAAGAGCTTAGATGAAATCTATATTTTGGAAGATCAAGTTGATAAAGAGTTATTTAAAAAGAGTGATGCCTATTGAGGAAGATCATCTATTATTTTAAGAGTTGGATATGGAGGAGCCTGCACCATTTCTTAAGGATATGCAGAAGCACAAGGATCATGTTACTTATAAGTTAGGTCATTCTCATATGTCCAACTTTTTGCGTTTTAAGCAAACCCACAGACCTATTGCAGAAAAGAAGGGTTTGATGCGTCTTCCTTCCATTCTAAAAAAATTCAAGTCTCCCCATGTTGTATGGATATTACTTTTGAGGAAGAATAGTATCATTTGAGGCAATTCATGTTTCAAGTCAAGGAAGAGCTTTCCTATTCTGATTCTGAGGTTTATTCTATAAGGATGAGGCAAGTGAAGCATAAGGCAACATGTGATTTAAACCAAGTGTATTCAATTCAGATGTTTGAGGTTGAGAGGCTAAAGTTTGATAGTGTTGTGTTGGTACCCATGTGTTGTTCTTGTATTGTTTATTAGTTCTTTTATGGTTTGTTTTGTTTTGTAGTGTGAAGGGTAAATGTTATTGGTTTTGTTAATAAACAATCTTCTAATTAAATTTTTCTAACTCATTAACTTACTAACTTTTGAATCGGTGTTTCCCTGACACTTTCACTATTAACACAAGTCTTGTTGACATTCGTAACACTTGATTTATGAGATCCAGAAATTCATAGAACATGTCTTAATTGTTAGGGTCTTAGACTTAATAACACATAATTCCAAGTTAGAAAGATTTATATGTTTTATTGCATGCTTAATCTTCTCATTTAAAGAATATGAACAACACTCACATGTACGATTGTATTCATGATGAGATGATATAAGATTCCACTTGAGGGATTGGAATTTGGTATATGAGTTTGGACTCAATTCTATAATGCTCGAGGATGGGATAAAATTAATGAAAGCTTCATGAAACCTGAGTGTTAGTGATATTAGCCATTGTGAGAACCCGGTTCTTATGCTACTCTCTTGATATTGACTTAAGTGCCAGGAAGTGATGAAACTAGATTAGAATTTCTTAATTGATGTGTGCCAATTCTTGTTAAAAGCAGTGGGTCTAGCTAAAACGAAAAGAAAAGGAAAATTTTATAAATAGTACAGAGGAAATCTCAAGCAATACAAAGTCAACATCTAAGATCTTACAACAATGGCAAGTGCTCCCAACCTTTTAAGTGTCCATTTGGACCAAATCTTTGACTTTTTATGAGTCAGGCTAGTACCTCAAAAAGGGCTTTGTATCGTAAGCGATACAAGTCTAGGTGTAAGTATATTAGATACTTAAAGAAGACACACCTCGATGTATACAAGGAAAACAAGTATAGATGACCCAATCTCTTATTACGAACACACTGATTAGCAACAGTAATATATTGTGTTGAGCTAATAAGGCACTTGAGAGAACACATGTTCAATTGAAAGGGAGAGAAGAAATGGCACAAAACAAACCTAATTTTATCCATCATCTTGCCATTCATCTACATCGTTAAGTCTGACAAACTAAAGAGATGGTGGATTGAAGCAAGATTGGATTTATTCCCTAGTGTTAAGAGTTGGGTCCTTAGGAGAATCTCTTATACTGGAACTTTAGGTGACATCTATATATATTTATATTTATACTTTGAGAGTCTGATGATTAAAGAAATTGAATTCCGTTTGCTTAAGACCCGGTTTAACTTAGAGTTTTAAGATCTCTAAAACTAAGTGTTCTGGATTGATCAAGCCGTGTATCTTCACATGCAAATGTCTTGGATTTCACTAACTCACTAATGCTCTAATTCATTCTTTATTTGTAAGCTCGTGGACAAGTTTAGGTTAAGTATTGGGGGTGATAAATCTCGTATTTATCAACATATTTTCACTATATAATCACTCTAGCTTACGAAAAACATTAATATTAACTAATATTTAACTTTAATTAATAATTATTATGTTGTAAATAATTAACCCTAATCATTATATATTAAATAACCCTATTATTGTACCTATATTTTATGTGTTCTTATTTATTAAAAATCCAATACAAAATAGACTAATATTTACATAATTAATTTAAAATTAAATATAAATTAAAAATCTAAAAGAATAACAAAAGGAATAAAATAAATCATTATAATTCATTAAAAATACTTGGAAAAATGTTTTCTATGCATAGATGACTTCTTGTCTCTTTGAGTTCTGCATGAAAGTTGTAGATCTCATTGAGATCTAGAACTTCCATATTGATGATTTTTTATAATTATTCCTTTATATATTCCTTTTTATTTTACATTAATTTTGGGCATTTGGAATTTTATGATTGGTCCACGTAGCCCAATCAGATAATTCCACATGTCATCTCTTTATTCTCTTCCACCTAATTTTCATGACCATTAGATCTTTCATCTCCTCTCATCTTTATCGTTCACGCCCGCCTCTTCAGAGATCGTTTGATCATATTGATCAAGCGGCCTTGATCTCTCAACGTGAGACCAAATCTAGGACTTTAGATCTAAATCAGACAGTCAGGAATTCGTCTTCCCCAATGTACCCTTTCGCCCCTCTCTTCCATCAACCTCTCAACTACATATTCTCTCTCCTTTTCTCCAACCATTCCCGACAACCTCCCATGTTGATTCAACCACCATTTTCTTCTTCTAACTTCCCTTATCCATAATACCCATCGAACTTCCTTTAACAATAACTCCTCTAACTTTTGGTAGTGGTTGAAAGAACTACTTGGGAACTGTAGTTGACTTCTCCTCCACTACAAACTCCCTTGTCTGACTGCCTCAGCTACTATCCGCCATTTCCTGAGAGTTTCCCCTGGCCCATAACTTCTCTAAATGATAGTTAAAGAATCCCTTTGTGATCAACGATGATGTGAAGACTCTAGCAAGATCCTCAAACTATTTGTTATGTTACAGCGTCCAACGATGGTGCTTGAGCTTCAAACCTTAGACAACTTTGTGAAGCGAGGACCATGAAGCTCTAAAGCTTCGTATAAGGCCTAGATTTAACACCAAATCCATCATCATCTTCCTTTCATTTCAAGGTAAGTGTTTGATCTTTCATGTCTTCATCTTTTTTATATTTTCTTTTGATTCATACAATTATCGATTTTATTATCTATAACTACAAAAACCTTCACCAATCACTTCAGATACACACGTGAACTCCAGTTATATCTTTCCAATTATCCATGCTTATGATGACTTCATCCCTTTCTTCCTCCTGAATTGAGGAAGAACCCATTGGTGTTCATATCCTTCATAGTCATAGAACCCTCAGTTAGCAATGCGAGCCCGAGATGACCCATTCCAACAATAAATGTTATTTTTTTGTTTTGATTTATCAATAAAAGTTATTGATTTGTTTTCACTCCCTTTCTGAGATTAAGTGAATAAATGCACTATAAGGTCCCTCTGTATAATTAGGGTTATGTACCATGGCCATCTTAATAATCATATAGTTGTTGATTCAGTAATAGAATCATACTGGTGTTTGGATGAATATCTAAGGAGTTAGATTGAGGACTCATCAAACACCGTCAAATGATTGTTAAGAGATGATCTCCAGCCTGAGTAGGAGATGAATCCTTTCTCATTTAGGTTGATATCTGACCGACCTCTTGATGCAGGTCATCTGCATAGGAATTGAGATTTGGAGGTGTCAGATTAGTTAAGTCAAAGGGTTGACTTAATGCGATCGAGATAACCAAACTCCTATGTCGAATACTGTCATGATATAGGCACACATCCTCTAACCGGAGACAGATGTATTGTTATATGTCTGAATATGTACATTTGGCTGATCAATAGGTTGATGACCTAACCATGGTCTACACACCGGCGAGATGATGTGCATGTAAGGGTATATGAGTGATACGATCTCTCAAAGGGATCATACAGGTTCAATTCTGAACCGGAAGACATGAGCTCACTCATGAGGTATTAAGACCGATCAAATTCCATGCATGGTCCTCATGCTTTAGAAGCATGAAAAGAATTTGAAGGTATGATTGGAAAGCATATGATCAGTACCAAATCCCAGTGACCAAGATTGAGAAACTTGATGATGAAATCCTAAAGATGACAATGTAAAATTGATCTATATCTTCGGGTTGATCACATGTCTTCCTGTATGCAGGATATATAGGTATTAGGTATACTTGAGGGTGATGTGATCATAATCGATTTTATAACCAAGACGCTTCCATTCCAAGGGAGTGATGAAACATGTGTGGATTTTAGTGACTCCTCTCAGTAGAGAAGTAATATGATCTTGGTGCAAGTGTCGGACATTGATCTGAATGAGATTCAGATGCAATGAGAAGATTAGATTTACGGCCTTGATTAAATTAAGCATCTTTGAGAGGTCCCTGAGATCTGGATATGAGATGTGATCTCAATATTCAAGTCACTATACGTGGAATAATACAATCTTCCTGTCCTTATCTCCAAGTATCTGCGGAGAAAGCGCATTAATCTTGAAAGAGTTCAAGAATATTTCCATGGTTGAATTATATATGAGCATTGAGGAGTTGATATAATTAAATGTGATTTAATTATCATGAATAATGTGAATTTGATTCGCAATATCGAAATTCATGAGAATGATTATCCAATGTAATTAAATGTGATTTAATTAATGTGGATATGGATAATGTGGATAGCACTATCCAATTATCTATGTATATTATAAATATGATTTATAATATATATTAGAGAGAGAATTATGTGATCTATATTTGTTGATTAATTGTTAATGTGAATTGGATTCACACTGAATGATTAGTTGAAAATATAATTACATTTAGTTTTGGGTTGTGAATAAGATTCACATAATTTCAATGGCTTGGTTTATATTTTTCACAAGATAATTTGGAATTATTTTGTGAAAAATTATCTACGACAAGAGTCATAGGAGATATCATGAGATAATGAGATCTCTTGATATTTTGGGGAGATAGACCCTTTCCTCTCAAGAGGAGTGGACGGCTATAACTCTCCATGTGGAGAGGAGTAGCCGTCCCCCCTATTTTAGGGATGGATGTTGGTCTTCTCATTATCCTATCTCTAGTCAAATGTGATTTAATTTGATAAAATTATATTGATTTATCAATATAAGTGAATTTAAATTAAGTCACTTAATATTGTGTTTTTATAACAACATCTTAGCCGTTGAAAGAAACACAAATCAATCTCATCCATTGATTGTTTGTTCTCTATGGATTGGGATCCATGGACTCCCAAAACCCTACATAAAAAAAGGCATCTCTTGCTCTTTGAGTTACGCCATCTCGATGACGTCTCTCTCTCTCCCTCTCATTCTCACGCATACTCCATCCCTTCTCTCTTTGAGTGGTCCTCCACTCTCATAAAGGATAGGTCGTCTTCGCCGTCGTGCCCGCTTCGACAACTGTTGGATCTCCGTTTTCTTTGGTGCGTGGCGCTCGTGAAGAATGCATTCGATCTCATGAGACGAGATCAGGAGATCCATCATTTGGATCAACGACTTGGATTACGAGAAGCACACGACTCAACCCCACGCTCGCAAAGGTCTCCTCTGACGGATCAGACTTGAGACAGGAGGTATCTTCGCTTAGAGCCTCGATCGCAACCACACTCCAAAAGGTATTCCTATATCTTGTATGTGGTTAGATGAAACGATCCAAGAAATGTTTTTGGATCATGTGGTTTCATCGTAGAATTTTTAAAAAAATTCCGTTGCACCGAGCAACTAGTGCGACTAGTCGCTCTTCATTGTATACGATACGATGCACATGCTTCCGTGATGTGCTTGAGTATAATCCCATATCCTTCAAGTGGTATTAGAGCCAGGTTGGATGTTTTGGATTCGATCCATAAACCTAGGAATATTTGGGCTCGCGAGGGTTCGTGAAAATGTTATCGCATTTCAATTTTTGCAACCCTATTTTGTGATCAATTTCGGCCATATTTAAAATGTTTAAACATGAATCTATCAATGGATATTGTTCCCAACTAAATAAGGAAAGCGTGGAACTTGAGTTTGCGTAATTTGGCTTCCGTTTGCTGGAGTTATGATCCTTTTAATGACCATATATCCACTGTTTTGGGGATAACGAATAATGACGTAATTAAGATATTAATTACTATTTTAAAATGCCTGAAAATACGTGCTTATCACATGGTTTCGGTTTTAACTCAAATTATCAATCTCTGGAAATTTAGTTTGCTTAATTTGGATTTAAAATGAAAGAGATATGTTAATTTTAGTTAGTAAGGGTTACTGTTGGAAATTGCATGTTTTTATCAAAAACCTTGTGATCGTCATTTAAGAAACTCATGAAATTAATGGTTAATTTCTTGGAACAATTACGGATAATATTTGAGAAATATTTGGATAATAATTGTTCCCTTAGATGACATTACCTCAACTAATAAATGATTACATTTGATCTAGATCACCAATTGGTTACTTGATACACTTTCAACAAACATGTTACTTGAATAGGTTTGGGAATTTGTCTAGAAAATTTTCTTATAATCAAAATGGTTTTGATTATTACTATATGGTATAAAATCGGTTGAAAAACCGATGATCATCTCAAGTACACAATGATTGATTTGGCATTATCCTTTTCTGAGGTGGATATGGTGTCTAGTTAGAGAGCGTTAGGGTAGCAGGTTGCACTGTGTGCAGTATGTCCCACTCTCGTTGGTACTAGCCATGACAGCGCGTAGGGACTCGATAATGCTGGAGAAATCGTGGTGTATTTATAATTATTAAATTTTAAATAAACACGTACTTTGAGATAATACCATATTTTTCAAGTAACAATTAAGTTTGTTGACTGAATTGGATTGATAATTTATTTATATGATTAAATTAATTATATCCAATTAAAACACTCTATTATGAATAGATGTGTATTTATCTTGGAATAATTAATTATATGAATATGGTTCATGATAATTAGTTGAAATTTGAATAAGAGGTGGAGGATCACATAAGTGAGATCCACTGTCTGCCATCAAGGCGAAGAGTTCTGTCGCCCATATTGTATGTGGAAGACGCTTGTCCAAAGTGACAGCTCCTGCATACAATCCATTTGGATCGGGCTCTCGCTTCTCGAAAGAGTAAGGACGTATGCGTAGTGACCCCAATATCGGGTCCTCATATTATTGAGGCGATATTGGATTGCGCATAGCGAGTTGTATTCTTGTTGACGGTTGGTTCAATTAACAATGGATCAACATCACGTTATGGGTGGTGGGCCCGGGAGTTAAAGACCGAATTGAGAAATGCAAGTTGGACTTGCAAGGCGGAATGTGTTCCCGCTTCTCTTTATTGGAGTTACATGTTCTCATATTATTGGTATGTGACAAAGATATAGAGGAGATCCCAGATCTTGCTAGAGATATAGAGGTAAGTATATCTCTTTCTGTGAAAGTAATCAAGGGAATGAACTTTCAAAGTTGAAAAAGCAAGACTAATTTTATTAAAAATTCTTTAATCAAATGTAATTGAATATATAATTATTTATATGTTCTAATATAGTGCATTCTTAATTTCAGAAAATGAAATCCATGAACCCACCAATCAGTTGACCGGACCAAATTTTTCGGATTGGATCCGAAATTTGGATCTTGTCCTTTCTGCTGAGCGCATCTCCTATGTGATATCAAAGGACAAGAACACAAACCCTAAAACTCATGAAGAAATTTCCTTTAATGATAAATATGATGAAGATCATAATCTGGCATGATGTTATATTCTGGGTTCATTATCCAATGTGCTTCAGAAGCAGCATGTGGAAATGAACACTTGCCAAGAGATCATGCTGAATCTAAAAGATATGTTCGATGATTTAAACCGTACACAATGTTACAATATAATGAAAGAACTTATTCGTTGCAAGATGCAGGAAGGGACCTCTGTCAGAGAACATGCACTCAAAATGTTTGGGTACCTCTCTGAGCTGGAAACCCTGGGAGCTGACATGGACGCAGACATGCAAGATGACTTCATTCTGTTGTCTCTCCCTAAGTCTTTCAACGACTTTCTGGTTACGTACCTCATGAGCAAAGTTGATTTTAGTAATGCTGGGCTATTAGCTGCATTAAAGTCTGTTGAGAACGTAATGAAGAAGGATAGCCCCTCTAGTAGTGCAATGGTTGCATAGGTCAAAGGAAAGCGCGGTCAGAAGCATGGTTTTGGGAAGGGTCTGGCCCAGACGAGAAAGAAGAAGAGTCAAGGAGTTGGATCATCTACCAATGCATCCACTCTGATAGCATCGAATAAAAATGATGTCTGTCATCACTGCAAGAAGCCGGGGCACTAGAAGCGTAATTGTCCGGATTACCTGAAGTTTATCGACAAAGGTAAAGCCCCAGCAGGTATGAAATCTACTTTAATCATTGAAACTAGTTTTCTTGTTGGACGAGAAGGAAGTTGGATTCTAGATTATGGTGCTTCTGTTCATGTATGCAATTTGTTGCATTTGTTTCAGGAAACTAAGAGTCTTGATGAAGGGGAGATAGTCATCTAGATGGGATGTGATGCAAGTGTTGCAGCAGTCGCCGTTGGGACCTGCCGACTATCATTATCTAGTGGAGGACTACTAGTACTTAAAGAGTCTCTTTATGTACCCGAAGTCAGAAGGAATTTAATATATGTATCTAAGCTTGTTAGAGGTGGATATTCATTCCTTTTCTATAATAAAGTAGTCATAAGTCATTATGATAAATATATTGCGGATGGTTTTTTGACTTCCGGTGGACTCTATGAATTGTGTGTTGATGAACATATCATGAATGTTACTACCACTAAGAAAAACCCTAAATGGTCCAGGGAGAATGGAAATCATTCAAACATTATTTGGCATCAAAGGTTTGGCCATTTATCTATTGATAGGATCAATAGATTGATAAAGGATGGACCCTTAGATTTTCTGAAGGTCCAACCTTTGCCTACCTCCAAACATTGTATTTGAGAAAAAATGACTATGATTCCTTTTAGTAACAAGGTTACAAGATGCGAAGGTATTCTTTACCTTATACATAACGATGTATGTGGTCCCTTCAGTACCGCAACTTGAAATAGATATCTATATTACTTGACGTTTATTGATTACCATTCAAGATACGATTTTATCTTCCTGTTACGTCATAAATATGAAACCTTTGAAAAGTTCAAAGAGTTCAAGTCTTCGGTTGATAACCAAATCGATAGGAAGACTAAAAGGATTCGATCTGACCGAGGTGGCGAGTACCTCTCAGATGAATTCAATGAATACCTTAAAGAGAATGGAATTGTCTCCAATCTCACTCCTCCTGGAACCCCCCAACTTAATGGTGTTGCTGAAAGACGCAATAGGACCATCATGGATATGGTCCATTCAATGATGAGTAAGCACATTTACCACTTAGTTTCTGGGGATATGCAGCAGAGACTACAATATATATCATAAACAAGATTCCTAGCAAATCTGTTCCTAAGACTCCTCATGAGATATGGTATGGAACCACACCAAGTGTCAATCACTTGAGAGTTTGGGGTTGTTTGGTTCATGTGAAGAACATGGATGCACGCAAGCTAGAATCTCACACTAGAGAGTGCTGCTTCATTGGGTATGTTAAAGATGGTATTGGATATCAGCTTTATGACCCTAAGACCCAAAGGATTTTCATGTCTAGAGATGTTAGATTTATGGAGGATGACTTCCTTAAAGGTCAAGACAAAAATGAAGTAGAGGAACTCATAGAATTCCCTGAGGATTCTGAGCTTCCTGAACCAGAAATGGAAGAGATAAATAAAGATGAAACACCCATACCTCTTCGAAGGAGTTCAAGGGTGGTTGCACCACCTAAATGGTATGGATTCCATGTGTCAGGAGAGACTGACAATGATCTTACTTCATTTGATGAAGCACTCGCGGATCATGACATGGATAGATGGATGCTAGCAATGAAGTCAGAAATTGACTCCATGTATAAGAATGGTGTATGGACCCTAGAGGATCCATCTGAAGGGGTAAAACCTATACGGGGATCTTTAAGAGGAAAAGGGGACCTGATGGGAAAGTAGAGACTTTCAAGGTACGGCTCGTGGCCAAAGGCTACACATAGAGAGAGGGCATCGACTATGATGACACATTCTCTCATGTGGATATGCTTAAGTCCATCAGGATACTGCTAGCTATAGCTCCATCTCTTGACTACGACATCTGGCAGATGGACATCAAGACATCCTTCATCAATGGATACCTCGAGGAGGATATCAATATGGAGCAGCCCCAAGGCTTCATAACCGAGGAAGGTAAAATATGCAAGCTGAAGAAATCAATCTATGTGCTCAAACGAGCTTCTTGTAGCTGGAACATCATATTTGACGAAACCATAAAGAGTTATGATTTTGTGCAGAATCTTGATGAACCTTGTGTGTACAAGAAGATTAGTGGGAGTATCATTGTGTTTATCGTGCTTTACATAGATGACATCCCTATCATTGGGAATGATACAGGGATGATGACCAGTGTTATGATTTGGCTATCTCATACCTTCGAGATGAAACATCTTGGAGAAGCCTCTTACATCTTAGGTCTGAAGTTGTTTAGAAACCGAGAAAAGAGGTTGTTGGGATTATCACAACATGGCTACATTAAGAAGATTCTTGACGGTTTCCTATGGATAGCTCTAAGAAAGGTTTCCTCCCCTTAAGTCATGGTATTCACCTGTCTAAAGGGATGGCTCCTCAAACTGTTGAGGATTATGGCTGGATGCCCCTATGCATCAGCCCTAGGAAGCTTAATGTACACCATGATGTGTACTAGGCCAAATATCTGCCATGCAGTGGGAGTAGTAAGTCGTTACCAGTCCTGCTATGGAGAGCAACACTAGAATGCAGTGAAGAACATTTTCAAGTATATAAGACGGACGTAAGATTACATCTTGGTCTATGGAGATGGTGATCTCCAAGTCTTGGGATATACAGATTCAGACTTCCAGTCGGATATTGATGATAGAAAGTCGACATCAGGGTTTGTGTTCTTGTTGAACGGTGGTGCTGTGAGCTAGAGAAGCAAGAAGTAGGATACTACGACAGATTCAACAACAGAAGCTGAATACATTACCACATCGGATGCTGCAAAGGAGGCGGTGTGGTTGCACAAGTTCATCCTGGAACTTGGCATAGCTTCCTCTAGATACTCCCATCCCATTACTCTGCGATAACTCGGGAGCCATTGCCCAGGCGAAAGAACCCAGATGGCAAAAAAAGATCAAGCACGTGGAAAGGAAATACCACATCATTCCGGAGATATAAAAGCATGGTGACATCATCATCACCAAGGTGGTCCTTCTGCTGACAACGTTGTTGATCCCCATACCAACCTCTGATATAGAAGGTTTTCGTCCATCATGTAATGAGTCTAGGTTTAAGGATTGTCCTGAATGGTTCTGAGGGCTAGTGGGAGATTGTTATCAATGTGAGCCCGATGCGAACCATTCCAACAATAAATGTTATTGTAATGTTTGATTTATCAATAAAAGTTATTGATTTTTCTAACTCCCTTTCTGAGATTAAGTGAATGAATGCACTATAAGGTCCCTCTATACAATTAGGGTTATGTAACAGGGCCATCTTAATAATCATACAGTTGTTGATTGAGTAGTAGAATCATAGAGGCTGGTGTTTGGATGAATATCTAAGGCGTTTGATTGAGGACTCATCAAACACCGTCAAATGATTGTTAAGAGATGATCTCCAGCCTGAGTAGGAGATGGCAATCCTTTCTCATATAGGTTGATATCTGATCGACCTCTTGATGCATGTCCTCTACATAGGAATAGAGATTTAAAGGTGTCAGATTAGTTAGGTCAATGGGTTGACTTAACGATATCGAGGATAACCAAAGTCCTGTGTCTAATACTGTCACGATATAGGCACGCATCCTCTAACCAGAGACATATGTATTGCTATATGTCTGAGTATGTACATTTGGCAGACCAATAGGTTGATGACCTACCAAAGGTCTATACACCGATGAGCTGATGTGCATGTAAGGGCATATGAGTGATGCAATCTCTCAAAGGGATCATACAAGTTCAATTCTGAACCGGAAGTCATGAGCTCACTCATGAGGTATTGGGACCCGATCAAATTCCATGCATGGTCTTCGTGCTTTAGAAGCACGACAAGAATTTGAAGGTATGATATGTGCTTTTGGAAAGCATATGATCAATACCAAATCTGAATGACCAAGATTGAGAAACTTGATGATGAAACCTTGAAGATGACAGTGTAAAATTGATCTATATCTTCGGGTTGATCATAGGTCTTCCAATATGCAGGATGTACAGGTATTAAGAATACCTGAGGGTGATGTGATCATAATCGATTTTATATCAATGACCTTCCATTCTGAGGGAGTGATGAAACATGTATGGATTTTAAGTGACTCCTCTTAGTAGAGAAGTAATCTGATCTTGGTCCTAGTATTGGACATTGATCTGAATGAGATTCAGATGCAATGAGAAGATTAAATTTGCGGCCTTGATTAAATCAAGCATCTCTGAGAGGTCCGTGAGATCTGGATTTGAGATGTAATCTCAATATCCAAGTCATTATATGTGGAACAATACAATCGACATATCCTTATATCCAAGTATCTGCGGAGAAAGCACATTATTCTTGAAAGAGTTTAAGAATAATTCCATGGTTGAATTATATTTGAGCAATGAGAAGTGGATAATAAACGTGATTTAATTATTATCAATAATGTGAATTTGATTCACATTATCTGAATGCATGAGAATGATTATCCAATGTAACTAAATGTGATTTAATTAATGTGGATATGGATAATGTGGATAGCACTATCGAATTATCCATGTATGTTATAAATACTATTTATAATATATATTACAGAGAGACTTATGTGATTTATATTTGTTAATTAATTGTTAATGTGAATTGGATTCACATTGAACGATCAGTTGAAAATATAATTACATTTAGTTTTGTGTTGTGAACGAGATTCACATAATTTCAATGGCTTGGTTGATATTTTCCACAAGATAATTTGGAATTATTTTTATGAAAAATTATTTATAACAAGAGTCATATGAGATATCATGAGATAGTGAGATCTCATGATATTTTGGGGAGATAGACCCATTCCTCTCAAGAGGAGTGGACAGCTACAACTCTCCATGTGGAGAGGAGTAGTCGTCCCCCCTCTTTTAGGGATGGAAGTTGGCCTTCTCATTACCCTATCTCTAGTCAAATGTGATTTAATTTGAGATTAAATATATTGATTTATAATTATAAATTAATTTAAATTAAATCACTTAATGTTGTATTTTTACAACAACATCTTAGCCGTTGAAAGAAACACAAATCAATCTCATCCATTGATAGTGTGTTCTCCATGGATTGGGATCGATGGACTCCCAAAACCCTATATAAGAAGAGGCATCCCTTGCTCTTTGATTTACGCCATCTCGACGATATCTCTCTCTCCCCCTCTCATTCTCATGCATACTCCATCCCTTCTCTCTTTGAGTGGTCGTTCACTCTCATAAAGGGAAGGTCGTCTTCGTCGTCGTGCCCGCTTTAATGATTGTTGGACTCCGTCTTCTTTGTTACGTGGTGCTCATGAAGAAGGTATTCGATATCGTGAGACGAGATCAGGAGATCCATCACTTGGATCATTGACTTGGATCGTGAGAAGCACACGACTCTTCCTTACGCTCGCAAGCATCTCCTCTGACGGATCGGACTTGAGACATGAGGTCTCTTCGCTTAGAGTCTAGATCGCAACCACGCTCTAAGAGGTATTCCTATATATTGTATGTGGTTAGATTAAATGGTCCAAGAAATGTTCTTGGATTACGTGGTTTCTTCGTAGATTTTTTTTAAAATTTCACTACACCGAGCTACTAGTGCGACAAGTCACTCTTCATCATATACGGTCCGATGCACACGCTTCCATGATGTGCTTGAGGATAATCCCATATCCTTCATCCTCCTCTCATCCCATTAGATATGTTTTTGCTTTGGCTTTGTTTGCTAACTTCTGCAGGAACCACAAGTTCTTCTATGGTTGGACATTGCTCGACGCTATTTTGAGTAGCTTCATCTCTGTAGAGACACCCTCGTGCAATCGATTCATTCATTCTAACTTCTTCATCAGCAATCAAACTTGATCGCCAAGACCTTGTGAAGTTCCCTAAGGCTTTATCGAGGGCAAAGGAGTGAGGAGGGAAGAGGAGACTGTCGGAGCATCGATCTTCCTCTATCGCATGCAGAGGATCTCTATTGAGGGAGGAGAAGCAAACGTCGTTGGATCACCTTAATTTGAGCGTATTCCCATGGCCTAGAAGAAGCCACATAGTATACCAAAAGCTTCGATTCTAGCCGCAGCTTCGAAATGGTTCGACTAAACGCCAAACCTTCAACAATGCCACTTGCTCCGAACCTAGAGCCTCACCCGAATTTGGTATCATGTGCCCAACATACGTGAGGGTGGGCAATTTGCAGGCGTACCCTATCAACTCCCCAAAATAGCAGATAAGTCCCAACCATTTGGATTTTTATATTTTATCCCTAGCGGCTTTATGTATTTGTACTTATCCATACTGTTGTGTGGACCTATTTGTCAGTGTTTTAATTTAGTTTTATTGCATGTATGCCTCTATATGAAATTGGTGTCATTTTCAAGCATGATTTATCCTCTTTACTTTAATGTTATTTATTGATGGATTTGATCTATTGATTATGCATTAAATTACAAAGACTAAGATTCATTTATTTAGACTTTTATTTATGCTTTAAAATTGACATATTTTGCTTATTTAAACATCTTGACGTGCCTCTAGTTCATGTGCTCTAGGAGCCTAATTAAATAATTAGATCATTTATTCACTGATTAGATTGAAGTTTTCGTGCATTAATTCCTTATTGTTCATAATAGGTGTTTAAAAGTGATAGATTGATCTACTTCATTTCAAACTTAGGTTTCTCCATTGAATTAAACTTTGATTGAGTGGTTCAAATTAAGTAACAATTTAATCATGAACAACTTTTGTGTTTTGTGCATCTTGTTTTTGTGCATGTGCATCATTATTGAGCATTTAATATAATTACGTAGTAAGTTAATATCATGTATTGCTAGTTTGTTGCATCACCTTGACCTAGAACACTAATAAATTGCTCAAATAAGTATTAGACACCTACGTTAGATTAAAAAGTGTCCGTGTCCCTGTGTTTGACCATGAACTTACTCATGATAAATTAAGTTGAATCTTCTTCGCAGAGATATCCGATTCAATTCAGAAACTTTTAATTAGCCTGTATTACAACGAGTACAAATTAAGTTAGCCAATTAGCGGTTCATCATAGGAGAATAGTCATTTCATGGTATATGAGTTTATCATGGTCGGCCACATCATCTCTAAAAAGGGAATGGAGGTTGACCCTACCAAGGTGGATGTGATCAAGAAGCTTGATCTGCCAACCAATGTCATGTCAGTGTGTTCCTTCTTAGGGCATGTTGGATTTTATAGGAGATTTATTAAAGATTTTTTGAACATTGTCTTATACACTGAGTTTATTATAGATCACATGTGTCCAGGAGCCTGTGAGCTATTGAAAAGATAGATTATAGAGTCCTATGTTCTATAAGCTTCTGACTAGTCTCTTCCCTTTGAGATCATTACTCGAATTTCACTACAAAAACTGTGTTAGGACAGAGATGAGATGAGATATCATTTGCAATTCACTATTGATGAATCTATGATTCATCACTCTAAAAGTTGAAATTAGAGCTTTGTTCCCGAGTAAATAGCTGCATATTTCCACTTATATTGCATATTTAGCATTTATGCATGCATAAATAATATCTGCATTTTAGCATTCATATTCGCATTAAATAAGAAGCCCAATTCACTCATAAAAATCGCCTGTAAATATTATATTTGTACATATTTTATACTAACTCCAAATCCAATAAAATCAACTCTATAGTGTATATATTACTAACACTAATTAAAGAAGATATCAAAAAATACTAACTTGTAAAATTGACCAATAAAACCCGAGTTCCAGTTTGAAACTAGGAGCCTTAAAATGCACATATCTCTCTCATACAGTGTCTATTTTAGGTCTACTTAAAGTAATATACATTCAAAGACCTTCAAAATGAGACTGTTTCATTAAAATCGAAGATTGTATGCGAAACTTGGGATTTGGGCCCCTATTCTATATTGTACATATTGACCTTTTTGCCCTTTTATTTTATCTTTTTATTTTCTTAATTATTTAAAATCCAAAAAATAGATTAAGTTGTAAATATGCCTTTCATACTTTTTCTATTTTTTTCTTTTTCTCTAGTATTTTATATCTATAAGGTACCTCCCAAAACTACATTTTGTACATATGACTTTTTTTGATTTTCGACCCTTCATGAAAGTTGTAGATCTCATCGAGACGAGCAACTTTTGTGTTGACCACTTTTTGATTTAACCAGTTTTGTTTTTTCTTTTTTATTTTTCTTTGCATTTACTTTTTGAATTTTATGGGAGCGACACGTGGCCGCTTCTGGAGCCGCCACCTATCACCGTATTTTTTTTATTATTCATTAGTTTTGTATTTTATTATTTATTTATTTTATCTTTTTATTTATTTATTTATTTATTTTCGTTTATCTATTTTCTCTTCTTTATTTTTAGTTGCCTACTTATTTTATATATTTTATTTTATTTCCCTTTTACTTCTTCTTCCTTACTTGTCCTCCACTCCAAGTCACCACTTTCTCACCACTCCATTCACTCTACTTCTTCTCTAGCTTCCTTCTCCTCTTCTTTTTATCCCCATCATCCTCCTTCATTTTTTTCATCAGCTAATTAAGAGACGGGAGCCGTCAACCCCCTCGTGTTGTAGGTGACAGTTGCGATACATTTTGGTAGAGCGACGATGGCTATTCCCTTCGGCGAGATCCGTGAATTTTTTATTCACGTTGCAGTAGAACTCCACGTTGGCTGCCAAAGCTTCGGAGCACCCGTCATCTCCTTGAAGCGATGAATGGAGTTGTGCTCGAATCACAGGTAAGTAATCCCTCTCCTTTTCCTTGTCACTTTATTTTTTTATCTCACAATTTTCTTCCTTGTTGTTCATCATCAAACACACCATCACCATCACTACATACATCAAACACACCACCATCATCAAAATATTACCACCACATTTTCATTTCATTTCTACATTTTTTTATTAAAAATATACAAAAGAAATTCACAAAAAAATTTTAAAAAAGAAGAAGAACAGGTCCGCCGCTCCGGCCCTTGCCACCGCGTGACCTTCTGTACCTGTCCCCGCAGCCCCTGTCCTCCAGTCACCGTGCACCACGATCCCCAGGTGCTCCACGCCCCTGCTGCCACCACGACAACCCCGCGCCCTAGCACCACCTCACCGTCCATGCCAGAAAACTGCGCCGCCCGCGCGACTGATCTACTCGTCGCGTCTTAGCCCGTCTGCCGTAGTCCTCTCGCTCCCAGGCCAGTGCCCTATGCTCCAGGCCAGCGCACCCCCTGCCCGTCGTTGCTGGTGCCATGCCCCCGACGGTGACCCAGCAACCGCGCCCGCAGCAGCCCCCGTCGCAACTCGCCATCGCGTGCCCTCCAGCGGCTGGCCACCCTCGCCTACGACTCCTGTCGCAATGCCTAGCCCCCAACTCCATATCCACCGTCCAGCCACAGGCCTCCCTCCACCAGACCTCGTCCTGTCACGCATACCCCCGGGTCGCGCGGCCGCTTCACCGTGCCTCCTCGCAAGCCGCAGCTTCCAACCCTGCGCCACTGTTCGACTGCCCCCGCCGTGTGTGACGCGGCCACATGGTCCCGCTCTCCAGCCGTCGTGCCCACAACGTGCAGTGCTCCGTGCGCACCGCCTAGCGTGCACGCGTCCATTCTTTATTCTGCCAACAGACCTAACTTGGGTTGCAAGTTGGGAACCCACGTGAAGGTCTATTTTTATTTTATTTATTTTTTTATTTATCAAAATTACATGTCAGTTATTTCATGTTAATTTAATTATAGAAGCATCCATGTGCACAACTTGTATTTTAAATTTCGTTTTTCTGTATTGCATAGACACCCCTGCATTGTCACATTAATTTGTACATTATTTTTGCATCAATTTTTAATACAAAAATAGCATTTTGTTGAGTGATAAATTGTGTACATTTTGGCTATTTACTTAGATTTTTATGTGCATTGGATAATTTATTAAAAATCAGAGTTTGACTATATTTTACCCATTTAAACTTTGAAATTCACACATATTCATTTTTCGCTCCAAAAATTGTAAAAAATTAGAGATGATGTGCATGAATGTGCTTTAATTTCTGTCCAAATTTCATCTAAATTAGAGTTGTCTTTTGCATAAAATAAATTCCAGAGTAATTTCTATAATTGATTTTTAATTAAATCGATGAATATTATTTTTAAAAAAATTCTTGGATTGCTAACTTAGATATCTATTTGAGATAATTTTGCTTCTGGATAATTTAATTTTGTGGATTTAATTAAAATTAAATACTAGCAGCCACTCTCTTTTCAGTAAAAAATTCATTAAAAAAATCATAAAGTGTCAGGCAATTCCAAAAAAATCTAGTGTAGCTTTATTTCATTGTGTTTAACTTTAAGTAAAATTTTCATATTTTTTACATTTCATTTGCATGAAAAATTGCATAAAATCCCCAAAAAAGTTTGTATTTTTCATTTGTGCATCTTAATCCCAAAAATTCCAAAAAAATACATTTGCATTTGTCATTAGATTAGGTTTATAGGAAAAATAATTTTGCTGAATTTGGACGAATTTCACATTAAAATTAAATTTGGCTAAGTCGCTTGTTTTCTTAATAACCTAATTCATCCGCATTTGTGCATTAGCATTTTTTATTGCATAAAAAAATTACAAAAATATTCCACTTGGAAAACCATGATCTAATTCATCTGAGTCGATTTGAAGTTGTTCCTTTGCCTCCTTGAGTCGACCCTGGGGCTTGCCCAAGTTAAAAAAACATCAAACTGCACGTACATTCATTCGTTGATTATTCGATTCATGCGGTTAATTTTTGATCGATTCGGATTTATCTGACTTCAATGAAATCATTAATTCGATACTATTAAAAGGATAAAATCTGGGTCAATCAAATGGCACCGTTGCCGGGGAGGAAAATGGCTTAGGATCACTTTAGAAAATTAGATTTACATTTTCCATTCATTCGGGTAGTCTGACCCCCGAATTCATTTGTAATTTTCCATTTTTCCAATTACTTCTCTGCTTATTTTTTTCTCTTTCTCTTTCTAACATAAAATTCCATTTTTTTGTGCAAGGGTCCGATGGAATTGGAGCGACTTTCTTGAAGTCGACGCATTTCGAAGAGCATCGGAGGCCGACGATTTGTGGATGGAGTCAGCTGTTGAGACGCCAAGGAGATCTTTGAAGAGAGATTTTAATTTTCATTAACGTGTAAAAGAAGTCTACATTTATAACGGTTCTCGTTTGGGTTTTCGCATTTGTAAGTAAATAATAAAAAGAGTCTCTGTGTGTTGTGTGGTTGATTGACGTTGGATAGGACCTGCACTCGCGGCTCTTTGAGATTTCTTAGGACTGTTTGTGCTTGTAATGTCTAGGACCACACTTCACCATTAAAAGACGCACTTAGACCATAGGACTTCAACCAAATTTAAATTCATTCTTCATTCGCTAATAGAACTGCCTGTCTGGGAGCGGCTTTTCTCGCTTGTATTCCATTTAGTGTA
Source organism: Ottelia alismoides (assembly GCA_037367405.1). NCBI lineage: Eukaryota > Viridiplantae > Streptophyta > Magnoliopsida > Alismatales > Hydrocharitaceae > Ottelia > Ottelia alismoides. Next base: position 87,531 of record JAZKJV010002853.1, on the reverse strand, counting down.
AAAAATTCAATTCAGTATTGCATCCTGCATTGTAGAGAGCTGGAGGAACTGCAAGTCTTCTTACTCAAGCATTCATCATCGTTTTCTCGATTGCATTGGTTTTTTCCGATTCTCTCTCTCGGTTTTTCTAACCTCAGATAAAGGAATTGGGTCTGGACAGTAGACGTGATTGCTTGTATGGATTAATAACAATGAAAACTAATCTCTAAAATTGAGTCTGCTAATTGAATTGGAATAAAAATATTGACTAAAATTAACCCTTATTTGCAGGAGAGCAACCCCGACCTTGATTTCAGGCTGAGTGAGGGTACAGAGTGTGTGTTCACACCCTAAGCCAGAGCCAAAATCCCCGCCTTCCATATCACATACCCAGATCTGAGAAAATATCACATGCTGAATTATGGGTTCAACTGACTAGCACCAAGTAGCCTCCGCCTGCTTCAGTAGGTAGATAGGGGTGAAATTGTGGTGCACCGCGACAAGTTGCTAGTATCCTCTGCCTGCTCCGGCAGGTAGATAGGGGCGAAGTTAAAGCCTTGTCAACCTCCGCCTACTTCGGTAGGTAGATAGGGGCAGGTCCTTGAATTCTCAGCTAGGGATAGGAGCGAAGAAAGGAAGGGCATTAATATCTTAGGCGACAGATTACACAGGGGAGACGCATTCGTCTTTGAGCCGACTTCCCTATAGGCCGCGCAATCCTTGTTATTTGTCTGAAAAATCACACTTAAAATCAACTAGACTAATCGGACTCAGTTTCTGGTCCTTCACCGTGTTGAGTGTGAACTCAGGGTTTGCTCTTGTGTTTGTCTTTCTGTCGGTCTGTGTGTGTTATCCTGTGTAATTGCATGTTTTCTACTTTGATCTGCTTCAAGATGTCAGGATATTGGTCCCCATACCCTGAGACCTCTGGTCATTCCTCCTCGACCATATACCGTTCATCTTCATCTTCTCCTTCTTCCATGTATCCTCCGCCATCCACGGCAGACCTTTACCCATGGTCGGTTCCACCTCAACCCGATTATGAAGTCAGAACTTCGACTGACTTCTCCACTTCTTCGCATTTCTCACATACTCCCTATTCTAACATACCTGATCCACTTCCATCTTGGGTTGCCTGTCCTTATTCTCAAGAGCTTGCTGGAATCAATGATCCATACAAAGAGCAAGCCACTACTGAGACCTATGACTGGCAGAATTACTCACCCCCACATACCTCATTCTCACCTTAAGTAGGGACCGAACAACAATTCACATATACACATCTCTACTTGACCTTAGGGCAAAACATGGCCGATAGAACATACCGAATGGAGAGGCATGCACCTTATGACCTTCCTGACTTGATTGACCCTAGTAATCAAGCCTGCATTGACCAGCCTTCATATCACAGATTAGGAGAGCCTACAGGGGATTGGACTCATGAATTCAATCTACTAGCCCCCTCTTTATTGACTCCATCATATAATGCTCCGACCAATATCTGTCATTCGGATGGTCTAAACTCAACCCAGAATTACATGCCTATGTTGAGTATGAGAACCCAACATCTCAACAGTATCCTCCAATTGAGCAGAACTCTCCCATGAGTTGTCATGATAATTTTTTGGAGGATGATATTTCTAGACTTATTGAGAAGAATGAATCATTTGGTTCCAAGTTAAAAGATGTCATCGACATATTGCATTCAATTTCTGCCAGTCTGGGTATGAAAGTGGAAAAAAAATAAGTGGATTTGATGTTGAAAACCGATAAAACACAAGGAGAAACACACACTCTGTACAGCTGGAGTCACTTCTACCTTCCTCTTCTACTAATCCCTTACCTTCCAATCCAGAGTCTGACCATTCATCCATCAAAAATACCAAAAAAATTGGAAATTCCAAAAAGACTAAAACAATTGAAAAACCAAAAAATCATATATAAACTAAAAATGACTTTAAAAAATTAGATCCTATCTTAAGGGAAGCACTTGATGAAGAATTGATTTTTAATCTTCCCTTAATAAAGGCCATAGATCACTTCTCCGACCTTAAATGATTAGTGAGAAGTAAATTGATACCCAAGAGGTCAGGCAATAAGAGGACAAGGACTGAAAGACACATAGTGTCTATGGCCAACTCCTTGGTGATGGGGAGAAAGACCAAGAGTCGCAGAGTGAATTGGTTGCCCCGAGTTGAGTTTGAAATCAAAGACACCGTCTTTACCCATGCGAGAATCGATGACGATACACCGATAAATATCCTCCTTATTGGAAATGCGGACCCACGGTGAGCCATTATGCCATAAATGTTATTGCGAATATCATTACCTGATCTGAAATGAAGAATGAATAATTTGCATAATAGGCCCCTTAGTACAATTAGGGTTATGTACCATGGCCATCTTAATGATCATACAGTTGTTGATTCAATTATTGAATCATAGAGGCTGGTGCTTAGATGAATATCTAATGAGTTAGATTGAGGACTCATCAAGCACCGTCAAATGATTGTTAAGAGATGATCTCTAGCCTGAGTAGGAGATGGCAATCCTATCTCAGTTAGGCTTATATCTGACCGACCTCTTGATGCAGGTCCTCTGCATAGGAATAGAGATTCGGAGGTATCAGATGAGTTAGGTCAAAGAGTTGATTTAACGAGATCGAGATAACCAAAGTCCTATATCAAATGCTATCATGATATAGGCACACATCCTCTGACCAGAGACAGATGTGTTACTATATGTTTGAGTATGTACATTTGGCAGACCAATAGGTTGATGACCTAATCAAGGTCTATACACCGGCGCGTTGGTGTGCATATAAGGGCATAGGAGTGATACGATCTCTCAAACTGATCATACAGGTTCAGTTATTGAACCGGAAGACATGAGCTCACTCATGAGATATTGGGAAGAATCAAATTCCATGCGCATGGTCGTCTCGCTTTGGAAGCTTGACTGAATTTGTAGGTTTGATATATACTTTTGGAAAGTATATGATCAAGACCAAGGTATGATATATGCTTTCGGAAAGTATATGATCGATACCAACTCCCAATGATCGAATGAGAAACTTACTGATAAAAATCCTGAAGTAGACAGTGTAATGTTGATCTAATAATTCGGGTTTATTCTGAGTCTTCCAGTATGCAGGATGTACAGGTATTGGGAATACCTGAGGGTGATGTGATCATAAACGATTGTATAACCATGACGCTTCCATTCCTAGGGAGTGATGAAACGGGTTTGGATTTTAGTGACTCCTCTCAGTAGAGAAGTAATCTGATCTTAGTCCAAATGTTGAACATTGATCTAAATGTGATTCAGATGCAATGAGAAGATTAGATTTGCGGTCTTGATTTAATCAAGCATCTATGGGAGGCCCGCGATCTGGATTTGAGATATGATCTCAATATCCATGTCACTATACGTGGAACAATACAATCGCCCTGTCCTTATCTCCAAGTATTCGCGGAGAAAGCGCAATGTCCTTGAAAGAGTTCATGGACAATTCTATTGTTGATATATGTATCCAAGCATTGAGAAAATGGATAATTAAATGAGATTTAATTATCATGAATAATATGAATTTGATTCATATTATAAGGAGAGTTATCTTAGATAATTAAATGTGATTTGTTCATCAAAGATGTAAATAATGTGAATGTGATTCATATTATTTGAGCACATGAGAATAAGTTATCCAATATAATTAAATGTGATTTAATTATTATGGAATAGAATAATGTGGATAGTAACATCCAATTATTCATAATATATTATAAATGTGATTTATAATGTATTAGAGAGATCTAATTATAATTTATATTTGATATTAATTATTAATGTGTATTGGATACACATTATCTAATTAATTGACAATGTAAATTATATGTTGTTTTGGGTTGTGAATATGATTCACATTTTTCTAATGTCAAGATTGCAATATTCTCAAATATAATTGTGAATTATTTTTGATGAATAAAATCCCAACAAAAAGTTGTTGGAAATAAATAATGGAGAATATCAAGGAGGCATGCAATCTCATGGATCTCCATGAGATTGCCTTCCATATGGAAAGGGTGGGCGGCACCCAATTCCAAATAGGAATGGGTGGCTGTCCACATGGAATGTACATGGAGATGTAATCTCCATGTATATTCTCTCCTTATTTATTGGTTTAATTTGGGACTGATTTGTATTTGATTTTGTCAAATATATTTTAATCTAAATTAAATTACAAGTTGTTGGCTTTTAACAACAACAATCTTGACCATTGGATTGACATAAATCAATCTCATCCATTGATTTTATATGTCCCATGGATTGAGATCCATGGATCCCAAAACCTTATAAATAGAGAGGCATACCCATGCTCTCTCTTTACACACAATGCTTGAGAAGCATATCTCTCTCTATCTCTTTCTCTCTACACGCCATCTCTCTCCCTCTCATGGCCATCCACCATGGATGCCCTAGAGAGGTTCTCCATCGCCGCAGCGTCGTCGTTATGATGCCCGATCGTCTGCCCGTGGATCTCTGTCTCCTTCGGTGTGCCTCGCTCGTGAAGAAGACGTTGGATCTCGTGTGTCGAGATCAGGAGATCCACCGCTTGGATCATCAACTTGGATTGCGAGAAGTACGCGGTTCATCCCCGCGCTCGCAAGCGTCTCCTCCGTCGGATCGGACTTGAGACAGGAGGTCTCTTCGTTTAGAGACTCGATCGCAACCACGCTTCAAGAGATAATCCTATTACTTGTTTGTGGTTTAGATGAAATGATCTGAGAAGTGTTCTTGGATCATGGGGTTTCGTCGAATGAAATTTTTTAAATTCCGTTGTATCGAGCAACTAGTGCGACTAGTCGCTCCTCGTCGTATTCGATACGACGCTCACGCTTCCGTGATGCGCTTGAGGATCTAACCATATCCTTCAAGTGGTATCAGAGTCTTAGGTCAATGGTTTTGAATATGATTCGCTAATCGAGGACGACTTGGGTTCGTTAAGGTCACGAAAGTTTTCATCGCATTTGATTTTGCAGATCTATTTAGTAAATAAATTCGGCACTGTTTAAATTGTTTAAACAAGAATTTAATACTTGATTTTTGTTCCCCATTAAATAATGAAACCATAGGATTTGAGTTTGCATAAATCGGATTTCGTATGCTCAAGATATGGTTGTTTTAATGAACATGTATGCACTGTTGCAGGAAATGTAGATCTGAACGTGATTAAGATGTTAATTAATGTTTAGACTTGCCTCGAAATACGTGAAGCCACTTGGGTTCTGTCCTAAATCAAATTAGCAATCCATGAAAATTGATTTTGTCTAATTTGGATTTAATATTATTGAGATATGCTAATTTTAGTAAGTAGGGGTCACTGATGAAATTACATTCCTAATCAAGGACCATGTGATTGTCAATTAATGAAATTAATTGTTAATTTCGAAAAATAATTATGAAAAATATTTGAGAAATATTGGAAGATGATTATTTCCTTAATTGACTTGGCCTCAACCAATTAGTTGATTAGATTTGATCTAGATCATAATTGGAAACACAATCATCAAACTTCTTGCTTGAATAGGATTGGGAATTTGTCTAGCAAATTTCTTTATAATCAAAAACTATTTTGATTACTATATGGTATAATTTTGGTTGAAGAACCGATGATCATCTCAAGTACAAATTAATCAATTTGGCATTATCCTTTCCCGAGGCAGATATGGTGTCTAGTCGGGGATCGCTGGGGTAGCGGGTTGCAACGTATGCGGTCCGTCCCACTCCCGCCGGTACTGGCCATGACAGCGGGTAGGGGCGGGATAATGTCCGAGGGATTAAGTTGTATTTTTTCTAATTATTAAAATACGAATTAATAAGTACTTTGAGAATAATACCATATATATTCAAGTATAGCAATCAAGTTTGATTGATTGAATTGGATTGATAATTAATTTAATATGATTGAATTAATTATATCCAATTAAACCACTCTATTATGAATAGAGTTATTATTTCCCTTGGAAGAATTAATTATGTGAATATGATTCATGATAATTAATTAGAATTTGAATATGATATGGAGGATCACATAAGTGACATCCATGGTCTCCCGTCAAGGCGAAGAGTTTCGTCGCCAGATATTATATGTAGGAGACGCATGTCCGAAGTGACAGCTCCTGCATATGATCCATTTGGATCGGGCTCGTCGCTTATCGAAAGAGTAAGGACATATGCGTAGTGACCCCAATATCGGGTCCTCATATTATTGGGGTGATATTGGATTGTGCATAGCGAGTTGTATTCTTGTTGACGGTTGGTTCAATTAATGACGGGTCAACATCACCTTAGGGGTTGTGGGCCCTGGTATTAAAGACCGAATTGGGAGATGCAAGTTGGACTTGCAAGGCAGAATGTGTTCCGCTTCTTTTTATCTGAGTTGTAGGTTCTCATATTATTGGGATGCAACAAAGATAAGGAAGGAGATCCCAGATCTTGCTTGAGATATAATGGTAAGTATATCTCTTACATTGAAAGTGATTAAGGGAATGAACTTTCATTGTTGACATGGCAAGACAACTTTGATATAAAAATTAATAAATCAAAGTAAAACATGTATATATATACCCTTATGCAAATTTCTTATTTCAGATAATCCTTCATTAAACCCACTCAATATTATACTCAATAATAACCAGTAAAATATCATGGATTGGACTCATGATCCAGATATTGTACTTGCAGTTGGACACATAATGTATGTGGTTGCAATGTGCAAGTTTCCTCATAATAATGAGGAATGATGATTAAATAAGACAATAGGACTGAAACCCTAGGGTTTGTATGTCTCTATAAGTCTTGATCTTATCGAATGTACTTTTGAAGTGACATGTCGATAATGATCGTAATTATTTAATAATCCTTATAAAATTCTAAGAAGATGTTATGGCATACATATGTGCTCTCGACCTTTAATCATGAATGATGTGGTTCTCTACATCATGCAGAATGGTGGCTCTATAAGAGATGATGTATTCAAATTGTTTGAGTACCTACCTGAACCAATATTTTAAGAGTCTAGATGGATGTAGATACGATGAATGTCATCATTCTACTATCTATACTCTAGTTATTCATAAAGCTTCATAATGTTCATATTGTATGAACTTAAATGAAGCTTGTTTAAATGTTGAAATACTCTTATATTGAAATTTTTTATTTTAACATAAGAGATCCTTGGTCTTGAGCAATGGTTGCTTATAGACAAAAGGAGCACAACAGAAGCATGGGTTGGACCCAAGTAGGAAGTATAGTCAAAGAGTTGACTGTACTTCTGTGACTTCCATATAACATCCAAAGAGTTGGATAAATTCCAATACTACAATAAGTTGATGTGTTGATAGTATGACTATCAAATTTATCTAGAATCCTTAGAGAAGGAATCAGATAGTACATCATATTAATCTACATATAATCATTGATATTGACTTACTTATTTGATAAGATAAAGTCTAATAATTGTATCTCAATCTTCTAATGACACATGCAATTGGTTGCATCTGTATTAGAATATTAGAAATTTGATCTTAAGGTTTAATGGTCATCCATGTTGGAATTGATGCAATTGTTGCAACAATCTCTATTGGATTGATAGACTTCTCAATTTCAGTGGGAGCCCTTAGTCATAGAGAATGTCTTTATGATCCAGATATTAGAATACATTATTGTTTATTTCTAAATGTTGGAGATAAACATGAATTCTGAAATTTATCTATCATAAAGAGTTATGATGGATATATATTTCCGATAGTAATCTTACATCTAGCGGACTCCACAAAAATTAGAAATTAATGAATGATTCATTAAGATTTCTAATACTGAAAATTAAACCTTTTAAAGATCAATAGGAGGATAAAGATCATTTGACAATGATCTGGCATCATGTTTTGGACATTTGTCTGTTGATGTGATCAATAGACTGATAAGAGATGAACCTTTATATTGTCTAAATGTTCAAATCTTACATACTTGTGAATATTGTATTCAAGAGTAAAAATGTCCAATACACCCTTCTTTGGGAAAGGTGTAAGATGTCAAGGTATTCAGGATCTCATACATATTGATGTATGTGAATCATATATATCATAGTAAACATTATGGATCTGTGATATCTATTGATGATTATGTATGATATGAGATTTCTTCTCTTCACTTAGAAACCTTTGAAATGGTCAAAGATTTCACAATTTTTGTTTAGAACCAAAGTTTGAAGGATGATTAAATGAATTTGATCTAATCTAGGTAGTCAGTACCTATTAGATGAATTCGTAGAATACCTTATAGGGATATGAATATCATTTCTATCTCACCCCTCCTAATGAACCTTAACTCAATAGAGTTGTAGGGAGATGCAATTGATCATGTGTGACATGGTTTGATCAATGATTAATCTTAGCATAATTATCTCTTAGTTTCCAGGTATATGTATATGTGGTAGAGACTACATTATATACTTAATAAGGTTCCAAGCTAGTAAGCTGAAATCTAGCACCAGAGAGTGCTACTTCATTAGGAAAATAAAGGATGGTATTGGATACCTACTTTATGACCTTGAGATTCTTAAAAGATCTCATCTTTGAGAATATGATTCTTATAGGATGACTCTCTTGAGAATCAAGATGAAAATGAAGAAAAGGAACTCATTTAATCTTGAGAAGATAATGACGCTCCTGAAATCGGAAACTAAATAGACAATTAAAGATGAAACATTAATACCTCTTCAAATAAGTTTAAGGATGGATTCCATGTGTCAGTTGAGTCTGAAAATGATCGGACTTCATGTGATGAAGCTCCTGAGGATCATGACATGGAAAGATGGATGTTAACAATAAAAGTCTAATGTAGACTTCATATACAAGTGTTGTATATGGACCCTCGAGGATCCACCTATATGGGTCAGACTCATTAAGGTGTAAATGGATCTTCAAGAGAAAGAGGTAACCTGATGAGAAGGTAGAGACCTTCAAAGCACGGTTCGTAGTCATGAGCTACACACCGAAGAGAAGACATCGCTCGCGATGAGACTTGCTCTCCAGTGACCTTTCTTTAACACATCAGAATATTGCTAACTGTAGCTACACAACTTGGCTATGACTTCTTCATGATGTGAGTCAAGTTTGCATTCCTCTATGAATACCTCTCTGAGGATATTCATATGAAGTAGCCCCAGGGCTTCAAGATTGAGGAAAGCAAGATGTGCTAGCTGAAGAACTCCATCTTTGGACTCCAATAAGTTTCTTGTAGTTGGGACATAAGATTTGATGAAATTATAAATGTTGTGATTTCAGATAAAATCTTGTTGAACCATGTGAAGCTTAGTGGGAGTGCCATTGTGTTCATCGTGCTAAATGTAGATATTATTCTAATCATTTAGAATGATATAAGAATAAATAATAAGTGTTTATAATTTGGTTGTTCCATACCTTGAGATACGATCTCAAGGATACCTCTTAGATCTTAATTCTAAAGTTGTTCAGAAGCAAAGAGAAGAGGGTATTGGGACCGTCACATTAGTAATACACCTTGGACTTATTCCATTTTCTGGAAAATTCCAACTTCCTCCCCTTAAGATGTGGTAGTGACCTGTCTAAAGAGATAGCTCCTCAAAGAGTTGAGGAAGTGAATGCTAGAACTGCTTGCACTTGTGCATCTGTTACGAGAAGATGAAGTGTATGCTAGATATGTACAAAAAGTCATATGTCTGCCATGCAGTGGGAGTAGTAAACGGTTACTAATCCTACTCTGGAAATAAAACACTTAGTTGCAGTAATAACAATATCTTCAAAGATGATGAAACTTAGAGATAGTGATCTCAAAGACTTATCTTCAAAAGTTTAAGACCTTGTAGATAGTGATCTATAAGGGTCTTAACTGTAGATACCTTAGGAGATAGAGATCTCCAGAAACGAAGATGTTCTAATAAGGATTATGGGAATACTGGTTATGATAATTAATAAGATGTAGTGTCAAGGACACTATAACCGATAAAATTGAGTATTGGTTGCATAAGATGCAACATTCGCATTGGATGCGAGTACTGTTACTAGGAGATATGCAAGTGCCGTAAAAGGACTTGGCGCAGTCTCTTGGGAACAGAGTGACTGATCAGCTTACCTAACTATTTTCTAAATAGCCTATGATTGTCACATGAGTGTGGGTTTAAATGATTAACCCTTTAATGGCTCTTTGGGCTAGTGGGAGATTGTTGGAAATGAGAGCCCACGGCGAGCCATTATGCAATAAATGTTATTACGAATATCATTCCCTGATCTGAAATAAAGAATGAATAATTTGCATAATAGGTGCCTTAGTACAATTACGGTTATGTACCATGGCCATCTTAATGATCATACAGCTGTTGATTCAATTATTGAATCATAGAGGCTGGTGCTTAGATGAATATCTAATGAGTTAGATTGAGGACTCATCAAGCACCGTTAAATGATTGTTAAGAGATGATCTCCAGCCTGAGTAGGAGATGGCAATCCTATCTCAGTTAGGCTTATATCTGACCGACCTCTTGATGCAGGTCCTCTGCATAGGAATAAAGATTCGGAGGTGTCAGATGAGTTAGGTCAAAGAGTTGACTTAACGAGATCGAGATAACCAAAGTCCTATATCATATGCTGTCATGATATAGGCACACATCCTCTGTCCGGAGACAGATGTGTTACTATATGTCTGAGTATGTACATTTGGCAGACCAATAGGTTGATGACCTAATCAAAGTCTATACACCAGCGCGCTGGTGTGCATATAAGGGCATATGAGTGATACGATCTCTCAAAGGGATCATACAGGTTCAGTTACTGAACCGGAAGACATGAGCTCACTCATGAGATATTGGGAAGAATCAAATTCCATGCATATGGTCATCTCGCTTTGGAAGCTTGATTGAATTTGTAGGTTTTGATATATACTTTTGGAAAGTATATGATCAAGACCTAGGTATGATATATGCTTTTGGAAAGTATATGATCGATACCGACTCCCAATGATTGAATGCGAAACTTACTGATAAAAACCCTGAAGTAGACAGTGTAAAGTTGATCAAATACTTCGGGTTTATTCTGAGTCTTCCAGTATGCAGGATGTATAGGTATTGGGAATACCTGAGGGTGATGTGATCATAAACGATTGTATAACCATGACGCTTCCATTCCTATGGAGTGATGAAACGGGTCTAGATTTTAGTGACTCCTCTCAGTAGAGAAGTAATCTGATCTTAGTCCAAATGTTGGACATTGATTTGAATGTGATTCAGATACAATGAGAAGATTAGATTTGCGGTCTTGATTTAATCAAACATCTATGGGAGGCCCGCGATCTGGATTTGAGATATGATCTCAATATCCATGTCACTATACGTGGAACAATACAATCGCCCTGTCCTTATCTCAAAATATTTGCGGAGAAAGCGCATTGTCCTTGAAAGAGTTCATGGATAATTCTATTGTTGATATATGTATCCGAGCATTGAGAAAATGGATAATTAAATGAGATTTAATTATCATGAATAATATGAATTTGATTCATATTATAAGGAGAGTTATCTTAGATAATTAAATGTGATTTGATTATCAAAGATGTAAATAATGTGAATGTGATTCATATTATTTGAGCACATGAGAATAAGTTATCCAATATAATTAAATGTGATTTAATTATTATGGAATAGAATAATGTGGATAGTAATATCCAATTATTCATAATATATTATAAATGTGATTTATAATGTATTAGAGAGATCTATTTATAATTTATATCTGTTGATTAATTATTATGGTGTCTTGGATACACATTGTCTAATTAATTGACAATGTAAATTGTATGTTGTTTTGGGTCGTGAATATGATTCACATTTTTCTAATGTCAAGATTACAATATTCTCAAATATAATTGTGAATTATTTTTTATGAATAAAATCCCAACAAAAAGTTGTTGGAAATAAATAATGGAGAATATCAAGGAGGCATGCAATCTCATGGATCTCCATGAGATTGCCTTCCATATGGAAAGGGTGGGCGGCACCCCATTCCAAATGGGAATGGGTGGCCGTCCACATGGATTGTACATGGACATGTAATCTCCATGTATATTCTCTCCTTATTTATTAGTTTAATATGGGATTGATTTGTATTTGATTTTGTCAAATATATTTTAATCTAAATTAAATTACAAGTTGTTGGTTTTTACCAACAACAATCTTGAACATTGGATTGACATAAATCAATCTCATCCATTGATTTTATATGTCCCATGGATTGAGATCCATGGATCCCAAAACCCTATAAATAGAGAGGCATACCCATGCTCTCTCTTTACACACAATGCTTGAGAAGTATATATCTCTCTTTCTCTTTCTCTTTATACGCCATCTCTCTCCCTCTCATGGCCGTCCACCATGGATGCCCTAGAGAGGTTCTCCATCGCCGCAGCGTCGTCGTTATGCTGCCCAATCGTCTGCTCGTGGATCTCCGTCTCCTTCGGTGTGCCTCACTCGTGAAGAAGATGTTGGATATCGTGTGTCGAGATCAGGAGATCCACTGCTTGGATCATCAACTTGGATTGTGAGAAGTACGCGGTTCATCCCCGCACTCGCAAGCGTCTCCTCCGTCGGATCAGACTTAAGACAGGAGGTCTTTTCATTTAGAGACTCGATCGCAACCACGCTTCAAGAGGTAATCCTATTACTTGTTTGTGGTTTAGACGAAATGATCCGAGAAGTGTTCTTGGATCATGTGGTTTCGTCGAATGAAATTTTTTAAATTCCGCTGCATCGAGCAACTAGTGCGACTAGTCGCTCCTTGTCGTATTCGATACGACGCTCACGCTTCCGTGATGCGCTTGAGGATCTAACCATATCCTTCACTCCCGACCTCTGTGTTTGACAAGCTCAAACTCAGGCCAATCAGAATGTTGAGAGAGCTCATTCAGCTTGCTGATCGATCTGTCAAACGGTCGAGAGGAACCATTTTAGTCATAATAACTTTACAAGGTGCTCTACTCCAGGTAGACTTCACGGTCATTGACATTGAGCACCGAGGAGAGTTTACCCAGTCTCCTATTATTCTCGGGAAGCCATTCTTATCCTTGGCTAAGGCGACTATAAATTGCGAAACTCAGGAAATTGTATTTACAGCATTCGGAGCGCTTCGACCTCACCCATTCTTTGATACACTTTACTCTAACGTGACCCGCATATCAGCTGACAGTCATGACCATTGAGAGGTAGATGAGTCCCACCTCTCTGCTACAACTGAGAGACCGATTGTCCGGACGACCGTTGGTTCAGAGACTCCCCACACCTCCATTTCACCAACTGCTTGCACACTACCATGACAGCTTCTGATCAGGACTCACGACCAGAAGCTATCATTGAGTCAGATACGACCTTTGTTGATTGCCTTGACCATTTTGATGATCCGACATAAGATCCCAATAATGCCAAGCCAGCTGAGATCACTAGCACCTTCTCGAGATGCGTGCTGACCCTTCAGGAATATTACAACCTATATGGTGACTCGTCTGATGAGGAACCCATGGTCAGCACCGCACCACATCCCGGACCTTGAAAGGAAAAAACTAAGACTAAATTTACTCCAAATAAAAACACAGTTGCTCCTTCCTCTTGTTGGTTATCTAGTGAGAGGAAGTCGAGAATTGATTCCTTAAGGTGTTCCCAAGAACTCTCAAGGCGCATCTCTCTCATCTCCCTCTCAGTGATTCTGGTTCTAGAAAACCGATAAGAAAGTTTCCTTCAACATACCAGAGAAGGAATTTTCTGAGGAGTCCTCATCGTGTCCGGATGAGGTGATTTATATGAGTGAGCTCAGTTCGGATGTTCTTAAGCTGTATCTAACAAGCAGTCGTGTGTCGACCCTCGTTGGACGATCCCTTCACCTCACTATTATTCATCTGAGGATGATTTTGACATCGACACACTTGTATATTCCTCAGTTCCTCATTCACGCAAGAAGGTTTGCCACAAACCAATCCTTGTATATTCTCACTCCTTCTTGTCTACATTTTCTTTCCCTCCCTCCCTAGTGATTCGAATCACTCGCCCCGACTCCATATCATTTCATTTTATGGCTACACTTAGGATGACTAGATCCTAAGTATAGGAGAGTGACCCAAGTCTCTTCATCATTCTATGTACATTCTACAGATCTCATCGATTCTCACACTCACTCCTATCCTATACTTAGGCTGACCAGAGCCTAAGTATAGGGGGGACTGATGCTCGCCATGTATATACTCATCCATTTCTCCTCTTGACCTCGACCGCCATGTTTTTGTTCTTTTAAACTTAGGCTACCAGAGCCTAAGTAAAGGGGGTGGGACGACTTCTATACTTTTTATTATTTTAGCTCTCCTACGCTTAGCACGAGATATGTATTTTTCCTCACTTTTTGTGTTCTGAGGACATAGCACATGTTAAGTATAAGGGTGTGTGTATATATTACATATATACTTTACCCATAGCTCGTACTTTTGCGTATTTTCGCATATTTTTGTATATAATTATGGTGTGGGTAAAAAGTAATTTTTTTTGTAAAATACATGTATATTTGTATTACTCTTGTATAATTTTGTGAAAAAAAATCATCAAAAATCAAAGGCTTCTTATTTACTCTTGCAAATCATCCATGCATTTAAAAAGAAATAAAAAAGATTCTTGCATTCATCTACATAGCATGTCATCAGCACCTCATGTGCATATTTAGCATATGCAAAGTGAAAAGTTAGTGGGTTCTGAACCAAGTCAAGAATATATGTTGAGGATGGACTTGATTTGACCTTAATCTACCTAATTTCAGAGGAACCTTATACGAACTGGACTTAAGATTTTTCAGGTCAAGTGATTTAATTCTTTGAGTCTGCAAGTGTATGTTCACATGTCATCTTGACTAGTCTAAATAGAATATCTCAAACACACACAGGATTCTTATAGACAGTGACCTAACTTGGACAAGCACTATGCACATAGCTCTTCATTGATGAGGTAGTGAGGAGGTAGAATCCTTTGGCTTGGAGTAGCACATGGGTGGAAACATCCGTCCTCTAGGGAGGGAAGTGCATCTCAACCTAGTTTGGTGATGTTGACATCTAAGGAAGGGATGTTGTGGGTTGCAATAATGCTTCAAAAGAGGGATAGTCTACTGGTTCAAAAGGAAAAACTCCTGATGCACATGCTGCACCTTGTATATAGTTCGAAAAAAATGCTAGAACTCCAAAAAAAAGTAGACATGCTAGATTGAAAATAGAATACATGCCGGAGTATGTATATTAGCAAGAAGTATGCAGCTGGATGACTTGGCTACACTGGTCAGGCATCCTGGTATATGTAGCCACACTGCCTATTGTCCATTCTTCTCTCCACCCCCTCTTCTTGAGTCGGTCGCACTTGAACTTAGAAGGGAATACCCCGCTCCGCGAGGAAAGAGTTGCTAGACCGAGGAATTAGAGTTACCTTGTTAGAGGAGGATGTTTCTTTGCCATTTAGGATGTGGAGAGCTATATTTCACATACACAGTACAAGTAAGATTCATGGTCTTCAGAAATTTGCGTGTGAGGATTTGTTCTGACCTGACTGTTGAGGCGTCTTGAATAGAAGACTTGTGGAACTTGAAGGCTATTAGGTTTTAAATTCAAATCCCAATAAGGTTCTGCCACATAATTAATCCAAAGGTCGAGTCAAACTCCATTTTCATCTTTTGTTCATGACCTTGGTATGGAACCCAAAATCATTTCACTTTTGCATTTAAATTTAGTTGCTCCGAGACGAGAAAGGTTTAAGTACAGGGGGTTGATGAATCTGTGATTCATCACTCTAAATGTTGAAAATAGAGCTTTGTTCCTGAGTAATTAGCTGCATATTTCCGCTTATATTGCATAATTAGCATTCATGCATGCATAAATAATATCTGTGTTTTAGCATTCATATTTGCATTAAATAAGAAGCCCAATTCACTTGTAAAAATCACCTGTAAATGTCATATTTGTATCTATTTTATACTAACTCCAAATCCAATAAAATCAACTCTATAGTTTATATATTAATAACACTAATTAAAGAAAAACATAAAAAAATACTAACTTGTAAAAATGACCAATAAAACCCGAGCCCAAGTTTGAAACTAGGAGCCTTAAAGCGCACATATATCTCCCATATAGTGTTCGATTTAGGTATACTCACTTTTAAAGTAATACACATTCAAACACCTTCAAAATGAGACTAATTTCATTAAAATCAGAGATCGTGTGTGAAACTTGTGTTTTGGGCCCCTATTGTATATATTGACCTTTTTGCCTTTTTATTTTATCTTTTTATTTCCTTAATTACTAAAAATCCAAAAAAATATATTAAGTTCTAAATATTTATTTCATATTTTCTCTATATTTATTTTGATTTTTCTCTTATTTAAAAATGACAAAAAATTACAAAATATAAAATGCGGTATTTTATATCTACAAGGTACCACCCAAAAATACATTTTGTACATATGACTTCTTTTGATTTTCAGCCCTTCACGAATTTGTCGATCTCGTCGAGACAAGCAACTTTCATGTTGATACTTTTTTATTTAGCCCCTTTTGTTATTTCTTTTCGATTTTTCTTTGCATTTATTTTTTTGAATTTTCTTGGAGTGGCACGTGGCAACTCCTGGAGCCGCCACGTGTCACTCTCTTTTTAATTTATTAATTTCGTATTTTATTATTTATTTATTTTATTTTATTTATTATTTATTTTCTTTTATCTATTTTCTCTTCTTTATTTTTAGTAGCCTACTTATTTTATTTATTTTATTTTCCTTTTACTTCTTCTTCCTTACTTGTCTTCCACTCCATGTCACCACTTTCTCCACCACTCCATTCACTCCACATCTTCTCCAACTTCCTTTGCCTCTTCTTTTTATCCCTCTCATCCTCCTTCATTTTTTTTCATCCGCCAATTGAGAGACGGGAGCCATCAGACCCCTCATGTTGTAGGTGACAGTTGCGACACGTTTAGGTAGAGCGACGACAGTTATTCCCTTCGGCGAGATCCGTGAATTTTTTATTCACGTTGCAGCAGAACTCCACGTCGGCTGCTAGAGCTTCGGAGCATCTGCCATCTCCTTGAAGAGACCGGAGTTGCAGCACAACTCCTCCAAAGTGTGGCGAATCACATGTAAGTAATCCCTCTCCTTTTCCTTGTCATTTTTTTTTATCTCACAATTTTCTTCCTTGTTGTTCATCATCAAACACACCATTCACATTCTTGGTTTTGTTTTGATCCCTATTTTATTGTCTTTCATAGAACTATTAATTCCATTGTTAGAGACATTTCTGGACATTAATAAACTAAGGGTTCATTTGTTCACTTTGAGCATCTTTATTCCCATTCATTTATTTTATTTCTCATTAATTTATGTATAAATTTGAGGACATTTATTAGGGAGATTAATTGATAAAGTATCTCTTCGATTAATTAAGGAGGAGGCTATTTGGATTAATTGACTTGGCTTGCTTCTCCACATTCACAATTTTGCATCATTTTCATTATCAATTAAAAATCAATAAAAATATTGCATTTGTTTATTCATTTCCACCGCATAGCATAACATTATTGTCCTTGCATAAAAATTATTTTGCTAAAACTCATGCATCATATTTTCTTTTCGCGATTAATTCCATCTCTTTAAATTAAAACCCATAAAAGGCTGAAGAGCATAAAACACCAAAAATATCCGTTTTTCATCTCTTTGAAACCTTAATTTCTTAGATTATTTAACTATTAATCTTAGACCCTCATATCACATCACTGAGTTTGACCTTGGTATTTACCCAAGTAAAATAAATAAAATTGATCACGCTGAGACATGATTCTCCGTAAGATTTTTCGGTGTGATTATTTTTGATGAAACATTAGATTTCACGACTGCAACTTCGACAACATCATCCTTTAGTTTCTTAAAATTGACATAGGGATTTTAGCGCATCATCAAATTGTGTCGTTACCGAGTAGGTGTACAATTTAGGATAAATTTTTAGGTAATTTAATTTTTAGGTTTTTCTATTCCCGAGTATTCAAACCCCGATCTTCTTTGTTTATTTTCAATATTTTTATCAGTGTTTTCATTTCTTTTCTTTTTATAAATAATTTTTCTGTCAACATATCTCTATCGGAAGTCGACGCAACTCGAAGCGACTGGAATCACAAAGATGTTTTATTTTTTTTGAGAGAGAGTTTAACTTTTATTTTTGTTATTATTTGTAATAATTTAGGTAACTGATCATTTCCAGCGATCTTCATTTGTAGACTCGTGCTTGTACCCAGACTAGACACTCGGCCTATCGGTCCCATTTTGTTGGTGATTGACGTAGTCCTATGTTTGCATCATGACTATTAGAGCTATTGGTTTTATTATTTCGGTCATAGGACTAAGGCGACACTTCCACTATAATTAGATGTACTAGATTGAATCTCAATTATCAAAATTAAATTGTTCTATCACTCACTAATAAAAAGTCTTGTTCTAGGAGCGGTTTTCTGGTGCAATCATATAGATTAAAATTTCAATTCTATTTAGCATCCTGCATAGAGATTGTGAGGAAGCACTGTAAGTATTCTAACTATGCACTCATCAATGTGTTTCTCGTTGCACGGCTTTTTCGATTCTCCCTCAAATTTCATTCACATAGAATTAAAGGAAATTAGAATCCTTGTATAGATGTGTATTGATCTCCACTCCAATTCAAAGTGATAACAATTTAAAATAAGGGGAATGCTAACAGTATTGAGTAATTAAAAACCTGATGAAATTGAATATCATTGTTTGTGGAAGAGTAACCCCATCCTTGCAAGCCGAATATATTGTGCTTGTTGAGAGGTGAGGAGCAGCCCTAGGATAGTGCCCAAAATCCCACCTTTTAATCTTGAATAATTGGACTCATGTCTTGTTTTATCACCAATTTAAAATCGAATAGATAATCGACCGAACTTTCATGGCCTTCCCTGTGTGAGTTGGTGAATTTTGAGGTTGGCATTGTGTATTGAATTGCATGCGTTCAAAGCTCATTGCACTTGCATACATATATCTAGGTTCATAAATCATTTCACCTCCATTTTCAAAGATGTCAGAATACTGGTTTCCATACCCATACTCCATGGGTCGCGGTTACAGGACTTATTCCGACCATCTCTGTCTTCATTCTCATTTCAAAAGAATCCTTTCTTTGAGTTAGTTCTTCCCCATCCATCACACACTCCACCCTCATTCCACCCCACTCCTTCTTCGGTTGAATATTCAAGATATGAACTACTCGTACAACCAAATGAATATTATGTAGACACAATGGAGTGCACAAATTCAAAGATGGACATGAGCATAACCGAATTTGAGAGATAAACATGATTCCTGGTTATGATTGAGAATTCTCTGCTTGAACCATCTCCTACTAGGGATGACTCTCTTCGTACGTGCTACCAGAATTCCTTCGACAGGCCTATGAGAGTTAGAGTCAAGGAAATAGGACTCATAACAAGGTCATTACCATCAAAAATGATTAGCTCATTATTACATGTTGGAGTCACGGATTGTCGAGTACGGTCAACCATCTTCAAGTCATGATACGATAGCAGATGACATAGCTTGACTCAATCAGAAAGCCGATGCTTTGACAAAACAACTTGATAATGTCATCCAAATGGTAAAGGACATAATGAAAATATAAGGAGAAGTGAGGACCATGCAAAGAGAACTCAAGACATTTCATGTGCAAAATCTTCAGACAAATACACCACAAGCATCTGACTAGTCCAGTGACCATTCTACCGACTCCAATAAAAATATCAAGAAAATTGAAAAATAGAAAATTCAAAATAAAATGATAACACTGATATGGAAGCATTTGTAACAATCTGGTCTTAGAGCGTCCATGAATCAAGGCCATAGAGTATGTGCCTGATCTTCAGAGGTTTGTGAAGAGTCGTTTATTACCCAAGAAAACGGGCATAAAGAGATCTAGAACTAAATTTCATTTAATCACTATGGCCAGTTCAATGGTGATGACCAAAAAGAGAAGAAGCCACAGAGTCAAATAGTTAACTAGGGTTACTTGTGAAATTGAGAACACCGAATTTACCCATGTTTAGATTGATGAAGACTCCACCCAAAATATCCTCCTGAACTTTGAGTTTGAGTGACTCGAACTTGGACTAATCAAAAAGACTAGAGTGATCGTTCAATTTCCTGACCCATCCACAAAAAGACTGAGAGGAGTTGTTTAAGTCGTCGTGAGCTTCCAAGGTGCAAAACATTGAGTGGACTTCATTTTCCTGGACATTGAGCACCAATGAGAGTTGTCTGAGTCTCCCATCATTCAAGGAAAGTGGTTCTTAGCCTCTACTAGAGCGACTATCGATTACGAGACTCATGATATTAAATTACCGAACCAGAATCTTAATGATCAAACTCTCAATGACATACCTGACCATGAGATATCCGAATGTGAAACTGACAATCGTGATCAGGAGACTATCACATCACATGATCAGATCTCTCCTCATGAAACACAAACAAAAATGCTAGGAGAGACACCTGAGAAACTGACTATTAAACTAAACTTCTAGTCTCACCGCACCCCTACAAAGAACCACCCTGACTTTGCTCCTATGATGAACCTCGACACATGAACTTATGTGGATTTGGACCAAATTTATGAGGATTATTGGTCCAATTTTTGAGGCGGCTGTAATTCATGAAATACCGGAACCAGTCAAAGAGTCAACTTTTGAAATCTCTTATATTACCAAAACTTCATAACATCAAAAGGTTACATCTTCTACCACCAGGGACAAGCACATAAGATATTCTCAAATTGAGGAATCTCTCCCAAGACGTGCCATGACCCTATAGAAGTAGGTAAATAATTATGGTGATGCATCTAACGAGGAATCCATAGATGCCACAGCTTCCAAATCTGTTTATGTTAGGGAAAAGAATTATGACCATCTTTCCAGAAACAAACCGATCAAGAAAGTCACATTTAACCTTAGAAATCAGGAAACTTCTAAAGATTCCTGGTCAAGTTCCTCATCTAGTCCTCTGGGGGTACACCAGGTAAGCGCAATCAGTACAACAGCTATCTAGGGACACTTACCTTTAGTTGAAAATGGTTGGAGATCCTCTGCGTATGACTATTATTCCTCTGAGGATGACTCTGACGATGGCTAGGATTCATCTTTGTCACATTCTTCATTTCCATATTCCCTCCTGCAACATGCCCAAAATAAAATCCGTCAAAAACATCCTTGAACATTGGCCCCTTCCCCCAGATCTCATCGATTCCCATGTACTACTTCTATAGTTAGGCCATAGACTAAGTATAGGGGGACCCGATGCCCGCTGTATATACCCCTCTAATCCATTTCTTCTCTTGACCACCACATTCTTGCTCCTCTTCTCTACTTAGATGGTCCATAACCTAAATATAGGGGTTGAGCTGACTTTATTTTCTTTTTCACTTTCTTATGCTTATACCGAGCTATAGCTTCTCTGTGTTTCTTATGCTCTGAGGACATAACACCCAGTAAGTATTACGGGGGTATATACATTGTACATATTTTACCCATATCTTGTACTTTCACGTAAGTCTATAATTTTATGAGGTAGGTAACAATCTTGTAAAAAACAAAAAAAATTGAAAATAAATTAAAATTTTTTTCTAAAAATTCTGACTACTAAGCTTAAAATGAGTAGCTACTCTTCAGTGAGGGAATTATAGTCTCCTCTAGTAGAGTGGGTGGTTAAAAGACAACGCATATGACACTATCTTGACATTACATGGGTGGCCTTCTAATGGTCCGTACATACACCCATACTAGATGAAAGTGGATGCAACTATTCATATGAGCTTGGACCAATCATTGTTTCTCCAAAAAAAATTGCAACTAACACTATTATGTCAAGTCATGTGCGCAACGAAAGTTTTGAAATTTATCTTCTTATTTATTTTTATAAAAATCTTGCATGAAAATTTTCTAAAAAAGACATAAAATGTTTGCATTTCATACATTTGCACTTATCCAGTAGTTCATACCTCCGCATTGGTGAAAAGCCTTTGGGTCCTGAACAGAGTTATGAGCAGAAACTGAGAGTGGTCTGGACTTGGCCTTAGTTCACCTAATCATCAGAGGAACTTCACTGAAATATGATTTTAGAAGCTTTAGGTCTTTGACTTAATTCTTTGAGTTCCACATGGCAACGAATAGGCTATGACTCTTAGTGTCTATCTCAGTCTCTTCATTCTGGGTATGACTTCTGAATAGGGAATTGATCTGTACTGTCGCACTATGTACTTAGATCAACTCAAATGGGGTGTTAAAAGACTGTGTGAGTCTCTTTTCTGGTAGCATGGACATCTAATGATCAGAGTACGGGTTGAAATAAAGTTTTCGATGAGGGATGTACTGCTGGCACAATTTTTTCTAAGACCTCAAAACATGTGCAGAAAGAAAGATTCTATTTCCGTAGGGGCACTAAAGATCCATGCTGAACAACTAAAAAAATCCATACCAAAAGAAGCCAACTACCAAATAAATTTATTTGACCACAAAGGTCCAAGCTTCAGACAACCTGCAGATCTTAGCGGAGATTTGCTAAACTGGTTGGCTTCACAAGGAGATGTTTATACACTGGCCACACTCCAGTTTCTTCTTATTCTTCTATCTTCTTCCTCCTTCAATTGTGGACACAACACGTACATGAACTTAGAAGGAAATACCTGACTCACATAGAACGAGTTATTGGAGGAGTGGTTTACGTGGTAGTCCAGCAATCTTGATGGGAAGAGCTAATGCCCTTCACAGACATGGGACAGTTGTTCAATGTTCATGGGGTGTGCTTGGGGAGGAGGATTGATCTAAGATGACTTCTAAGCCGAAACGGTTACAATGATGTGTAGAACTTGGAGGTTGTTGATTTTAAAATCCTAGTTCTCATAGGAGCTCCACCTAACTATAATCCAAAGATCATGTTTAGCTCCATTTTCACCTTTCGCTCATGATCTTGGTATGGAAATCAATCTTATTTCACCTCTTCTTTTATTTAGTTGCTCGTGGAAGAGCAAGGTTTAAATATAGTGGGTTAATGAATCTGTGACTCATCACTCTAATTAGTTGAAAATAGAGCTTCGTCCTGAGAATTTAGTATCATTTACATGTTAACTTCATAAAATTAACTTTCAAGCACTCATAATTAAATTGCATAAATTAAAATTCATGATTGCATTCATAATCATCTTCATATTTTCACCTAACTTCATGCAATTTTAATTAAGTCATGCTAACTCCGATTGACATAAAACCAAATTTGTTCTATACATATCACTAACCTTAATCCATGAAAAATTCTAAAAAAATGCTAACTTATTTATGTGCAAAATAATCTCAAACCCTAATTTTAGAAAAAAATAGACGAAAACTATGATATCTTTCTCATACAATGTCCAAATGAATTCTACTCATTTTTGAATTATTGTTCGTTCAAATATCTACAAATCAAGAACAAATTCAAAAGAATCGGAGTCTATTTCTGAAAATTGGATTTTGGGACCTAACTGTGCATTATGAATATTGGATAATTTTGACCCATCATTTCATGTGCATATTTCACTCATTTAATTATTTTGTTTTTTATTTCTTTAATTTATTCATAGTTTTAATAAAATACATAAAACTAAAAATCCAAAAAATAAAAAAACAATAAAAATGACATGTTCTCATTTAAGCTTATACACCTAATCCACTTGTACATAATCAACCTCCGTAATTTTTTTGACTTACTTAAAATCCATAAAATTCCAAAAAAATCGCATTTGAGTCAATTACATTATTTCATAGCATGTTTGATTTTTACATTCATTTATTTATCCACATAAAATCAAATAAAAATTTCAAAGCTAAAAATTGATATTTTATATGCATAAAAAATTGCATATCTTGCATTATGCATTTCATTTGCACCTGAGTCCTTCATGAGCCTTGTATATCACATTTAGGCACACATTTTTCTTGTAGGTTATTTTTCCGTTGGAGTCCTTCCTCTATTTTTAACCTATTTATTCATACATTTTATACACTGGTCAACTTTCCTAGTCAATACGCCACGTAGCATCATGCTACTGGTCCACTTGGACCTGGTCACCCCTTCGTCTCTCACTCCACGTGTCAAGCACATGCTTTTCCCCTCACCTATCATGTGCCTAGCACGTGATTATGCCAACATATCCCTGTCACATGCCTAGCACATGACTTCTTCCTCCCTCTACTTCATGTGCCCTTCACATGAGGTCTCCTTCCTTCTCCCATCTCATCTCCCGTCATCACAGCTCCACCTTGTTGCGCCTTCCTATTCTGGCCGAATCCCTTTTCTCCTTCCCTCTATTGCGCCACCATGCTCCGATCACTCCATCTTCGAACTCTCTCGTCACATCCCCCTTGACTGACCCCTCTGCCATTACCCAATCACTTCTAACCTGTTATCTTTTTCCAATCCCTTATCCCTTCTCTCCGACAGACACATAATGACTGAAACCCCCTCCTCTTCGGTCTTGACTCCATCTAACCACCTCTCCTTATATCTATTTACGTCGACCATCAAGCCCGTATCATCTTCTACTCTATCCTCTCTAACCACCACACTTTATTCCCTCGCTCCCTATTTAAACTGATCGACATCAACCTTTTACGGGCATTCATCGATCTTCGTTCCTCTACCAACATGAGAGAGAGAGTGCTAGAGAGGGGTTAGTGATAGAGACCCTCCCCCAGGCGAGGACTATCCCATGCGTGATTCACGACCTTCACCGTCGCATAGCTTCTCTGACAGACGAAGCTTAGCTTCATGCTTCACGCCAAGCAACGAGGCGATCAACCGGAGTAAGGCATCCCTCACCCGAACTCAGGCGATTCCCTTCTTCCTCTTCTTATCCTTGTCTTTCTTCTTATCCTCCTAATTTTCATCTTTGATCACCCTCACTTCCCAAACCCATCTCCGATCGACGACGCACAACCATCATCACCACCTCCTCACCTTTTATCATATGTCTTCGTAACCCTTCATCGACACGCCCCTCTCCTCCACCAGCCACCGGAGCTTCTCTTACAACCCTTCACCGGTCTCACTACACTTTCTCGACCTGCCTCGAACTTCACCACTTACTCGTCCCTGACTTCACCAACTTCGCGCACTACCCTCGCCATCAGGAGCTTGCGCCATCATGTAGCCACAACACCGACTGCTCCTATCCATCACAATTCCACCGACCATGGCTGCAACGCACATCCGCCCCGACGACCCAGTCGCTAGGAGCATCATCGCCCCAGTTCAAACCCTTTCTTCCTGGCACCCTCAGATCAAGAACACGAAGGATCTAGGATTCCCATTCTCGCCTAATTCATGGCTATAGGATCCAATCTCATCAGATGCATTTGATCACATCCGAACTTCAGCTCCAAGCCTAACATTTTGGAACACTCGAAGCAACATAATCACGTCATGTGTTGGTCAGGCAATCGAAGCAAGCCTGCGACCCTACCACATGTGCCGCACATGCCTTGGGCAATTTGCAAAGCAACCCCTACTCTTTCTTCAATAGCATGCAGGTCATTATTGGACAAGACCACATGCATAACACGTACTCTCGGAGGGAAAATGCAACAAGGCTCCCATAGATTTTTAGAATTCCAGATCTATCCTTTCCAAGGGTAAATTTCCAGGGCATCCAAGAGACTCTGCATAATTGCTAGAAGGTCCTTTCTAGGGGTATTTTGCAAGACTCTTAATTAATTTTATTACGTTTAAGTCTCTGAACTTCATTTAATTACATCTTGAGTATTATTTATCGGATTTTCACATTCTTGGTTTTGTTTTGATCCCTATCTGATTGTCTTTCATATAGAACTATTAATTCCATTGTTGGAGACATTTTTTAGCATTAATAAATTAGTGGTTCATTTTTTCACTTGAGCATCTTTATTCTCATTCATTCATTTTATTGCTCATTAATTCGTGTATTAATTTGGGGACATTTATTAGGGAGAGTAATTGATAAATTATATCTAAGAATAATTAATGGGGAGGCTATTGGGTTTAATTGACTTGGCTTGTTCCTACACATTGAAAATTTTGAATCATTTTCATTATCATATAAAAATCAACAAAAATATTGCACTTGTTTATTCATTTCTACCGCATAGCATAACATTATCGTTCCTGCATAAAAATTATTTTGCAAAAAACTCATGCGTCATATTTTCTTTTCATAATTAATTACACCTCTTTCAATTAAAACCTATTAAAAGCTGAAAAAGATAAAAAAACAACAAAAACATTCATTCTTCATCTCTTTGAAAACCTAATTTCTTAGATTATTTAATTATTAGTCTAAGATCCTAATATTACCTCCCTGAGTTCGACCTTGGGACTTACCAAAGTAAAATAAATAAAATTGATCGCATTGAGACTTGATTCTCCCTATCATTTCCCAGTGTGATCATTTTTGGCGAATCACTAGATTTCCCATCTACAACTTCGACAACATCATCCATCCATTAGTTTCTAAAATTTAACAAAGGGATTTCTGCGCCTGTCAACCACGATGACCTGCAGTCCGGTGTGACCCATGGCCAAAGTGGTCATACTGTGGCATCACACGATAACCATTCGAGCTTCTGATGGCTTAAGGAGTGATTTAAGACCTAAGGACCCAAGTCCTCAGCCCAAGCCCATCATCCATTGCCGGTGCTCTTCTTCAATGTACAAGTTAAGTCAATTAGTTATTTTGCTTATTTTCTGTCAAATTTTTGCAGCAAGAACAGACGACATTTTTGACATCTAATTGTTCCTTGACCTTTACCATGGAGCTATTGTCCACCCGGGAGGATGTGTCCATCATGATTCTTGTCCTATCACCCCTACCAACTCGATCCATCTTCTCATCTAGTAATTGTAGAAAACCCACCATGGATGCCACCTTCTCCGTACGATTAGGCCTACATCCCACTCATTGGCCTCATGCACACACACTCTACTACACTTTGGACATTTGTTCTAACGATTTGCAGGTGATCGTCCCCTTTAATGATCGAGAATCGGAGAAAAATCCGATCTAGAGCTTCTCCCCATATGGCCAGACAATGACAGCCACCTCCATATGTTTATACACATTCTATGACATACAACGGTCTTCACGAGCATTTCAGGAACCTCCCTTGACCTTAAGGCAAGGCGCAACAATCGAGAGAAGGTTAGGGAGGCATACTGGAGCATCGATGAAGATGATGGAGGGTTGAAGTAACCTCAACAATGGCTGAATACGCTGGATGAGTTCCTATTACCGAAGACAGAGAAGGAGATTGGATGGAGCTTGGAACCTCCGGTCACTGATAAAATTGAATACCAATAGTGGTTAGATAGATATAGCAAAAGCACAGAAGTTGCTAGGAGATGGTTGTTGGACATGCGAGCCTACGGCAAGCCATTATGCAATAAATGTTATTGCAAATCATTCCATGATCTGAAATAAAGAGTAAATAATTGCATTGTAGGTCCCTTAGTACAAGTAGGGTTATGTACCATGGCCATCTTGATGATCATACATTTGTTTATTTAAATATTGAATTATAAAGGCTGGTGCTTGGATGATATCTATGGAGTAAGATTGAGGACTCATCAAGCACTATCAAGTGACTACTAAGAAAGGATCTCCTGCTTGAGAAAGAGATGGTAATCCTTCTATAAAGAGCGATATCTAATCGACCTATTGATGCATGTCCTCTACATAGGAATAGAGATTTGGAAGTGTTAGATAAGTTAGGTTAAAGATTTGACTTAATGAGATCGAGATAACTAAGACATATATCGTATACTATCATGACATAGGCACTCATCCTCTGACCACAGACAGATGTGTTACTATATGTTTGAGTATGTACATTTGCAGACCAATAGGTTGATGATCTAATCAAGGTCTATACACCGACGAGCTGGTATGCATACAAGGGTATATAAGTAATACGATCTCTCAAAGAGATCATACAGGTTCATTACTGATCTGGAAGACATGAGCTCACTCATGAGATATTGGTATCAAATTCCATGCGCGATCATCTCGCTTTGGAAGCTTGACTGAATTTGTAGGTTTGATATATGCTTTTGGAAAGTATATGATCAATACCTTGTTATGATATATGCTTTTGGAAAGTATATGATCGACACTAATGGAAAGTATATGATCGACACCAACTCCCAATGATCAAATGAGAAACTTAATAATAAAACCCTGAAGAAGATAGTCTAAAAGTGATCCAAACTTCAGGTTGATTCTAGGTGTTCTAGTATGTAGGATGTATGGGTATTAGGAATACTCGAGGGTGATGTGATCCTAAGTGATTGTATAAACGTGACGCTTCCATTTTTGGATTTTAGTGACTCCTCTCAATAGAGAAGTAATCTGATCTTAGTTCAAATGTTCGACATTGATCTGAATACGATTGATAAGCAATTATAAGATTAGATTTACGGCTTTGATTAAATCAAACATCTTTGAGAGGTACCCTTGATCTAGAATTGAGATATGATCGTAATATCCAAGTCACTATACATGGAACATACAATCATTGTGTCCTTATCTCCAAGTATCTGCGGAGAGAACGCATTATTCTTGAAAGAGTTCAAGGATAATTTCATTGTTGATAATGTATCTGAGCATTGAGGAAAATTGATAGTTAAATGGGATTTAATTATCATGAATAACACAAAAATGATTTGTATTATTTGGACATAAGAGAAGAGTTATCTAAGATAATTAAATATGATTTAATTATCAAAGATGTGAATAATGTGAATGAGATTCATATTATTTGGGAACATGAGAATAGACATTCAAGATAATTAAATATGATTTAATTTTTATGGATATGAATAATATGGATATCACTATCCATATTAATCATAAATAATATAAATATTATTTATAAAATACTAGTGAGCGTTAATTGTAAATAAGATTTACAAATTAAATGTTGATGTGAATTGGATTCACATTGTACAATTAATTGTAAATGTAATTTACATTTTATCTGGTGGTTGAATTTGATTCATAATTATCAATGATTTTGTTTGCAGTTATCGCAAATAATTTTCAATAAGTATTTGGTGATATTTTATCGACAAAAGATTCCATGAAATAAGATTTTATGTAATAATATTACATTAGGATTGGAGAGAGATCGTCCCTCCAATCAAGGTGGTCGTCCACCATGGATAAGAGGAAGGAGGCTATCTCCTTTTCCCTTACATGGAAGGAGGCTCTCTAGTCCTATTTAATTTGAGAGATTTTTTATTTAATTAAAAATAAATATTTTAAAATTATTTACAACATATTTAATTTTTAAAATTAAACTAATTGTTGTTGTAAATTTTTATAACAAAATCTCAACAATTGATATGAATTAAGAGTGCATCTCCACCATCCAATTTAGTATAAAAGAAAGGGAAGACAAAGCTTTCTCTTTTATACACAACATATAAGAGCAACAAGGCTCTCTCTCTATACACACCAACTCTCTCTCTCTCTCTCTCAACATGTGGCAGTCCATATGTTGACCTAGGGATGCCTACAGTCGTTGCGACATCATTTTGCTGTCGGATCGAATGCTTGTGGATATCCTCTATCTTCTGTTCTTCTTTCTCATAAAGAAGGCATCAGATTTTGAGATACAAAATTAGGAGACTCCTCGCTCAGATCATCAACATGGATTGTGGGAAGCACGTGTCTCATCAACGTGCCCACAAGTACGATCTTCATGGAACCGGGCTTAAGATAAGAGAATCTCCTACTTTAAAGATTAGCGATTGCAACCACGCTCCAAGAGGTATTCCTTGAACTTTCTTGTGATCTTGATGAAATGATTTGAGAAGTGTTCTCGAATCATGTGGTTTCATCTGTTTAAAGTTTTTTAAAATTCCACTGCCTCAAGCAAGTAGTATGGCCAGTCGTACCTGATAGCATATGATGCGATCTTCATGCTTCTGTGATGCGCTCAAGGTTTTCCCCAAAGAATCAGAGTGGTATCAGAGCCTTGGTCAAGGTCTTATATATGATCCAAAACCCTAGGGGAATAAGGTTTGTATTTCATATGCGTGTGGACTCGTTGTTTTTGCATGAGACATAAGATTTGAATTGGTTTTTTATTAAAATAAAACCTATTATTTGTGTTCTATTTTGGTGTATTTTTTGGCTATTAAAATGTATTTATAATGTATAAATATATTCCAATAATAGTAGCCTAATATTGGTACCAAAGTATATAATTGAAATTCGAAGAGTTGCCGCCACAAATTTCATGTATTCGTGGATCTGTAAGAAAATTAATTATTATTATTATTTTCCTATCATTTAAATGAAATGAAAACTTGAATTAAGTGTAAATCAAACCAGCAAACCGTTCGAATTTATTTCGTACGATTCCTACTCTGTTTGCCCTAGATATAGTGGAGATGGGTCGGATGATGATTGGATCATCAAATCTCTTTTCTAAATGTGTTTATCAATCAATGAAAATCACGGAAATTATGAGTTTAACTTGATTGAATTTTATTCTTAATATTTTTGAAAATAATTTATTAAACAACATTGGCTATTGAATGTATGTTTCATGAAAACCCTAGTTTATCCTAAAAAGTTGTAGACAACCTTTACATGTAAAACATGGTTGCCTGATGTGCTTAGAAATTGTAGGATCTCAAAATTGTTTTAAGATGCCTAATATTTCTGAATGATTATTATATGGTATAATATCGATCATCATAATTGATCGATATAACTACAAGTACATTTTTTGTATTGTTCTCAATCGGTATGGTGAAGGTGTCTAGTCAGTGTATGCTGGCTTGGCTTATTAATTAACGCATTACATGTCAAGAAAATGCACCCTCCAATCATAACTCGTGTGTACTGGCCAGATCTATTTTTGAGAAAAAATAATATGAGTAAGTCAAGTTTTACTCTAATTATTAAAATACAAAATAATACATACTTGTGAGAGCTTATCCTATATGGTAATATCAAGCAAACCCTAATTGTTTGTTGGTTGATGGATAGGACTGATAATTGATTTAATATGGTTAAATTAATTAGATTCAATTTAAATAAACACTCTATTATGAATAGAGATGTAATTCCCTTGGAAGAATTGATTATGTAAATATGATTCACAATAATTAACTAAAATTTGAATGGAATACAGAGGATCATATAAATGACATCCATGGTCTCCGGTCAAGGCGAAGGGATTCGTCGCCATGGATTGTATGCTAGAGACGCTCGTCTGAAGTGACAGCTCATACATACAAACGCACATGGATCGTGCTCTTTACTTCTTGAAAGAGTAAGGCTGCATGTGTAGTGAGCCTAATATCAACTTCTCATATTATTGGGGTGATATCGAATTGCGCGTAGCGAGTTTTATTCCTGTTGATAATTGATTCAATTAACAACGGGTTAAATTCACCTTAGGTATGGTGGGCCTAGGTGTTAAAGACCTAATTGGGAAATGTAAGTTGGACTTGCAAGGTGGAATGAGTTCTTGTTTCTTTTTATCCAAATTACAGTTTCTCATATTATTGGGATGTAACAAAGGTAAGAAATGAGATCTCAGATCTTGCTTGAGATATAGTAGTAAGTATGTCTCTTACTTTGAAAGGAAAAAGGGAATGAACTTACAGAGTTGACAAAACAAGACGACTATGATATAAAATCCTTAATCAAACTAAAATATGTATTAATGTAAATATTTCTTGTTTCAGATGACCTACACTAAACCCACTCAAAACTATAATCAATAATAACCATTAAAATATCATGGATTGGATCCATGATCAAGATATTGCACTTGCAGTTGGACACTTAATGTATGTGGTTGCAGTGTGTAAGTTTCCACATAATAATGATGAATGATATTAATTAGACAACAGGACAATAACCTTGGGCTTTTATGTCTCTATAGTTTTGATCTCTCATCAAATGTGATTTGGAAGTATCATTTGATGATGATCGTAATTATCAAAAATCCTTATAAAACATAAGAAGATGTTTTGGCATACATATGTGCTCTGGACATTTAATCGTGATTGACATGGTTCACTACATTATGCAGTACGGTGGCTTGATAAGAGATGATGTACTCAAAATATTTGAGTACCTCCCTGAACCAAAGTCTTTAAGAGTTAAGATGGATGTAGATATGATGAATATCATCATTCTACTATCTATACACTAGTCTTTCATGAAGCTTCATAATATTCATATTGTATTAATTGAATGAATCATGCATAAATGTTGAAATACTCTTATATTGAAATCTTTTGAATTCAACATGAGAGATTCTTTGTCTTAAGCAATAGTTGTTTAAAGATGAAGGAAACACAATGGAAGCATGGGTCTGACCCAAGTGAGAAGGAAAGTCAAGGAGTTGATTGTACTTCTGTAATTTCCACACATATGACATCCGAAGAGTTGGATGAATGCCAATATTGCAACAAGATGATGTATTGATGGTATGACTATCTCGACTATCTAGGATCCTTAGAGAAGAACCCAGATAGTGCAACATAATATTATACATCTACATATAATAATTGAAATTGACATTCTTATTAGATAAGAGAAAAGTCTAATAATTGTATCTCATTCTTCTGATAAACTTGCAATTGGTTGCATATATTTTTAGAAGACTAGAAAATTTGATCTTAAGCTCTAATAGTCATCCACTTGTATGTTGATGCAATTGTTGCAACAGTCTCCATTGGATAGATAGACTTTATATTTTCAGTGGGAGAGCTCTTAGTCTTAGAGAATGTCTCTATGACCTAGATATTAGAATACATTCGTTGTTTATTTCTAAATGTTGGAAATAAACATGCATTCTGTAACAGGCCTATCATAAAGAGTTATGATGGATATATTACAGATAGTAGTCTAACATCTAGAGGACTCTACTAAATTAGAAAATTAAATAATGGTTTAATAACATTTATAAATACTGAAAAACTAAACCTTAAAGGATAAAAATGAGGATAAAGATCATTTGACAATGATCTAGCATCAAGCCTTGGACATATTTCTATTGATAAGATCAATAGACTAGTAAGATATTGAACTTTAGATTGTCTGAAGGTTTAAAACTTGCATAGTTATGAATAGAGATTCAAAGTTAAATGTCCAATGCACCCTTCTTTGGTAATGATGTAAGATGCATAGGTATTCAAGTTCTCATACATATTGATATATGTGGATCATCTGTATCATAATAGATATTAGTGATATGTAATATCTACTAATGATTTTTATGATATGAGATTTCTTCCTTTCACATTACAAACTTTTGAAATGCATAGATGTCACAATTTTGGTTTAGAACCTTTGAAATTCAAAGAATACCTTATTGAGAAAGGAATATAATTCCTATCTCACTCCTAATACACCTAAGCTCAATAGAGTTGTAGCAAGATGCAATTGGATCATGCGTGACATGATTTGATCAATGATGAATATTAACATAATTACCTCTTAGTTTCCAGGTGTATATGTAGCAGAGACTGCAATATATATCCTTAATAAGATTCCATGTAAATCTAGATCTGAAAACCCTTATAAGCTATGGTTTGGAACCTAGCCCTGTGTTGGAGACTTGAGGATTTAGGGTTCTTGGTCCATAACCATGTCAT
The DNA here is from genome assembly GCA_037367405.1 of Ottelia alismoides. NCBI lineage: Eukaryota > Viridiplantae > Streptophyta > Magnoliopsida > Alismatales > Hydrocharitaceae > Ottelia > Ottelia alismoides. Next base: position 53,713 of record JAZKJV010002853.1, on the reverse strand, counting down.
GGATGCAAGTAAGCTGTAATCTAGCACTAGAGACTGCTACTTCATTAGGAATATAAGAATGGTATTGGATACCTACTTTATGACCTTGATATTCTTAATCATCTCTAAGTATGTGATTCTTAGAGGATGACTTCCTTGAGAATTAATATGAAAATGAAGTAAAGGAGCTCATTAAATCTTGAGAAGTTAATGAGGCCCCAAAAATCAAAAATTAAAAGGACAATTAAATATGAAACACTCATAACTATTCAAATAAGTTTGAGGGTGGTAAGAACACCTAAAAGGTATGGATTCCAAGTGTCAGATAGGTCTGACAATGATCTGACTTCATAAGATTAAGCTTCTGAAGATCATGGCATGGAGAGATAGATGTTAGCAATAAGGTCTATAATAGACTTCATACATAAGTGTTGTGTATGGACTCTCGATGATCCGTCTATAAGAGTAAGAACCGTTAGGTGTAAATGGATCTTCAAGAGAAAGAGAAAACCTGATGAGAAGGTAGAGACCTTCAAAGCATGGCTCGTAGTCATGAGCTACACACAGAAAGAAGACATCGCTTGCAATGAGACTTTCTTATTAGTGACCATGCTTAAACCCATCAGAATATTGCTAACTGTATCTACACAACTTGACTATGACATCTGAAAGATGGAAGTCAAGATTTCATTCCTCAATAAATACCTCAACGAGGATATTCATATAAAGTAGCCTCATGGCTTCATGGATCGGAGAATGCAAGTGTAGAACTCCATTTATGGACACAGATGAGCTTTTTATAGTTGGAAAATTAGATTTAATGAAATTATAAATGTTATGATATTCAGATAGGATCTTGATTAACCATGTGAAGCTTAGTGGGGGTGTCATTGTTTTCATCATGCTAAATGTAGATAAAGTCATAATCATTTTAAATGATATAAGGATAATAACAAGTGTTTTATAATATAGTTATCCTTACCTTGAGATGAAAGATCTCATGTATACCTCTCATATCTTAGTTTTTAAGATGTTCAGAAGAAAAAAGAAGAAGGTGTTGGAACTGTCACATTAGTGGTACAACTTAGACAAGATCTATTTTTTGAAAAAACCCAAGGAAGGCTTCCTTCCCTTAAGATATGGTACTGGCCAATATGAAGGGATAGCATATCAAGTGTTGATGATGCCAAAATTGCTTGCCGTTGTGCATCAATTACAAGATGCTTGGTGTATGCTAGATGTGTACAAAAGCCAGATGTCTGCCATGCAGCGGGAATAGTAAACAGTTACTAATCCTACTATGGAGATAAAAACACTTATTTGCAGTAATAAAAAATAGCTTCAAAGAGTACATGCCTTTTTTGAGATAGGGATCGCAAAGTCTTATCTTCAAAAACTTACTCTATAGATAGTGATTTAAAAGATCTTAACTGCAGATGCCATATAAGATTTAAGATTGGGTCATAGCCTTTGGAGATAGAGATCTCCGGGAATAAGGGCACTCTGATAAGGATAATAGATATTACATACCAGTTATAATGATGATTGAGTTGTAGTGTTAAAGACACTACAGCTGCTTGAAGATTGAGTATTGGTTGCATAAGATGCAATATTTGCATTGGAAATGAGCACTATTACTAGGAGATATGCAAGTATCGTAAAAGGACTTGGTGTGGTCTCTTGGTAACATAGTGAATGGTCATCTCACTAAGCTATTTTTCTAAATATCTTATGATTAGCATATGAGTGTCGGTTTAGCGATTAGCCCACTAATGGCTCTTTGGGCTACTCGGAGGTTGTTGGACACACGAGCCCACGATGAGCCATTATGAAATAAATGTTATTGCAAATCATTCCCTGTTCTTACATGAAGAATAACTAATTTGCATTGTAGGTCCCTTATTACAATTAGGGTTATGTACCACGACCGTCTTGATGATCATGCAACTATTGATTCAAATGTTGAATCATAGAGGTTGGTGTTTGGATGATATCTAAAGAGTTGGATTAAAGACTCATCAAGCACCATCAGGTGATTATTAAGAGATGATCTCCATTCTTAGAAGAAGATGGCAATTCTTCTCTAAAGAATGATATCTAACCGACCTCATGATGTAGGTCCTCTGCATATGAAATATTAGAAAAGTTAGGTCAAAGAGTTGATTTAGTGAGATCGAGATAACCAAGACCTTTGTCGTATATATCACGATATAGGCACACATCCTCTAACCAGAGATAGATATGTTACTATATGTTTGAGTATGTATATTTAACAGACTGATATGTTGATGATTTAATCAAGGTCTATACACCGATGAGCTGGTGTGCATACACGGGCATATGATGAATATGATCTCTTAAAGGGATCATATAGGTTCATTACTGAACCAAAAGACATGATCTCACTCATGAGATATTGGGATCAAATTCTGTGCATGGTTATCTCGCTTTGGAAGCTTGAGTGAGTTTGTAGGTTTGATATATGCTTTTGGAAAGTATATGATCAATACCTATGTATGATATATACTTTTGGAAAGTATATGATTGATACCAACTCCCAATGATCAAACGAGAAAAGTAATTATAAAATCTTGAAGAAGATAGTCTAAAGGTGATCTAAAACTTCAGGTTTATTCTAGGTCTTCTAGTATGCATGATGTACTGGTATTAGGAATACTTTAGGGTGATGTGATCATAAACAATTATATAACAGTGGCGCTTCTATTCTCAGGGAGTTATGAAATAGGTTTGGATTTTAGTGACTCCTCTCAATAGAGAAGTAGTCTGATCTTAGTCCTAATGTTGGACATTGATCTGAATGTGATTCAGATGCAATTATAAGATTATTTATGGCTCTGATTCAATCAAACATTTTTGAGAGATCTCCTTGAACTGAATTTGAGATATTATCTCAATATACAAGTAACTATACATGGAACGTACAATCGCCTTTCCCTTATCTCCAAGTGTCTGCGGAGAAAGCGCATTATTCTTGAAAGAGTTAAAGGATAATTTCATTGTTGATAACATATATGAGCATTGAGGGAAAATGATAGTTAAATGTGATTTAATTATCATAAATAATAAGAATATGATTCATATTATTTGGAAATATGAGAAGAGTTAAGATAAGAAAATATGATTTAATTATCAAAGATGTGAATAATGTGAATGAGATTCATATTATTTGGACACATAAGAATAAACGTCCAAGATAATTAAATATGATTTAATTTTCAAGGATATGAATAATAAGGATATCACTATCCACATTAATCATAAATATTATAAATATGATTTACAAATTAAATGTTGACATGAATTGGATTCACATAGTACAATTAGATGTAAATGTAATTTACATTTTATTGAGTGGTTGAATTTGATTCATATTTGTTAGTGGTTTTGTTTGCAATTATCATAAATAATTTGCAATAATTATCTTGTGATATTTTGTTGACAAAATATTCCATGGAATAAAACTTAATGTAATAAGATTACATTAGGATTGTTGAGAGGTCTTCGCTCTCCAATCAAGGTGTTCGTCCATCATGTATAAGTGGGAGGAGGCTATCTCCTTTCCCCTTGCATGGAAGGAGGCTCTCTAGTCATATTTCATTTGGGAGATTTTTGATTTAATTGAAACTAAATTTGTTAAGATTATTTACAATATTTTTAATTTTTTAAATTAAATTAATTATTGTTGTAAATTTTTACACCATAATCTCAATCATTTATTTGAATTAGCAGTGCATCTTCACCACCAATTTAGTATAGAAGAAAGGGTAGACCGAGCCTTTTCTTTTACACATAATATACGAGAGCAACAAGGCTCTCTCTCTACACGCCAAGTCTCTCTCTCCCTCAAAATGTGGTCATCCATATGTTGACCTTGAGATGTTCGTAGTCATCACGAAGCCATTGTGATGCCGAATCGACTGCTCGTAGATCTCCTCCATCTTCGATGCATCTTTCTTGTGAAGGAGTCGAATTTTAGGATACAAAATCATGAGACTCATTGCTCGGATCATCAACATGGATTGCGGGAAGCATGTATCTCATCAACATGCCTATAAGTGTGTTCTTTCTCAGATCGGACTTGAGCCAGGAGAATCACTTACTTTAGATATTAGACATCACAAACACTATTCAAGAGGTATTACTTGAACTCGTTTATGATCTTGATGAAATGATTTGAGAAGTGTTCCCAAATCATGTGATTTTATCAGTTTAATTTTGAAAATCCGCTACCTTGAGCAACTAGTGTGAATAGTGACTCTTGATCGCATATGATGTGATCTTCAATGTTTTGTTATGCGGTTAAGGTTTTTCCCATAGCACCAAAATGGTTAGATGTGAAAGGAAGGGTTTGTTGGAGCGACTAGATGGGGAGCCCTAAGTGTGTCTTCTTCCTTGTAGGAAAAAGAATGTCTCAAGGTGAAGGAGGATCTGAAGAAGGGGGAGGAGTGAACCGTATCGTGCATGAGGATGAGGAATGATTACTGATGTATAGTTACTCAATTAAGTGTGAATGTATGTGTATATGCCCAATAAAATTGGATAAATCGATAATTGGAAAAACTAGGATCAAACCTGAAGAATATGATAAAGAAGACCGGGAATGGAAATGGAGGTATGTGTTGGAGCTCTTGAGGCTCCGTTGTCTTCACTTTACATGCACACAGTGCATGAATCTCGAGCAGCATCAGATGGTTGTGATGATGGTATTGGACTGTTGGATTTCACCAGAGATGGATCCTCAGTCGTCAATAAACTTCACTCTCACTTTCTCTCTCTGTCACATGAGACAAGGAATGGGATCCGAGATCTTCACACATGGGCAGATAGGTGCAAATGGCATCCTCCTCGATAGTTTTGTGAAAGTGCAAGAAGTTGAAAGTGGTTGTTACAACTATTGGTAGTTGTTAGAGCAGAGGTGGTCAGTTGAGACTCGGTAGTTAGTGAAGAAGAGGGCCGCATGGGATGTCGATTGGTACCTAAATAGGTCGAGATGACATATGGAGTGTTGGTGGTTAATCAGAGAAGGTATGCATGTGGAAAGGCACATCTCTTGGAGAAGAATCGCTCGAAGGTTGTCGATGGATAGTAGCTGTTAAATCAAGAGATCCGACGATCGTGAATTGGGAATGGATGGAAGGACTGGAAGCATTTGGTCAAACACTCCATAAAAGATCAGGGATGGCAAGAAAAGGACAATCTGATTAAGAGATCAGACAGTGGAGATGGAATGCATGGCTGAATATAGAGCAAACCATGTAGCTAGCCTAGAAGAAGCCATGTGACCCAATACGAAAATAGAGAAATGAAAAAATAATAAAAATAGAAATAAAATAATAAATGAAGTTAAATCGAAAGGTGTTCTACATGAAAGTTGTGTATTTTTTCAATATATACTACTTTCACGTAGAATCCAAAACCAAAATATATCAATATACATATTTTTATTTTTATATTTTTTATGAATATAAAAATACTTATTTTAATTGGTTTTTTTATTTTGTATTTTTTGAATGGAATTAATATATAATATATGATTTACAATATTATACTATTTTTTGTGTGATTTTGAATATATGGAAAACATAGAATATAAAGGGAACATAAAAACACATATATACAATAGGATAAAACGGTATTTATTTGCAATAATTAACCTTAATTATTCACAAGGTGTACAAAGTTAATAATATTTAATTAGTTGTTAAATCAACTGAATAGGCTACGATAGAGGGTTAAATAATCAAAACAATGCTGATGAATCTGAGACTTATCACTCCCCTATACTTAAACCTTGCTCGTCCTAGAGCAAATAAAGAATGAATAAGTTGAATCCATGACTATGCATGTGAAACACAAGATTTGAAATTCAGATTAAAACTTTCATGTTCCCTAATTATCAGACTCTCTGTATACGTATATGTATAGAAGTATGATATTTAATGTTGACCACAAATACAAGTGTAGAATCTAAGCTTCACTCAAGGTCGGAGGTCACAATCTAAGAAGTCATTCGTAGGACCCAATCCTCAAAGTTTCACTTCATTCCACCATCTCTTTAGTTGTCAAACTTAAGATTGTAAGATGGAATGGTCGGGTGGAGGCTTGTATTCTTATGTCATTTCTTTTCACACTTCATATTAATAAGGATTGCACGAGTGCCATATCAAATACACACTTGTATGTTTACTGTTAATCAATATGTCTTCTAAGAATTCTGAGTCGTATGCACTTGTTTTTCTAGGATACATTGGGGTGTGACTCTTTTGAGTATCTAATATACCTTCAACACCCGGACTTGTATCACTTACAATGAAAATCTCTTTTATCATTCTCGCATGACTCATATGTCCTAATAACTTTGGTTCAAATGGACACTTTGAAAAGGTTGGGGGAGCTTGCCAATAATATAAGCTCTTTTGTATTTTCTTGGAATGTTTAAGCTTTTCTCTTTTTAATACATTTTTTCTCTTTTGGCTAGCTCCACTACTTTTATTAAGTGGGCATATACTGATCAACAATTTTGATGATTTTACATATGCTAGCCCCTAGGTTTTTATCAAGATATTATAGGAACCTTGTTCCCATATTGAATAATGTGTTGACCCTCAGGTTTCATGAAGTAATTCTCAATCTTATCCCATCCTCAAGCATCATAAAATTATGTCCAAACTCAAACCTCTCATCCAAGTTCCTCATGTGAAACATCGACACATGACAATGACTATGTAATAGTGCATGTGTAGTACTGGTCATTTTCCTTTAAGAATAGAGATTCATCGAATAATATAGCATGTATATCTTTCAAACTAGGGAGTTTAAGTTATTAAGTCCAAAGACTCTAATGAACAAGAATGGTCAAACTTTGAATTAAGTGTCATTCTAAACCAAGTATCATGAATTGTACATGTCTTGTGTGACGTAAAGTTGTATAGGATTAAACCACTTATTAGTTAATACTTTAGTTTTCATCCATTTTCATTGTTTTTTTTATTAATTAATTATTTAATTCATTTTTTCTAATGTTTTTCAAACAATTTCACATAATTTCTTTATGTATATACAAATCTTTTTACAAAATAATTTTTAAAACCAATTGCACCCCTTTTATAAACTGTTTGCAAAACATTTTTACAAACACATGTCACATATTTATTCAGAATTTTTAAAATATTTTACAAATAATTTTCAAATAAGTTTCAAATTTAAAGTTCTCATACCCTTAACATATAATGTGATATCAAAATAATGGAGCTATGGATACATTATATATGTAATACACGCATATACACACCCGTATACTTAGCTTGTGTTACGTCCTTATGGCACAAAGTGACATGAAGAACATAGCTCATACTAAATATAGTGAAAAAACAACATGAGAACTAAAACGTGCATTCCCCACTATTCTTAAGCCTTAAATAGTTGAAGTGTAGAAAGTTAATACCGAAGACAACGGTAACAAATGGAAGAGAAGATACAAAAGGAATATACATAACATGGACCCTCAATATTTAGACTTTAAATATCATAAGTAGAAAAGAAAGAATACACAAAGAGGAGGCCGAGAGACACATGATAAATCAGATGTCAGAGTTAAAGGAATCATGTTAACATGAATCTCAATGCTACTGAATCTACTCTAATCTGAATCTCGTATGTTGATGCATCTCATGCGGAGTGGTAGAAATGACATCAAGATCATTAATCCACGTGAAAGAAATATCATCAATATGGACTAACTGTTCATGTGATTTAAAAAAATACTTTAACAATTGTCCATTCACTAAGAAAGAATGTGCACCATCCGTGAATCAGATATCTCTATACTGCCATTGCTATGCACTTCTCTCGCTATGTAAGGACCGTCCATTTTGACTTAAGCTTGCCATGAAAGATCTTCAACTTGACATTGAACAACCATACCCTCTATCCTAGGACTAAGTTCTTGCACAAGATATTTTGATCATGCCATTTCTTTACTTTACCCTTCTAGAGCACATTGTTATAATATGCTTTGTTTCTTATCCTTCTGAGCTCGTTCAGATCTAAGTCTCGACTCTTTTTTTCTTGGTGACTATTCCAATTTTCTTTCTTTATAACCCATTCAGATTTGTGCACTAAGTCAATGGTCAAATGGCATGGCTTGATATAGATGGAATGGGGAAGTACCAAGTGGTGTCTTGTAGGCCATCCTATAAGCCAATAAAACTTGGTCCAATAGGTGGGACAAATTCTTCCTATCAAGATGAACTAGCTTCTGAAATATGCTCTTAACTTCCCTATTAGGATCCTCTACCATTCCAGTTGACTGTGGGAGGTAAGACTAGTAACTCAATGATCAATCCCATAGTACTTAGTCAAACTTTTCATATCACAATTAATAAAGTAGCTACCCCCATTAAAAATGATAACCTTCAGAACTTCGACCATAGAAATGATGTGACCTTTCACAAATTTTCTGGTAGTCTTGCTGTCTACGATTCAAGTTGGGATAGTCTCCACCCATTGTGACAAATAATCAACTACTAATAATATATGCTCGTGTCCATTATTGTTAGGGAAGGGATCCATAAAATCAATGGCAATATCAAAAAATGTCTCCAGTTTCATGGAAATTTCATTTCTTGAACTAATTGTCCCTCCCATTTTTTGACAAATCAATTACAACCTAACAAAATCATATGCATCTCGAAGCATGGTCATACAGTAGAATCCACATTAGAGCACTTTGTGAGTGGTTCGCTTTCTCGAGTGGTGTCCTCCTGCCTCCGCAGTATAGCAGTGAGTAAGGACACTCGGGTATTCCTCTTGAGGAATACACCTTCTTCACACAATATTTGTGCCTTTGACGAAAAGGAACGGATCCTCCCAATGGTAATTCCTCGAATCTGGCTTCAGTCAGTCAGTGCTATTTCTAATCTAACCTTGGGGAACTTGCATGTAGACAAGAAAGTTCACCATGTTGGTATACAATGGGAGTGAGTCAATAACACAATATATGTGCCTTTCAATGGTAATTCCTCGAATCTGACTTCAGTCAGTCAGTTTTATTTCTAATCCAACCTTGGGAAACTTGCATGGAGACAAAAAAGTTCACCATGTTGGTATACTAAGGGAGTGAGTCAATAACACAAGTTGACTCATCTGGGAGAGTCTCTCGAATAGGTTTTGAATCGAGGGAATCCTTCATCTCAAGTAGGGATAAGTCAATGACCATAACATTCTTGACTCTGCATTTATACTTAATCTCCTAATCAAACTCCTTGAGTAATAAAACCCACCAAAGAAGATGTGCCTTCACACCTTTATTTTCCATTAAGTATCGAATGGTTGTGTATCGATATAACTAGTCACCTTAGAACCCAAAAGATAAGATCTAAACTTCTCTAAGGCCCAGACTATTGCGAGCATTTCCTTTTCAATCATTATATAGTTCTTTTGTGCAGGATCCAATATTTTACTCACGTAGTTGATTGACCCGGATTTTATCCTTTTAATAGTATCGAATTAATGATTTTGTTGCAGTCAGATAAATTTGAATCGATCAACAATTAACCACATGAATCGAATAATCAACGAATGAATGTACAGGTAGTTTTATGTTTTTTTAACCTGGGCAAGCCTCAGGGTCGACTCAAGGAGGTAAAGGAACAACTTTGGATCGACTTAGATGAATTAGATCACGATTTTCCAAGTGAGATTTTTTTGTAATTTTTTTATGCAATAAAAAATGTTAATGCACAAATGCAGATGAATTAAGATAATAAGAAAACAAGCAACTTAGCCAAATTTAATTTTAATGTGAAACTAATCTAAATCTAGCCAAATTCGTATTTTTCCTACAAACCTAATACAACAATGCATGCAAATGTATTTTTTTGTAATTTTTGGGCTTAAGATGCACAAATGAAAAATGCAAATTTTTTTGGGTTTTATGCATTTTTTCATGCAAATGAAATGTCAAAATTATGAAAATTTTACTGAAAGTTAAACATGATGAAATAGAGCAACACTAATGTTTTTAGAATTTTTTGATACTTTATGATTTTTTATGAATTTTTTTACTCAAAACAAAGTGGCTGCTAGTATTTAATTTTAAATAAATCCATGAAATTAAATTATCCAGAAGCAAAATTATCTCAAATAGGTATTTAAGTTAACAATCAAGGGACTTGAAATTTTGCAAAAATCTTATTTGTGGATTTAATTAAAAATCAATTAGAGAAATCACTCTAGAATTTGTTTTATGCAAAAGACAACTTCAATTTAGATGAAATTTGGAAAGAAATTAAAGCACATTCAAGCGAATCATCTCTAATTTTTTTACAATTTTTGGAGCGACAAATGAATATATGCGAATTTCAGAGCTTAAATGGGTAAAATATCACTGAATGTCAAAATCTGATTTTTAATAAATTATCCAATGCACATAAAAATCAAAGTAAATAGCCAAAATGTACAGAATTTATCATTCAACAAACTGCTATTTTTTTGTATTAAAAATTGATGAAAAAATAATGTCCAAATTAATATGACAATGCAGGGGTGTCTATGCAATACAGAAAAATGATTTTTAAAATGCAAGTTGTGCACAAGGATGAATTAAATAAATATGAAATAAGTTACATGCAATTTTCACAAATAAAAAAATAAATAAAAATCATGTTCCCAAACTCAGGCCACAATGCAGAAAGCCTCAATGACACGACCTTCTTTGAGGAAACCTAAACCAACAATTGTGACCAAGAGACAAACGCTTAACGTGATTACACCTCTCCTCATGAAATACCGACATATTCCCTAAGAGAGACACCCATGAGATCAACTATTGGACAGACCTCTGATTCTTACAATACCTCCCACCCTACAACTGCTCCTAGGAGGAAACATTATTTAGGAGCTTATGAAGAATTGGATCATATTTCTGAGGAACGTCACGATTATTTAAGTGGTACAATCTTTGAGTTGGTAGTAATTCATGAAATACTTGAGCCATACAAGGAACTGACTAAAAGAAATCTCTGATGTCACCAAAAATCACGATTATCAGGAGGTGACATCAACATCCCCGTCCAACAATCACAAAGCTACTAGGAACATGCTCCCTCGTCTGAAGTCATGTATGACCCTACAAGAATTGGCCGACTTTTACGGGGATTCATCCGACGAAGAACACATAAATGCCATGCTGGTTAATCAGGATAGGGAGATAAAGACTGTCCATCTTCCTCCCAATGCTTTTCAAGGAAACAAACCGACCAAGAAAGTCGTCTTTTACCTTAGACTCCAGCTGATGTCTGAAGAGTCCTCGTCTGGTCCTGAAGTGGTCCATCAGGTAAGTGCAATAAGTACAACTTTGATAAAAGAGCACTTACCTCTGCTTGACAATAGTTGGACATTCTCTTATTTTGACTACTATTTTTCTGAGGACTACTCTGACGATGGTTGGTCCTCTTCATCCTCCCCCTCTTCACCCCCCTCCACATCTCCATATTATCTCCCGCCCCACTCCTGTAAGACGGTTCGTCGCAAACCTCCTTGACCTTGTACATTCGTAAATCTACTCAGTTTCTCATTTGTAATTTTTTGATCATACTTAGGCTGGCCTAAGCCTAAGTATAGGGGGACCGGTACCATTGTGTGTACTTCACTTTTATTATTTCTCCTCATCCTCAACTGCCTCATTTCATGCTTTTCTTCTATGCTTAGTCCCTCAAAAGACTAAGTATAAGGGAGCATGTCGACTTCTTTTCTTTTTCTTTTATCTATACTTAGTATGAGTTATGTCCACATTTCACATTGTGCCATGAGGGCATAGCACAAGCTAAGTATAGGGGGTATGTTTGTATATTTTCTATATACTATATCCATAGATCGTACTTTAATTATTTTCATTAAACATCGGGGAGGGGTACACCTAGTGTTTATTATGTATAATACACTAATTCTTTCTATAAATAACACTTGGTTTTCAAAAAGAAAAAAAAGAGAGAAAAAACAACAAAAAACTTTCGAGGCTTGAAGATTTGAAGACATTGGATTTCTGAGATCTTGAGAGATTGAGTTATCCAGACTTAGTCATTAAGGTTTTTGAACTTAATAATCCACACTTCCCTAGTTTGAAGATTTGAGCGCTATATTGCACTCTTCATCTCTACCTTCTAAAGAATATGGTAAGCACATCACTTTCACAACTACATGATTGATGAGATGACTTGAGTTATCACTTGAGGAACTAGGGATGGTGATTTGAGTCTAAACATGATTTAATGGTGCTCGAGGATGGGATAAAGTTAATGAAGGCTTCAAGAAACTTGAGTGTCAACAAAACCCCGGTCGCTATATGAACAAGTTCGCATGCAATCGTTTGATATTGACCTATGTTCCATGGTGTGATGAAACATAAATAAATTGTTGATCCATGTCCGCCAACTCTTGTTAAAAGCAGTGGAGCTAGCCAAAAAGAAAAGAAAAGAATGAAATATTCAAAGAAAAGCTAAACCATTATAAAGTCACGTTCTATGAGCTTCCACCAAAGGTGAGCGCTCCCAACCATTTTTAAAGTGGCCACATGGACCAAACACTATTAAGACCAATGAGTCGAACTAGCACCATAAAAGAGCTTTGCATCGTATAGTGATACAAGTCCAGGTCTCGAAGCTTTCTTAGATACTCAAAAGAGACACACCCTGGTGTACTCCAAGAAAAACAAGAGCAGACAACTCCGAATTCTCTTGATGGGTATATTGATCAATAATAAAAATATACAAGTGTTGAGTAATAAGGCACTTGAGAGGCCCCTTGTTCCAATGTGAGGGAGAGAAATGTATGCACAATCCTATGCCCTCCATCATCTGGCCGTCCATCTACACTTTCAAGTCTAACAAACTAATGAGACAGTTAATTGAAGCAAGAACCGACTTATTCCCTAGTGTTGAGGATCAGGTTTATATGAGAGTCTCATGAATTAAGACTTTGGGTGACATCTTGACTCAACTCTTATGAATGCAGTACACTAAAAGTCATATTCTTATATTATAAGTACAAACGGAGAGTCTGATAAATAGAGAAGTTGGATTCCTTTTGATTAAAGCATGGTTGAGCCTAGAGATTTGGGATCACTCAAATTAAGAGTCTTCGATGAATTGAGCCTTGAATGCACAATCAGGATTTCATCCAACTATGTCATTCATCCATTGATGCTCGGGGACAAACATGGTTTAAGTATAGGGGTATGATGAATCTCGGACTCATCATGCTAAAATTTGTCAATTAGGCCATGTTCCCCAAAATCCATATGAATTTAATAATTAATATAGCATCATTAGCATCCATACATGTGTTAATAATATTCGCATTTCATCATGCATAATAGCATCAAAAATCCAAGCGTAAATTGGCCTAAAAAACTGCTAACTTTCATATTTTTATTTAATTCATCCTAACTCCGATTGACCTAAAACTACCTCCATTGTGTAGATATTACTAATAAGAATAAATAAATAATACAAAAAATTTACTAACTCAAATAAGTGTCAAATAAACCCAAGTTCTAATTTCACATCAGACATACTTAAACACGCATATCTTCCTCATACAGTGTCCGATTTTGGTCTACTCACTTTAAAGTACTCCTTTTTCAAATACCTTCAAAACAAGATCAATTTCATAAAATTCGGAGCTCATATGTGAAAGTTGGGTTGTGGGCCTCTTTTGCGTATTTTATCCTTTTGTTATTTTTTACCTGAGTTTTTATGTACATAATTAACCCTTTTAATTTTATTTCTTATTATTTGTGTTCTTTTATTAAAGTTTTATCAGGCAGCATAAATTTCTAATTCTAGATCAAGAATGAAATCAAAGAAACTGACAGTGTCTGAGTGTCCTTTGTGAGTCTGTATAAAAATCTCTTATTTCGTACTTTTATTTTATTTCTCTATTTTCTTATTTATGAAAAATCCAAAAAAATAGATTAATGTGTAATTAAGTATCTTTTATTTTATCGTATTTATTCTAAAAATTTTATACTCTTTTAAGACTACAAAAAAAATTACAGAACCCCCAAAAGTAGGCTTTCTATACACATGTAGAACCTCCAAAAATACCACTTTGCACAGTTGACCTCTTTTGCTCCAGTGTCCTTTATGAAAGTTGTAGATCTCGCCGAAAAAAAGAGAAAATTTTTTGATCTGAGGACTCCGTCTATTTTTCTTCCTCTTTTTATTTTGAAATTTTTTCGGGGTGACACATGGCAGCCCCTGGGCGTGCCACATGGCACCCCCTCTCTCCCCTTTTTTTCCGGTCACGTGCAATGCATGTGATCCGTCGTTCCTCTTTATCTCACCTTGGTTATGTGCGGAGCATGTGACCCGTTACCCCACTTCGGTTATGCGCAATGCACGTGACCTCGCCCCCTCTCCTTCCTCTTCGCAGCCATTCACCCGCTCCCTCCTCCTCCCTCGTCATGGTCACCAGCGCCTCCCCCACTCTCTCCAGCCATTACGAAGCTAGCTCCTCGCAACCTCCGGCCGTTACCCAAAGGTCCCACCTCCTCTATAAAGCCACCCCTTCGTCTTCCCTCTTCCCTATCCATCCTTCTCCCTTGCATGGCCGATGATAGAGGCTTGAATTGTCACAGCGTGATCCAGAGCTCCAAGCTCTGTTGCAGACTCATCGAGCTGCTAAGCTCATCGCCTCACCGAACGGCTCGAGCAAGGACATCTGGAGTGAGCCCCTGCTCCTCCTCTCCCAGGCGTTCCTCCACCACCATCCCCAGGCAATTTCATCTGTGCTTCCTCGATCTCCCTGCATCACCAACGCACATTTCTTCTACTTCTTCTATGTTTACCTTCCTCGTGTTGCTCTACTCGTTTGTTTCCTCACTCCTCAACCACCCGCCTTGCTCCATCCAACACCTTTAGCTCCAGTCTCACTAAGATCAAAGCTTAGCTCCGTGCCCTCACCACCGCTAGGAGCATCGCCCCCATCTCCCCCTTCAATTTCGCTAACCTTGCAGGTGCTCGACCCTACTCACAACTCCTCCATCCTAGAGCTTCGTCAACCATAAACGTTTACAGCATCCTTTCTATCATTGTTCTTCTACTAACCCTTACAGATGGCCATGCAAGACGGAGCTTCGTCGCTCTCCCACCACTGCGGCACTCGCCGTGCGCACACCACCCTCGCTCCTCTCGATTTCGTCAGCCCTTGTTGCCTCCAGCCACTGTTGGATTGGTCCATCCAAGCCCTTTATCTAATGGTTGCTTGATCAACACACCATCGATGCCCTCGTTATCTAGCAGCCGTCGGATCAAGCTTATAACCTTGATCCAACGGCCCTAAGGCAGCCACGTGGCCACCGAACCAAGCATGCCAGCCATGAGGCTCAGCCAAATCCGAACCTCTCTGCAGCACTCGGACTCTTGACCCGAGCCTCCGCCTTGCCTCTCGAACCTCCTATGCACGTGCACCGCACGTGTGTGTAGAGGTAATTTGCATCCAGACCCCTGCCACTCCTGAGATTTGTAGAAGAGCCCCCGCTTGCAAGAAGTACGTGCAACTCACATGGATTGGGAGGTAAAATTGCAGGAAGGCCCTTGTAAATTGCAAAAATTTCTTATAGCTCCTCCTAGCCCAGAGTCACATGCCCCGCATGTGCACGTGGGCAATTTACGGGGAGACCCCTCCGGATTTTGTTATTTACAGATAAGTCCCTTCATGGACCACTTTGAAGGGAAAATTTTATTCTATTTCCATTTCAGTCCCTGTAATTTCAATTTAGCATATATTTTTCATCCAAACTTTGATTTTAGCATACAATGTGTCGTTTTGAAGCTTATTATATGCTCTTTCATATTACATTCTTGTGGACAGATCAAAGAATATTTATTGATGATGATTATTTGAGGAGTGATTTTGATTTATGTAGGCTAATAATTGACATATTTTATGGAATATTTTATGGAGAAAACTAACAGGAATTCGGTTGTGGAATCTAATTTGATTAATTCCTTCTGATTATTGATGATTTTTCCTACAGAATTAATCTTTTGTAGGGGTATAATTAAGGTTTATTCCTTTAATATTATTGTCCATTATTTTAGGAATTAAATCTCAGGGATTTTAAGGATAGATATTCTACCTCGACATTATCATTTATCAAGTTAACATGAGGATGAATCAATCTATTGTCTCCTTGGCTTGCAGACTGGTATTAATTCGAATATTTTTTATGAAACTATATTTTTTGATCTGTGAATAACTTTCGAGGATAGTGATCAATATTTTTGGATTAAAAATCATAAATCACAGATCCTACACTCCATCATCTGCTCTGTTTAAATTTTCTTCATATTACATCATCAATTTATTATATCTTTATTTTCTGATATAGAAATTAATCGAACATTTAATTAATTATTTAAATTAATTTAAGACCATGCAACTAAAAATCGTTGTTCCATGTGTTCGACTTTGGTAGACTTGCCAAGTAAAAATACTCCACAACATTCAAAGATTGTGGTTTTTGATTGACCGGAGATCATCTCCTATACTACAATTATCTATAACTGAAAGGAAATTTTCGAGCTCATCAAATGGTGTTGTTGTCGGGAAACGACACATTTTTAGTGTTTTAAATTATATTCTGTAACTACTTTTTGTGAAATTATTTTCTGTGTTATTTTTTTTCCTTTATTTTCATTTTTTGCAATATATTTTGCATCTTTCTCTCACGTCGGATACTAACCACAATTTCTCTCTTCGCAGGGATAACTCGGAGCAAAATATTTTGACAAAATTAAGGATCTGCCGAGAAGATTGTTTCTATTTTTGTGAGAGAGAGTTACTTTACCTTTTAATTTCTATAAAAGTCACAAGGTCCCTCTCTCTGAACCATGATAATTTGTAATAATTCGGACTGGACTCTCTGGGGTATGGCATAGAATTTAGGAGCACATATGCTAGATTAGATTATTTTTGCTTGTCTCGTAAATTTTAGGACACTCTTTTGCTAATTATACACACTATAGATTGTTCAACATTATCCAAATTGAAATCTATTCTTCCCGCTAATAGAACTATCTGCCTAGGGTGTTTTTCCTTTGTGCATATCATTTAATGTATTTTAAAAAACCATGTATTGCATCTTGCATGAAGAACGCGAGGAATCACTATAAGTCTACGTCTTAAGCACGCATCATTGATTTACGCTTGAATTGGGTTTTTTCTATTTCCCTCCTCAGGTTTTACAACTTAAGAATTAAAAGAATTGGGACTGCTCTTTAGGCGTGAATTTCTGTCTCATCTAAGACCTCAATGATAATCTTAATCTAAAATCGGTACTGCTAATCAAGGTGACTGTAAATAAAATTGACATAAAATTAACCTTTGTGTTCGGTGGAGAAAAACCCACTCATTGTTTATAAGGATCAGATCGCACACTTAGGGTAGAGCTAAATCTAAAAATTTTCATTCAGACTACTATATTTAGAAACAGCTAGCTACTTTTCAGTGAGCGAACTTCGGATATTCGTTTTACGGTCTGACTTCCCTTAGTGGAGTGGGTGATTTAGAGGGCACTATCCATGACTCTGTCCTCAAGTAACATGGGTAGCTGTCTAACGATTTGTACTTACACATGTACTGGCTGAAAAAAGATGCAACTAGATGTATGAACTCGGGACAGTCTTCGTGAAATATTTCGATACCTTACAGCTCCGTGTAATCTTTAAGATTATTTGATCATTAAATTAAAATTGAAAAGATAAGCAGTCGAATCCTGATGTCCCTTCACAAGTGTCGAGTGGGTAAATCAACGAGTTTGTTTGTCTTGTGCTCGTTTTCCTCCCTGTTTGGATTATCTTCTTCTTCTTCTTCCATTCCACCATGTATTTTCTATCCACCTCATATACAAACCCTGAAGTTGGAACTTCGACTGACTCCGCCACTTCTTCATACTTCTCACCTTCTACATGTTCTTACCCACCCAATACCCTCCCATACCAGTCTAGCACACCTTATACCCAAAAGTTTGCTAGCCAATATGACATATTTTTTAAGCAAACTACTGTTGAGAATGATGATCGGTCGACAAGCATGGGTCAAGATTACACCTATACACCTTTGACCTGGAAACTTCCTGATGACGGCCAAATAGAGAGGCCTCCACCTTATATTCACTCTAACTGGATCGAATCTCATATGCCCTCTCGTTCTGCACTCAATGAGCCCTCATATAGAGAGAATGGGATTCAGGATCCAACTCCAGCTTCTCATTGTCGGTAGATACTCGGTTTTGACGCTCAGACTGTCGTAAACCCATACTCAACTCAGAAATGCATGCCTATGTCTAGGCATGCTGAGTATGGAACCTCCACCTCTCAGCAGAATCATTCTAACCATTCCATTAATCTTCCCAAGCAAGCAGGGGGGATGAATACTCGTAAATCAAAAGAAATGTGGAAGAATTGAGGAATGAATTCGGAAAAGCGTTGGAAGCAGAAAAAATAGAATGTGCTAAACTTGGTATCAAGGTGTATTCAAGTGGAGATGATCTCAAGGACAAAAATGATACTATGGCAACAACATCACCCGTACAACTGGAGTCACAACCACCACTGAGCATTATACCAAAAATACCAAAAAAATGAAAAATAGAAAATTCAAAAAAATTGGACAATTCTGAAATGGAAGCATTTTGCAAGAGCATGATCTTAGAGCTTCCATTGATCAAGGCCATAGAATATGTGCTCGATCTTAAGCAATTTGTGAAGAGTCGACTAAATCCTAAAAAGATGAGCAAGAAGCGATCCAGGATTGAATATCATATCATATCTATGGCCAGTTCTTTGGTGAGGAATCGGAAAACCAAGAGCTGCAAAGTCAACCAGTTGACTCGGATTATGTGTGAAATTAAGGATTCTATATTCACTCATGTTCGGTTAGATGATGACTCCATATTAAACATCCTCCCCAAGTCTGTCTTTGACAAACTCAAACTCGGAAAACTAAAAAAGACTAGGGTAGTTGTTCAATTGCCTGATCAATCCACCAAAAGACCACAGGGGATTGTTTCGGTCGTCATAAACTTCTGAGGTAACAAACACAAAGTAGACTTTACTGTCCTTGACATTGAGCACTACGGAGGATTTTCTTAGTCTCCTATCATTTTAGGAAAGTCGTTCTTATCCTCTGCTAAGTTAGTTGTGGATTGTGAGACTCAGGTCATCATGTTCCCGAACTCAGGCCACAATGCACAAAGCCTCAATGACACGACCTGCTCTGAGGAAACCCAAATCGACAATTGTGACAAGAATAGAAACGCTTCCCATGATCAGACCTCTCCTCATGAAACATCGACACATGCCCTAGGAGAGACACCTGTGATATCGACTGTTGGACAGACCTCTGATTCTCACCACACCTCCCACCCTGCAACTTCTCCTATGAGGGAACATTATTTAGGAGCATATGAATAATTGGACCATATTTTTGAGGAACATCATGATTATTTAAGTGGTCCAATCTTTGAGTCGGCACTAATTCATGAAATACTTGAGCCATACAAGAAACTGACTCAAGAAACCTATGATGTCACCAAAAATCACAATTATCAGGAAGTGACATCAACATCCCCAGCCAGCAATCACAAAGCCACCAGGAACATGCTCCCTCATCCAAAGTTGTGTATAACCCTACAAGAATTGGTCGACTTTTACGGGGATTCACCAGATGAAGAACAGATAAATGCCACACATGTTACTCAGGATAGGGAGATGAAGATGGTCCATCTTCCTCCCAATGCTTCTCAAGGAAACAAACTGACCAAGAAAGTCACCTTTGACCTTAGACACCTTGTGATTTCTGAAGAGTCCTCATTTGGTCCTAAAGTGGTTCATCAGGTAAGTGCAATAAATATAGCTCTGATCAAAGGGCACTTACCTCTGGTTGACAATAGTTGGAGATCCTCTGCGTACGATTACTATTCCTGTGAGGACGACTCTGACGATGGCTGGTCCTCTTCATCCTCCCCCTCTTCACCCCCTCCGCATATCCATATTATCTCCCGCCCCTCCACATCTCCTATACTACAATTTTCTATATACTTTATCCATAGCTCGTACTTTAATTATTTTCATCTAACATCTGGAATGGGTAAAAGTAGTGTTTATTATGTATAATATACTAAATTATTTCTGTAAATAATACTTGGTTTTCAAAAAGAAAAGAGAGAGAGAGAGAGAGAGAATAAAACAACAAAAATCTTTTGCATAAAAAAATAACTCATGGTCTTGCATTTCATTCAGCATCTCATGCATCCATGCATTCCTTGGTTGGTATATTCTAAACACATTCTCTATCACTCAAGGCTTGAAGATTTGAAGACACTGGATTTCTGAGATCTTGAGAGACTGAGTTAGCCAGCCTTAGTCATTAGGGTTTTTGAACTTCCACTTCCCTAGTTTGAAGATTTGAGCACTATATTGCACTCTTCATCTCTTCCTTCTAAAGAATATGATAAGCCCATCACTTTTACAACTGCATGATTGATGAGATGACTTGAGTTATTACTTGAGGAACTGGGATAGGTGATTTGAATCTAAAATCGATTTAATGATGCTCGAGGATGGGATAAAGTTAATGAAGGCTTCAAGAAACCTCAGTGTCAGCAAAACCTCAGCCAATATCGTTTGATATTGACCTATGTGCCAGGGTGTGATGAAACATAATAAATTGTTGATCCATGTGCGCCATCTCTTGGTAAAAATATTATAGCTAGTCAAAAAGAAAAGAAAAGAAAGAATATTCAAAGAAAAGCTCAATCATTACAAAGTCAAATTTTATGAGCTTCAACCAAAGGCGAGCTCTCCCAACCATTTTCAAAGTGTTCACTTGGACCAAATGCTATTAGGACTAAGGAGTCAGGCTAGTACCATAAAAGGGCTCTTCATCATA
This sequence comes from Ottelia alismoides, assembly GCA_037367405.1. Classification (NCBI taxonomy): domain Eukaryota; kingdom Viridiplantae; phylum Streptophyta; class Magnoliopsida; order Alismatales; family Hydrocharitaceae; genus Ottelia; species Ottelia alismoides. The sequence continues at coordinate 32,758 of JAZKJV010002853.1, read as the reverse complement.
TAGTGATACAAGTCTTGGTGTTTAAGGTATCTTAAGTACTCAAAAGAGACACACCCCGATGTACTCCTAGAAAAATAAGTGCAGATGACTCCGAATTATGTTGATGGACACATTGATCATCTACAAAAATATACAAGTTTTGAGTAATAAGACACTCAAGAGGCAACTTGTTCCAATGTGAGGGAGAGAAAAATATACACAATCTTATGCCCTCCATCATCTGGTCGTCCATCTACACTTTCAAGTCTGACAAACTAATGAGACAGTTAATTAAAGCAAGAACTGACTTATTCCCTAGTATTGAGGATCATGCTTAGAGGAGAGTCTCCTAGATTGAGACTTTGGGTGACGTCTTGGCTCGACTCTCGTGAATGCAGTACACTAAAAGTAATATCCTTATATTATACGTACAAATAGAGAGTCTGATAAATAGAGAAGTTGGATTCCTTTCTATTAAAGCATGGTTGAGCTCAGAATTTTAAGATCACTCAAATTAAGGGTCTTTGATGAATTGAGCCTTGAAAATTCACGTGCACAATCAGGAATTTGTCTAACTAAGTCATTCATTCATTAATGATCGGGTACAAGCATGGTTTAAGTATAGGAGTATCATGAATCTCAGACTCATCATGCTAAAATTAGCTAGTTAATCCATGTTCCCTAAAATCCATATGCATTTAATAATTAATATAGCATCATTAACATTCATAAATGTGTTAATAATATTCACATTTCATCATGCATAATTGCATCAAAAATCCAAGTGTAAATTGGCCTAAAAAGCTGCTAACTTCCCTTATTTTTAGTTAATTCAACCTAACTCTGATTGACCTAAAACCACCTCCATTGTGTAGATATTACTTGCAAGAATATATAAAAAACAAAAAAATGCTAACTCAATAAGTGTTAAATAAACCCAAGTCCTAATTTCACATCAGACATACTAACATGCATATCTTCCTCATACAGTGTCCGATTTTTGTCTACCCATTTTAAAATACTCCATTTTCAAATACCTTCAAAATAAGACTGATTTCATAAAATTCAGAGCTCGTATGTGAAAGTTGGGTTTTGGGTCTCTTTTGCGCATTTTATCTTTTTGCTATTAACCCTTTTAATTTTATTTCTTTTTATTTGTGTTCTTTGATGAATGTTTTATCAAGCGGAACAAAATTTCAATTCTAGATCAAGAATGAAATCAAAGAAACTGACTGTTTATGAGTGTTCTCTGTGAGTATATATAAAAATCTCTTACTTCATACTTTATTTTATATCCCTATTTTCTTATTTCTAAAAAAAAAAATCAGATTGATGAGTAATTAAGTATCTTTTATTTTATTGTATTTTTCTATAATTGTTATCCTCTTTTAAAGCCACCAAATAATTACAAAACCACCAAAAGTCAGTTTTTATACACATACAAAACCACCAAAAATACCACTTTACACAGTTGACCTCTTTTGATCCTGGTCCTTCATGAAAGTTGTAGATCTCGTCGACACGAACAACTTTTGTATGGGAAATTTTTTTATCAGAGGTCTCCTTCTATTTATTTTCTATTTTTCTTCCTCTTTTTATTCCTATTTTTTTGGGGTGACATGTGGCAGTCCGTGGGCATGCCACGTGGCACCTCCTATCTCTCCCCTCCACCCTTCTTCTTTTCTCTCACCTTGGTCATGTGTGGAGCACATGACCCGTCTCCCTACTTCGGTTACACACAACGCATGTGACCTCACCCCCCTCTCTTTCCTCTCCATTGTCATTCGCCTGCTCCCTCCAACTCCCCTGTAACGGTCGTCAGCGTCGCCCCCACTCTCTCCAGTTGTTACGAGGCCAGCTCCTCGCAATCTCCGGCCGCTACCCAAAGCTCCCACCACCTCTATAAAGGCACCCCTCCGTCGGCCCACTTCCCTATCTGCCCTTCTTCCTTGTGCGGTCGGTGACAGCGGCTTGGCTTCACGTGATGTGATCCTGAGCTCCAAGTTCGGTTGCAACCTCATTGAGCTGTTGAGCTCGCTGCCACACCGAGCGGCTTGAGCAAGAATATCTGGTGTGAGCCCCTGCTCCTCCTCTCCCAGGCGTTCCTACACCACCATCCCCTGGCGATTTCATCTGTGCTTCCTCGATCCCCTCGCATCACCAGGTAACGCACTCTTCTTCTCCTTCTTCTATGTTCACCTTCCTCGCATTGCTCTTCTCCTCCATTTCCTCGCTCCCCAACCTCCCGTCTCGCTCCGTCCAACACCTTCACCTTTGGTCTCACTATGATCGGAGCTCAGCTCCGTGCCCTCACCATCGCTAGGAGCATTGTCCCCATATTCCCCTTCGATTTCCCTAACCCTGCAGATGCTCGACCCTACTCATAGCTCCTCCGTCCTGGATCTTCGTCAGCCATCAACGCCCACCACCCCCTTTTTGTCATTGTTCTTCTACTAACCCTTGCAGGTTCCCACGTAATATGGAGCTTCGTCGCTCGCCCACCACTGCCGCACTCCACTGTGCGCACACCGCCCTCGCTCCACCTGACTTCACCAGCCCTTTCGCCTCCAGCCACCATTGGACCGAGCCATCCAATCCAATCCCTTTATCCAATGGTTGCTTGATCGACACATCATCGACACCCTCGTTATCCAGCAACCAGAGGATCAGGCTTATAGCCTTGATCCCATGGCCCTAAGGAAGTCGCGTTCCCACAGAACCTAGCATCCCAACCTCAAGGCTCGGCTGAATCCGAACCTCTCTGCTGCACCCATGTGGACTCTTGACCCTGAGCCTCCGCCTCTTCTCCTGAACCTCCTATGCATGTGCATGTCATGTGTGTGTAGAGGTAATTTGCATCCAGACCCCTGCCACTCATGAGATTTGCAGAAGAGCCCCGCCTACAAGAAGCACGTGTAGCGCACGTGGATTAGAGGGTAAAATTGTGGGAAGGCCCTGTACATTCTAAAAATTGCTTACATGTCCTCCTATCCCAGAGTCGCGTGCCTCGTGCATGCGTACATGGGTAATTTGTAAGGAGACCCCTCTGGGTTTTGTTATTTACAGATAAGTCCCTTCAGGGACAACTTTGAAGGAAAAACCTTATTTTATTTCCATTTTAGTTCATGCAATTTCAATTTAGCATATCTTTCTCATCTGCCTCTGATTTTATCATACAATATGTCATTTTGAAGCTTATTATGTTCCCTTTCATAATACATATCTTGTGGACAAATCATAGAGTATTTATTGATGATGACTATTTGAGGAGTGATTTTGATTTATGCAGGCTAATAATTGACTTATTTTACACATTGTTTTATGGAGAAAATTAATCGGAATTCGGTTGAGGAATCTAATTTGATTAATTCCTTGTGATTATTGATTATATTTCCTACGAAATTAATCTTTTGCAGAGGCTTAATTAAGGTTTATTCCTTTAATATTATTGTCCATTATTTTAAGAATTAAATCTCAGGGATTTTGAGGCAGATATTCTACCTCGACATTATCATTGATCAATTTAGCACGCGGATGGATCAATCTATTGTCTCCTTGGCTTGCAGACTGGGATTAATTTGAATATTTTTCTTTAAACTATATCTTTTGATCTCTGAATAACTTTCGAGGATAGTGCTCAATATTTTTTGATTAAAAATCATAAATCATAGATCATGCACTCCATCATCCGCTCTGTTTAAATTTTCTTGACATTGCATCATTAGCATATTTTATCTTTATTTTCTGAAATAGAAATTAATCAAACATTTAATTAGTTATTTAAATTAATTTAAGACCATGCAACTAAAAATTACCCTTCCCTGTGTTTGACCTTAGTAGACTTGCCAAGTAAAAATACTCCACAACTTTCAAAGATTGTGATTTATGATTGACTGAAGATTGTCACATATACTACAATTCTCTATAATTAAAGAGGCGATTTTCGAGCTCATCAAATGCGACATGTTTGTATATTTTCTATATACTTTATCCATATCCCGTACTTTAATTTTTTTCATCTAACATCGGGGATGGGTACAATTAGTGTTTATTATGTATAATATACTAAATTCTATATGTAAATAATACTTGGTTTTCAAAAATAAAAAAAGAGAGTAAAAAAGCAACGAAAATCTTTTCCATAAGAAATTCACTCATGGTCTTGCATTTCATTCAGCATCTCATGCCTCCATGCGATCCTTGGTTGGTATATTCTTGACACGTTTACAATCACTCAAGGCTTGAAGATTTGAAGACACTGGATTTATGAGATCTTGAGAGACTTAATTAGCCAGCCTTAGTCATTAAAGTTTTTTAACTTAATAATCCACGCTTCCCTAGTTTGAAGATTTGAGTGCTATATTGCTCTCTTCGTCTCTACCTTGTAAAGAATATGATAAGCACATCACTTTCACAACTACATGATTGATGAGATGACTTGACTTATCACTTGAGGAACTGGGACTGGTGATTTGAGTCTAAACTCGATTTAATGATGCTCGAGAATGGGATAAAGTTAATGAAGGCTTCAAGAAACTTGAGTGTCAGCAAAACCTCAGTCAGTATGTGAACAAGTTCGCATGTTATCATTTGATATTGACCTATGTGACATGGTATGATGAAACATAAATAAATTGTTGATCAGTGTGCGCCTACTCTTGGTAAAAATAGTGGAGCTAGCCAAAAAGAAAAGAAATTAAAGAAATATTCAAAGAAAAACTCAATCATTACAAAATCAAATTCTATGAGCTTCCATCAAAGGCGAGCGCTCCCAACAATATTCAAAGTGTCCACTTGGACCAAATGCTATTAAGACAAAGAGTCAGGCCAGCAGCGTAAAAGGGCTCTGCATCGTATAGTTATACAAGTCTGGTGTCGAAGGTATCTTAGATACTCAAAAGAGACACACCCTGGTGTACTCCCAGAAAAACAAGTGCAGATGACTCCGAATTATCTTGACGGACACATTGAACAACAATAGAAATATACAAGTGTTGAGTAATAAGGCACTCAAGAGGCCCCTTGTTCTAATGTGAGGGAGAGAAAAATATACACAATCCTATGCCCTCCATCATCTGGCCGTACATCTACACTTTCAAGTCTGAAAAATAATGAGACGGTTAATTAAAGCAAGAACCAACTTATTTCCTAGTGCCGAGGATCAGGTTTAAAGGAGAGTCTCCTAGATTGGAACTTTGGGTGACGTCTTGACTCGACTCTCATGAATGCAGTACACTAAAATTCATATCCTTATATTATACGTAGAAACTGAGAGTCTGATAAATTAGAAAAGTTGGATTCCTTTTTATTAAAGCATGGTTGAGCCCATAATTTTAGGATCACTCAAATTAAGGGTCTTCGATGAATTGAGCCTTGAAAATTCACATGCACAGTCAGGAATTTTTCCATCTAAGTCATTCATTCATTGATGCTCGGGGACGAGCATGGTTTTAGTATAGGGGTATGACTAATCTTAGAGTCATCATACTAAAATTAGTCAATTAGGCTTTGTTCCCCTAAATACCTACGTATTGTACTCTCCCCAAGACAAGGATTTTTCTTTTGATTTTTAGGATCGAGTAAACTTAGCAATCCCAATTTTATTTGTTATCATTTTTTTGGACTTTTAATAAAAATACATGAACCAAAGAAGGAGTCAATTCCTTTAGTATCCTAGGTGGTCAAAATCAGAGGGAGAGAGTCAAAAAAGCAATGCGAAGCGAAAATAATGATGAATGCTAAGTAGAAATACTCATCTTCCCTCCAGCTCTCTTCATGCAAGGATTCTAGGAAGATTTGAAACCTACACTATATGCAATGCAACCAATGAAATTGCCCTAAACAGAATATGCTATTATCGTGAAGCACCATATGCTAACTGTCTACATATTAGATCTAAAAGTCTGGTCTCGGAAGATCACCGGCACCCACCACAGCGGGTCCTGCAAGTGCTGTATAGAGCTTCTCTCAGCAAGCGTTCTCAAGTCTAAATAGTCAACAAATAGATTTGACTAAGTTTAAGCATGAATCTATAGGTACATGCAAATATAATTAGGGCTTTGGACCTTAATCTATCGACAAGCAAATCCCAGAACTGGGCTCAATCACATAAAACAACATAAAAAGAAAATCGTGAAACAAATAAAAAGAAAAGTGGTGAAAATGTGACAAAAACCGACGAGGCCCCCAAGTGAACAATCATTCGAGCAGTGGACCTTCTGAAGTAGTAGTGTCCTGTGAATCTAATTATTACAATTATAAGTGTCTCCCTCTCTCACTTCAAGTTACAAAATAAAATAAAAGGCAAATGGAGTTGTCTTCAAAATTTCCTCAAGCCCTCTCCTGCTTCTCTCTCCTATTGGCTAGGTCAGAAAGTTGCCTCCTCATCTCGAGGGATGCACTAAATCTCCTACGTAATCCACCATTGATACGTGGTCTCTGATGAATCAGTGATTCATCACTCTAAAAGTTAAAAATAGAGATTTGTTCCCGAGTAATTAGTTGCATTTCATCACTTGTATTTAATAATTAGCATTCATGCACCTGTAAATTATTTCTGCACTTTAGCATGCATTTTCGCACTAAAATAAGAAGCCAAATTCCCTTGTAAATATCGCCTGTAAATATCACTTGTAAACATCATATTTGAATCTATTTTACATTAACTTAAAATCCAATAAAATCAACTGTACAATGTATATATTACTAACACTAATAAAGAAAAATATTAAAAAAATACTAACTTGTAAAATTGTCAAATAAAATCCAAATCCAAGTTTGAGGCTATGAACCTTAAAATGTGCATATCTCTTTCATACAATGTCTGATTTAGGTTTACTCACTTTTAAAATAATATACATTCAAAGACCTTCAAAACAAGACTAACATCATGAAAATCAGAGATTGTATGTGAAACTTGGATTTTGGGCCCTTATTGTATATTGTACATATTGACCGAATTACCTTTCATTTTTATCTTTTTATTTTTGTTATTATTAAAAATACAAAAGAATTAGATTAAGATGTAAATATATCTTTTATTTTTTTTTAATTTTAATTTTATTTTTATCTTATTTAAAAACAATAAAAAAATCTGCAAAAGATAAAAATGTGATATTTTATACCTATAAGGTACCACCCAAAAATACACTTTGTACATATGACTTCTTTTGATTTTCAGTCCTTTACGAAAGTTGTGGAACTCGTTGTGACAAGCAACTTTTGTGTTGACCACTTTTTGATTTGACCTATTTTGGTATTTCTTTTTTATTTTTCTTTCGATTTAAATTTGGATTTTTCAGGGAGCGACATGTGGCAGCTCCTGGAACTGCCACATGTCACACATTTTTATTATTTTTATTTATAGATTTATATATTTTATTTTAATTACTTTAATTAATTTATTATACATAATTTATTAATTTTTTTATTATTATTAAATTATTTTATATGATTAAAATAAGTGCCATGTGGCATCTTCTTTTCTCTCTCTCCAACTCGTCACGTGCTGAGCACGTGACTAGCACACCTTCCTCCCCCTTGCTCCCGTGCCACCACCTCCGCACATCTCGGCCCGTGCCCTCCGCCTGGGGTGCAACCGCCTCATGCGCATCGCCTCCTTCCCCGCGCCTTGCGGTGCACGACCCTCTCCCCTCACGTTCTCTTCTCCGCCAGGAATGCCTCCCTATTTTCCTCCTGCAACCTCTGACACCCCTTCCACCACGACCTGCACGTGCCCTCAACCACTTCCACCTTGCGTGGCCAACCGCGCACCCACTTAGTCAAGCTGCAACCACAGCCCACTCCCTGATTGACTCCTCCATCTCCTCACGTCGCCATAACCCCCGTTCTTCGCCAACCTCCTTTAAAAGGAGTCCCTCCGCCCACAATGCCAATCATCTGTCAATTCTTGCGAGAGGTCGAGAGTTCCCTAGAGCATCTCCGGTGACAGCAGAGACCCAATCAAGGTTGAGCGATGACTGATCTTTCTTGCGGCAAGATCCATGAGGTCCCTCGTATCATGTCGCAGCCGCCCTTCCTCGCAGCTGCTTAGCTCGAGCCGCCGACCTTCGAGAAAAGATCTGAGGTGCTTCTCTGTACGCCTCCCTTCCCAGGCACTCGTCCACCTCATCCAGCCCAAAGTAATTTCTTCCTTTTTTTCCTTCTTCCTTCTCCTCCTCTACATTCTTTTCTCCTCTGCTTCTTTCATTTCCTTTGTTCTCGTTCCTCATCCGCTCCGAACACCGTATTCCACGCCCGCTCCTCCGCTTGCATCATTGCTCACCCACTACCACTTACACCCTCACCGTCGAGCACATCCATGCGCAACAATGGTAGGGTCTTTTCCTTATGCGGTCACCTGTTTCCAAGTCAACAGAGCCTATGAGCATCGTGATCCTGGACACTTCACCATCGTGGACTGACGCGTTTGCATGCACCTGCTTGTCGTCCATCATTCCGTCCTCGGGCCCGAGCTTCAGCCGCATCGCCTTTGGAGTCCTAACGTCCCGCACCACCGGTCGTATGTCCACTGGATGGCAACCACATGCTGCGACGCCAGTCGATGCTCAAGGAGCCCCCAGCGTACCGCTTCCGCCGTCGACATCAATACCAACAGAGGTGCACCACCTCTTTCCAACCCTAGCGTGTGTACGGCCGCGCTCCTCCTCCCAATAGCAGGTCACCGTTCCCTCTGTCGCCATGCCCACGCGCAGCTGTCTGGACTTGCACCAGCTCCCTGTCGCGCACACCAACCGACCACCTCAGACCGCCACGCCCACGTGCAGCTGCCTTGACCTGCACAAGCTCCTTGCCCTACAGCCTCCTACGAACTCCATGCCCGCCTCGCGTGCTCCAACAGCGAGTGCCCGTCACCGTGGTCCGCCCTTGCGCAGCTCGCACGTCGCCCAACCGTTGTCCCACATCAGCGGCCGCCGACATCATGGTTCCGCCCCTTCTTCCGCTGCAGTCTAGCGTGGAATACAAAGACACGTGAGGAGCAGCTGCTCCTTGGGAAAATTTTCAAGAGAAGCCCCGGGAGGGATCACCTAATTGCACAGCATCCTTGGATCAGGCAGGTGCATCACACATACCCTGGTGGACTATTTGTGAAGAAGGGCCCCGCATTTACACCAACTACAGAAGGAATCCCCAGCCCTTAGGTCACGTAATACGCAAGTGATGAGCTGGAAAATTGCATAAAAGCCCTCAGACGTGTAGGTAATTGCATAATCATCCATGTGCGTGTTTATTTCATTTTCAATTTTAATTCTGTAATTGCATTTAGGCGCATGCCTTTGGGCATCATTTTAAATATTCATTTAGTCTCAATTTGTCATTCTGACAATTGCATATTGTAGGAGAACTCATGCTTTATCATTGTGAAAAATGGTTGTATTCTTATGAGCCTTGGTTTATATAATAGAATTAATTTGGTGAAAGATTGCATATTTTACCCAATTTTTATTCTGAAATTGATATTTAATTAGTTACTCTAAAAATTACCAAAAATTCACAGTAGGTATAATTTGAGTAGTTCTACTTTGTGACCAAAAAATCACATTATTTGCACGCAAAAATAGGTTGCGATAAATTAATTGGTGTTTCGCTTAATCAATTTTCAATAAGATAGAATTGATTATTTTTTAGATCTTGTAATTTTCCTGGATTCGCCTCGCATAAAAATATCTAGGATAATTTGAATTTCTGAAAATAATTTAATTTGTATTTATTAAAATTAAATTTGCATAAACTACCCTGTATTCATATTTCATTCATAATTAATTCATATTGTGTCGAAAAATTTCAAAAAAAATTGCATTAGCTTAATTTCATCATTATTCATCTTCTCACTAAGTTTGAGGACTTTAGGAAGTGATTTGATTGAGATTTACATTTTAACCCTCGAACTAGCTCAAAATTGCATTCGCATTTATTACTTGCATTTCAAAATACAAAAATACTGCTCTTTGAAAACCTAGCACCTAGATCGACTAAAAATTAATCTAAGGAAAAAGCTGCCTCCCTGAGTTCGACCTTGGGCTTGTCCAAGTAAAAAAAATTAACCGCTTGCGTTTAATTGAGAAATTACTTAAGTGGTTTTCTATAAATCCAATTTTGTCCGACTGCAACGAACACATAAAATTTAATTGCTAATCTGATTGAATTAAGAGGGTGAATTCTGGGTTTTTCAAATGGCTTCGTTACCGGGGCTTCAGGGTGAATTGCTGGACTTCAGGGGGTTCAGTAGTAATTAACCCAAGGGCAGGGTGCCTATCACGTGCCGAACTCCAATGTAATGGGGGTTGTTCCTTTCTTCTTCGACAGATCCAAGGGGAGGCCGGTGGTGTGGCTAGAGACGTGCGGAGGCGAAGGTGGCTGTCTGCGGGAAGCTGCTCGACGAAGAGGAGCTGCTGGATGGGGGTTCTGCGAGGCGGAGGCAACCCAGTCGACACATGACCGGTGAGGGTGGGCGGGTGCAAGGAGCCTCTGCTGGAGAAGGTGCTGGCGGTCGGTGATCGAGCGTGGATAGAGGCGAAGACGGAGTGGTTGAGCTGCTTGCATGGCGTCGGAGGCGGGTTGGAGACCCAGAGGTGTTGTTCGATGATGGAGTAGACGAGCGGAGTCTGCAAGGAGCGCGAGATGTCGATGGTGGTTGATGATTGGTCCAAAAACAAGGCAAAGGTGACGTAGCATGTAAATGATGGTGGCAGAAGACGAAGCAGGTGGATGGCAATGTGACGTCAAGGTGAAAAGGGACATTGATGCAGAGAAATTTGGTGATGATCAATCAAAGAAGTTGAAGGACATTAAGGGAATATGAAGATTGCAATAGCAGAGAAAGAAGAGACAGAGGAAAGTACAGAGGGTGGGAGGTTCGCCGGAAGAGGGGAGCTACACACGACCCTGTTGTGGCCTCGATCCAGACTGGCAGGACCTGGAGAAGCTGAGCAGTCACCGTCGTAGTTGCTACAGTGAGGATAGTCCTCATTGGATCTTGCTAAAATGAAAGAGCAACTGTTATCACCTTCTAAGGTCCCCCACGTATGTCACAGGCAGGAGAAGCTGGTGGTTTTCTCTCCTCTCAATGGCGGATCAAAGGGATATGCAGTGGTCGCGGTCGTTTTAAAGGATAAGAGGAGATGGAGGTGGAGGAAGCGGGTAGTTGGGCGAGTGCGCGAGATGGGAAGAGATGAAACATGGGAGGTTCGGGAGAGAGGGGAGTGGTGGAGCTGTGCGAGAAGGGCGGAAGACGCGGAGCTGCCGCGTGAAGCGGGGGTGGTTGGCGAGGACATGGTGTGCGTTGCAGAGGCTAGCATGCGGGGTAGAGGGACGTGGTGTGGTGGTTGTGCTCCGCTCGAGGGAGATGGAGGCCGTGGTTGCGTGTGCGTGGGCGCGGCCGCACATGGCGGGCTGGCGGTTGCACGGGTACGGCCGAAGGAAGCAAGCACATGAGGGGAATGAGGAAGGAGAGGGGGATGGTCACGTGGCAGGCACATGATCAGGCGGAGATAGAAGGTGCCATGTGGCGCGCCTAGGTGCGGCCACGTGGAGGCCTATTTTTAATTATTTAAAATAATTAAAATAATAATAATAATTAAATTTTTTGAACATTTAGATTTTAGGTTTTTCATCCCCGGATAGTCTGATCCTCGATTTTTCTTGTGAATAACTTTTTATTTATTTCCAACATTTTCGTTGTTACTATTTATTTGCTTTATTCTGTGTCGTTCTCTATGACCTCTATCTTATTTTTGTGCAAGGAACACGAGGCATCGTAGGCGACTCGTAAAGCGAGCTGAACAACCCGTAGTGAATTGAACCGAGTGGTTTTGAGGGAATTTGTAAAAAAACTGCATTTAAAGCGGTTCCCGTTTGGGTTCTCGCGTGTGTAACTGAATAATAAAGGACTTTCTGTGTTGTGTGATTTCTTGACGTAGGATAGAACCTGCACTCGCGGCTCTTTGAGCTTTCTTTGGTCTGTTTGTGCTCGTAATATTTAGGACCACACTTCACCTTTAAAAGACGTACACCGCAGAACTTAGCCAAATTTTAATTTGTTCTTCACTCGCTAATAGATTTGCTTGTTTAGGAGCGGTTTTTCATCGATTGCATTCATTTAGTATAGAATTTAAATTTTGTTTTGCATCTCACATGTAGAGCGTGAGGATCACTGTAAGTCTTCTAAACTTGGCATACATCATCGTTTTATCGTGCATCGATTTTTCTCGACTCCTTTCCCCTTGGTTTTATAACTTAAGATAAAAGGAAATTGGGACTGGACAATAAGCATGCCTTGTGTATTGGACTAATAAAGTGGTCATCTAACTTAAAATCGAGACCGCTAAACGAATTGACCAAAAATCAACATCAAATTAGAAATTCTGTTTGCGGGAGAATAACCCTGAACTTGATATCAGGCTGAGTGAGGGTACAGAATGTGTGTGCACACCCTAAGATAGAGCTAAAATCCGCCTTCCATATCACATACCCCGATCCAAGCAAATATCACAGGCTGAAGTACTCAAGGTTCAACTGACCAACACCAAGTAGCCTCTGCCTGCTTCGGCTGGTAGATAGGGGTGAAGCAGCGGTGCACCGCGACAAGTTGCTAGTAACCCTCCAGGGTGAAGCAGCGGTGCACCGCGACAAGTTGCTAGTAACCCTCCGGGGTGAAGTTATAAGCCTTATCAACCTTCGCCTTCTTGGGTAGGTAGATAGGGGCAGGTCCTTGAACTTCCTCGGCTGAAGATAGGAGCGCATCCGGCATTAAGCCGACCTCGACTTATCTCCCGGGTGAAGTTATAAGACTTATCTTCTTATCTCTCTCTCTCTTCAGCCGGTCACGTGCTGAGCATGTGACCGACACCCCTTCCTCCCCTGTGCTCCCGCACAACCACCTTCACGCACATCTCAGCCCCTACCCTCCACCTGGGCGCAAGCATCTCGCGTGCATCGCCTCCTTCCCTACGCCTTGCGGCTCACGATCCTCTCCCCTCACGTTCTATTCTCCTCCAAGAACGCCTCCCCATTTTCCTACCGCAACCGTCGACACCCCTTCGACCATGACCTGCACATGCCCTCAACCACTTCTGCCTTGCGTGACCAATCGTGCACCCACTCAGTCAAGCTACAACTGCAGCCCACTCCCCGATCGACTCCTCCATCTCCTCACGTCGCTGCAACCCCCGCCCTTCGCCAACCTCTTTTAAAAAGAGTCCCTCCATACACATCGCCAATCATCCGCCAATTCTTGCGAGAGGTCGAGAGTTCCCTAGAGCATCTTCGGTGACAACAGAGACCCAATCATGGTTGAGCGACGACCGATCTTTCTCACAACAAGATCCAAGAGGTCCCTCGTCTCCTGTCGCAGCTTCCCATTCTTGCAGCTGCTTAGCTCAGGTCGCCGACCTTCGAGCAATTATCTGAGGTGCTTCTCTGTGCGCCTCCCTTCCCAGGCACTCGTCCACCTCATCCAGCCTAGTTAATTTCTTCCTTTCTTTCCTTCTTCCTTCCCCTGTACATTCTTTTCTCCTCTGCTTCTTTCTGCACAACAATAGCAGGGTGTTTTCCTTGTGTGGCCACCTGCTTCAAAGCCAATAGAGCCTATGAGCATCATGACCCTGGATGCTTCACCATCATGGACTGGCTTGTTTCCATGCACCTGCTTATCGTCCACCTTTCTGCCCTCGAGCTCGAGCTTCAGTCGTACTACCTTTGGAGCCCTAACGTCCCGCACCACCGGTCGTTTGTCGAATGAACGACAACCACACGCCGCGATGCCAGATGATGCTCAAGGATCCCCTAGCGCACTACTTCTGCCATCGACATCAACGCCAACAGAGGTGCATCACCGCCTTCCAGCCCAAGCACGTGTGTGGTCGCGCTCCTCCTCCTAACAGTAGGTCATCGTTTCCTCTGCCGCCACACCCACGCACAGCTGCCTAGACCTGCACTAACTCCCTACCGCGCATATCAACCGACCACCTCAACCGCCACGCCCACGTGTAGATACCTGGACCTGCACCAGCTCCTCGCCCCGTAGCTACCTACGAACTCCACGCCCACCTCGCATGCTCCAACAGTGAGTGCTCGCCACTGTGGTCTGCCCACAGCTCGCGTGTTGCCTAACAGCTGTCCCACATCAACGGCCGTCGACATCCAGGTTTTGCCACTTCTTCCGCTACAGTCTGGCATGGAATACAAAGATCACACGTGAATAATATGGTAGGATCCTCAAGCGCATCGCAGAAGCGTGTGGATCGCATCGAATGCGATCGGGAGCAACTAGTCGTACTAGTAGCTCGATGCAACAGAATTTAAAATTTTAAATGAGATAAAACCACATGATCCAAGAACCTTTCTCAGATCGTTTCATCTAAACTCAATAGGTATTAAGGTTACCTCTTGAAGCGTGGTTGCGATCGAGTCTCTAAATGAAGAGACCTTCTGTCTCGAGTCTGATCCAATGGAGGAGACGCTTGCGAGCGCGTTGATGAGACACATCCTTCTCACAATCCTTTTTGAGGATCCAAGTGGTAAATCTCCTGATCTCGTTTCACGAGATCCAACGTCTTCTTCACGAGCGAGATGCACCGAAGGAGACGGAGATCCACGGGAAAGTACTCCGGCAGCATAACGACAATGTTGCGGCGATGGCGACTCTCTCAATGGATCCATGGTGGACGGCCATAAGAGAGAGAGAGGGAGAGAGGCCCATGACGTGTAGAGAGAGAGAGGAAGAGAGCATTCGTTGTTGTCGTAAACGTGTCTTTTCGAAAAACAAGGGTTGCCTCTTCTTATATAGGATTTTGGGAGTCCACGGATCCCAATCCATGGACAACACACAATCAATGGTTGAGATTGATTTGTGTTTCTTTCAATGGCTAAGATGTTGTTGTAAAAACACAATAACAATTGATCTAATTTGAATTAATTTATATTGATAAATCAATATAATTAATTCCAATTTAAATCACATTTGACTAGAGAAGAGATAATGAGGAGACTTAAACTCTTTCCCAAAAAAAAGGGGGGATTGCCACTCTTCTCATGAGATCTCACTATCTCATGAGATCTCATTATCTCATGAGATCTCATAGTCTCATGATATCTCCGAGATTTATAACAACAATTGTTGTAATTTATTTCACAAAAATAATTCATAATTATCTTGTGAACATTGCAATCATTCCATTGGAAAAATGTGAATCTCATTCACAACCCAAAACAAAGTGTAACTTTATTTTCAATTAATCATTCAATGTGAATCCAATTTACATCAACAATTAATCAACAAATATAAATCATAATATGCTCTCTTTAATATATTATAAATCACATTTATAGTATACCTGAATAATATGGATAGTTCTATCCATATTATTCTTATCCATGACAATTAAATCACATTTAATAATCTTGGATCTCAATTCTCATGTGCTCAAATAATATGAATCACATTCACATTATTCACATCTTTGATAACTGAATCTCATTTAATTATCTTAGATAACTCTTCTTATAAAATGAATCAAATTCATATTATTCATGATAATTAAACATTTAATTATCCATTTTTCTCAATACTTGAATACATATATCAATAATGAAATTATCCATGAACTCTTTCAAGGATAATGCACTTTCTCCGTGGATACTTGGAGATAAGGATAGGACGATTGTATTGTTCCACGTATAGTGACTTGGATATTGAGATCACATCTCAAATCCAGATCTCGCAGACCTCCCATAGATGCTTGATTAAATCAAGACCGCAAATCTAATGTTCTAATTACATTCAGATCAATATCCAACATTTGGACTAAGATTAAATTACTTCTCTATGAGAGGAGTCACTAAAATCCAGACATGTTTCATCACTCCCTCGGAATGGAAGCGTCATGGTTATACAATCGTTTATGATCACATCACCCTCAGGCATTCCTAATACCTGTACATCCTGCATACTGGAAGACCCAGAATAAATCCGAAGTTTTAGATCTCTTTTAGACTGTCTCCTACAGGGTTTTATCATGAAGTTTCTTATTCGATCATTAGGAGTCAGTATCAATCACATGCTTTCCAAAAGTATATATCATACCTAGGTGTTGATCATATACTTTTTCAAAAGCATATATCAAACCTACAAATTCAGTAAAGTTTCCAAAGAGAGATGACCGTAAACTAAATTTGATTATTCCCAATTTCTCATGAGTGAGCTCATGCCTTCCAGTTCAACAATGAACCTGTACGATCCCTTTGAGAGATTCTATTACTAATATGCCCTTGCATGCACACCAGCGCGTCGGTATATAGACCTTGGTTAGGTCATCAACCTATTGGTCTTCCAAATGTACATACTCAGACATATAGTAACACATCTGTCAGTTGGACATGCGATCCCACGGCGAGCCATTATGCAATAAATGTTATTGCAAATATCATTCCCTAATCTGAAATGAAGAATAAATAATTTGCATCATAGGTCCCTTAGTACAATTAGGGTTATGTACCATGGCCATCTAAATGATCATACAACTGTTGATTCAATTATTGAATCATAGAGGCTGGTACTTAGATGAATATCTAAGGAGTTAGATTGAGGACT
This sequence comes from Ottelia alismoides, assembly GCA_037367405.1. Taxonomy (NCBI): domain Eukaryota; kingdom Viridiplantae; phylum Streptophyta; class Magnoliopsida; order Alismatales; family Hydrocharitaceae; genus Ottelia; species Ottelia alismoides. The sequence continues at coordinate 16,170 of JAZKJV010002853.1, read as the reverse complement.
CATCAAGCACCGTCAAATGATTATTAAGAGATGGTCTCCAGCCTGAGTAGGAGATGGCAATCCTTTCTCAGTTAGGTTGATATCTGACCGACCTCTTGATGCAGGTCCTCTACATAGGAATAGAGATTCGGAGGTGTCAGATTAGTTAGGTCAAAGAGTTGATTTAACGAGATCGAGATAACCAAAGTCCTATATCGTATGATGTCATGATATAGGCACGCATCCTCTGACCGGAGACAGATGTGTTACTATATGTCTGAGTATGTACATTTGGCAGACCAATAGGTTGATGACCTAACCAAGGTCTATACACCGGCACGCTGGTGTGCATATAAGGGCATATGAGTAATACGATCTCTCAAAGGGATCATACAGATTCATTACTAAACCGGAAGACATGAGCTCACTCATGAGATATTGGGAAGAATCAAATTCCGTGCAAACGGTCGTCTCGCTTTGGAAGCTTGACTGAATTTGTAGGTTTGATATATACTTTTGGAAAGTATATGACCAAGACATAGTTATGATATATGCTTTTGGAAAGTATATGATCGATACCAACTCCCAATGATCAAAATGAGAAACTTACTGATAAAACCCTGAAGTAGACAGTATAAAGTTGATCTAATACTTCGGGTTTATTCTGAGTCTTCTAGTATGCAGGATGTACAGGTATTGGGAATACCTAATGGTGATGTGATCATAAATGATTGTATAACCATGACGCTTCTATTCCTAGGGAGTGATGAAACGGGTCTGAATTTTAGTGACTCCTCTCAGTAGAGAAGTAATCTGATCTTGATCCAAATGTTGGACATTGATCTGAATGTGATTCAGATGCAATGAGAAGATTAGATTTGCGGTCTTGATTTAATCAAGCATCTATGGGAGGCTCGAGATCTGGATTTGAGATGTAATCTCAATATCCAAGTCACTATACGTGGAACAATACAATCACCTTGTCCTTATCTCCAAGTATTCGCGGAGAAAGCACATTATCCTTGAAAGAGTTCATGGATAATTCTGTTGTTGATGTATGTATCCGAGCATTGAGAAAATGGATAATTAAATGTTATTTAATTATCATGAATAATATGAATTTGATTCATTTTATAAGGAGAGTTATCTTAGATAATTAAATGTGATTTGATTATCAAAGATGTGAATAATGTGAATGTGATTCATATTATTTGGGCACAAGAGAAAAGAGATCCAAGATGATTAAATGTGATTTAATTATGGATATGAATAATGTGGATAGCAATATCCAATTATTCATAATATATTATAAATGTGATTTGTAATGTATTAGAGAGAGTTAATTATAATTTATATTTGTTGATTAATTATTAATGTGTATTGGATACACATTGTGTAATTAATTGAAAATGTAAATTATATTTTGTTTTGGGTTGCGAATGTGATTCACAATTTTCCAATGGCAAGATTGTAATATTCTCAAAATTAATTATGAATTATTTTTTAAGAATAAATCACAACAAAAGTTGTTGAATTAAATAATGGGGAATTTCATGGAGATATGCAATCTCATGAGATTTCATGAGATTGCCCCACTTGAAAATAAGTGGTAGTCCACTATATTCCAATGGGATTGAGATCTCCATGGAATTTATCTCCTTATTTGATTGGTTTAATTTTAGGATTGATGTATATTTGATTTGTCATATATATTTGATCTAAATTAAATCATAAGTTGTTGACTTTTACCAACAACAATCTTGACCATTGGATTGATCATAAATCAATCTCAACCATTGATTTTATGAGTCCAATGGATTTAGATCCATAGATCCCAAAACCATATAAATAGAGAGGCATACCATGCTCTCTTCGGACAAAATGCTTTTGAAGCATATCTCTCTCTCTCTCTTTCTCTCTACATGCCTATTCTCTCTCCCTCTCATGGTCGTCCACCATGGATGCCCTAGAGAGAGTCTCCATCGCCGCAGCATCGTCGTTATGCTGCCTGATCGTTTCTCGTGGATCTCCGTCTCCTTCGGTGCGCATCGCTCGTGAAGAAGACGTCGGATCTCATGTGTCGAGATCAGGAGATCCGCCGCTTGGATCATCAACATAGATTGCGAGAAGCACGCGATTCATCCCCACGCTCGCAAGCGTCTTCTCCGTCGGATCGGACTTGAGACTGGAGGTCTCTTCGTTTAGAGACTCAATCGCAACCACGCTTCAAGATGTAATCCTATTACTTGTTTGTGGTTTAGACAAAACGATCCGAGAAGCGTTCTTGGATCATTTGGTTTCGTCACATTAAAACTTTTTTAAATTCCGCTGCATAGAACAAATAGTGCGACTAGTCGTTCCTCATCATATTCGATATGACGCTCACGCTTCCGTGATGCGTTTGAGGATCATCCCATATCCTTAACATGGTATCAGATCCTTAGGTCGGAGGTTTTGGATACGATCCATAAAACCGAAGGCGACTTGGGTTCGTTAGGGTTACGAAAGTTTTATCGCATTTCATTTTCACATCTCTGTTTTGTGATTATTTTCGTCCCTGTTTAAATTATTTAAATATGAAAATAATAATTGTATTTTGTTCCTCATTAAAAAAGGAAATCATGGGATCTGAGTTTACGTAATTTGGATTCCGTTCTCGAGATATGGTTGTTTTAATGAACATGTATTCACTGTTGCGGGAACTATGAATCTTAACATCATTAATGAGTTAAATATTGTTTTGATCTGCCTCGAAATGCGTGAAATATCACTTAGGTTCTATCCTAAATCAAATTAGCAATCTTTAAAAATTGATTTTGTCTAATTTGGATTTAAATTGATTGAGATATGTTAATTTTAGTAAGTATGGGTCACTGCTGAAATTACAATCCTAATCAAGACTCATGTGATTGTCAATTAGTGAAATTAATTGTTAATTTATGAAATAATTATGGAAAATATTTGTGAAATATTTAATGATGATTATTTCCTTAATTGACATGATCTCAACCAATAAATTGATTAGATTTGATCTAGATCAAAATTGGAAACATAATCAACAAACTCCTTGCTTGAATAGGATTAGGAATTTGTCTAGTAAATTTCCTTATAATAAAAAATATTTTGATTATTACTATATGGTATAATTTCGATTGAAGAACCGATGATCATCTCAAGTACAAAGTGATTTACTCAGCATTATTTTTTTCCGAGGCGGATATGGTGTCTAGTCGGGGATCGCTAGGATAGCGGGTTGCACCAGATGCGGTCCGTCCCGCTCCCGCCGGTACTGGCCATGACAACGGGTAGGGAACGAATGATGCCTAAGAGATCATGATGTATTTTCTAACTATTAAATTCGAATTAATACGTACATTGATATAATAGCATATATTCAAGTAAAATCAAGTTTGTTGATTGAACTGGATTGAAAATTAAGTTAATATGATTAAGTTAATTATATCCAATTAAAAACACTCTATTATGAATAGAGTTGTTATTTCCCTTGGAAAAATTAATCGTAATGAATATGATTCATTATGATTAATTAGAATTTGAATATGATATAGAGGATCACATAAGTGACATCCATGATCTCCCGTCAAGGCGAAGGGTTCCGTCGCCAGATATTGTATGTAGGAGACACCTGTCCGAAGTGACAACTCCTGCATATGATCCATTTGGATCAAGCTCTTCGCTTCCCGAAAGAGTAAGGACGTATGTGTAGTGACCCCAATATCGGGTCCTCATATTATTGGGGCGATATTTGATTGCGCATAGCGAGTTGTATTCCTGTTGATGCTGGTTCAATTAATGACGGGTCAACATCACCTTAGGGGTAGTGGGCCCGGGTGTTAAAGAATGAATTAGAAGATGCAAGTTGGACTTGCAAGGTGGAATGTGTTCCCGTTTCCTTTTATTCGAGTTACAGGTTCTCATATTATTGGGATGTAACAAAGATAAGTAAGGAGATCCCAGATCTTGCTTGAGATACAATGGTAAGTATATCTCTTACATTGAAAGTGATTAAGGGAATGAACTTTCATTGTTGACATGGCAAGACAACTTTGATAAAAAAATTCCTAAATCAATGTAAATTATATATTTATATATGTTTATGCAAATTTCTTATTTCAGATAATCCTTCTTTAACCCCACTCAATGTTATACTCAAGAATAACCAGTAGAATATCATGGATTAGACCTATGATTCAGATAATGTACTTGCAATAGGACATATAATGTATGTGGTTGCAATGTGCAAGTTTCCTCATAATAATGAGGAATGATAATTAAAATAGGGCTAAAACCCTAGGGTTTGTATGTCTCTATATGTCTTGATCTCGTCGAATGTACTTTTGAAGTGACATGTCGATAATGATCATAATTATCAAATAATCCTTATAAAAATCTAAGAAGATGTTCTGGCGTACATATGTGCTCTCGACATATAATCATGAATGACATGGTTCTCTGCATTATGCAGAATGGTGGCTCTATAGGAGATGATGTATTCAAATTGTTTGAGTACCTACCTGAACCTAAGTGTTGGAAAAGAAAAGAGCCCACCCATGTGTTTAGTACCACATGGGGGAGCGGTCACTATTGGGTCTGTCTGTGGGGCTATATAAGGAGCCCCACACCTCCTGTACTCATTGAGAACTTCAATAGAAGAAATGCCCAATTCAGGGGCTTCTCCCGTGGTTTCATCCCGCTCCTTCTGGAGTAGGGTTCCACGTTAAATACCGATGTCCCCTAATGTTTTCTTTATCTTTATTCTCTGATACGCTTCCGCATTCTGTTTTTTTACATGGTATCAGAGCGGGTTTGATACTCGATTTTTTTTAAGATCATCATGTTCGTGGTTGTTCAAGAATTATAGGGTTTCGTGAACTCTAATAATTCTGTGAAGATTGTTTTAAAGATGAGTTTGTTCTATGGAAAATTTTTTTTACTATTGAAGCAGATCAAGTTCTATGGATTTTTTCTATTTTTGCACAAGGCTGTAGCGGCCCCATTTCAAGCCATGCAATGTCCTCCATATTTGGGGTTGTTCTAAGTTTAAGCAGGTTCTGATCGAAACCCAAATCCATGTTGTTTCAGATCCAAGCAATGCTCCCGCAAGGCTCGAAACCATCATTTGTTATGGTTCTGGATTCGTTCAAGTGGCACCGACCACAAAGCCCCTGCAGCATCTTCCCCGTACACTCCTGAGCGGCATGCCATAGTCGCACCGTCCGAGCGCGACCTCCTCCATATGCCCCTTCGTCTGCCGCACCCCGAAAGATGAAGCTTTCAGGCAGCAGCGCTAGTGCCAGAACTCCTTGCTGCATCCTGCGCGTGCGCAACTGGCGCATCTCCTGTGCGCACATCTTCAGGGCGATGAGCCCCATCGTCATGCACCCAGGCGTTTCCGCTCCAAAGGGACCTTCCGTATCTCCTCTTGTATGCAGCATCCCAGCTGCAACCCCAAACGTAGGCGCACACCATCCGAGCGTTACTCCACGAGGCGCGCATCATCTGCGTTTCAGCACATGCGTGCCTCCCCATTCCCAAGGCAGCGCTTCAGGTCGCATCGTGGCATCAGCAAAGGGCTCCAGGCGGCGTCCCCCCCCTCCCTCATCTAAATGGCGGCGGCGTGAAAACCTCCATCGAGGGGGCGGCTACTTCGTGAGGGTTTCCCTTACGGGGAAAACCCTAGACTGTGGGTCCATTTTTTTTTAAAAAAAAACCCTATTGTAAGGGCCGGCCAGGTTTTGTTTTCTGTTAAAAAAAAGATGGGAGGGGCATTTGCTTCAAAAAGCCCAAGCGGGCAAACGAAAAAAAAAGAAAAGAGGGGGCACGACCAAAAAAATGATGAAAGATGTGTTTTATTTTGGCTGCATATTAAAAAAAAAGGTTGCGAATTCAAAAAAAAAGGGGAAAAGGCCGCATACAATAAAAAGCTGTACGCAAATACTTTGTAAAAAAATTGATGTGAAAAAAAAAGAGGAGAAAAGTAAAATCGCGTACAAAAAAAAGTCGTACGCATAAAAAAATGTTATTCATGTTTGCTTCTTCCAACTTGTCTTTATTTTCATTATTCTCACAAGTTTGGGAGAAAGGGAGAGTAAAAGCCATATGCATCCTACGTCATTGACTGACAGACCAAACACTCCGGATTTCACAGAATATCAAGCCATCTTCACTGTGCATCGATCTTCGTCGTGGTGTCTCTATCCTCAACATTGACTCCGCACTGGATTTGTTTTCTTCAAGGCACAATGGAGACAAAGTCCGGTGACCCGCAAGCACGACTGAGACAGAGATCCGGTGACCACACAGGCACGACAGAGATAGTCCGGTGACCTTCCAAGCACGACAGAGATACGTTTCGGTGGCCTGATATACCAGTCAGCAAGCGGGTTTGTCTACCAGTTGCGGATACATACATTTATTGTGGTGATTTCAAGTGAAGATGTAATGGTGTATATTTTTCCTTATTGTTGCAAGTTGCAGCTGTCCCAGCTACCAACTTGAGGGGGAGTGTTGGAAAAGAAAAGAGCCCACCCATGTGTTTAGTACCACATGGGGGAGCGGTCACTATTGGGTCTGTCCGTAGGACTATATAAGGAGCCCCACACCCCCTGTACTCATTGAGAACTTCAATAGAAGAAATGCCCAATTCAGGGGCTTCTCCCGTGGTTTCATCCCGCTCCTTCTGGAGTAGTTTCCACGTTAAATCTCGATGTCCCCTAATGTTTTCTTTATCTTTATTCTCTGATACGCTTCCGCATTCTGTTTTTTTACACTAAGTTTTAAGAGTTTAAATGGATGTAGATACGATGAGTATCATCATTCTACTATCTATGCTCAAGTCATTCATGAAGCTACATAATATTCATATTGTATGAATTGAATTAAGCATGTATAAATGTTGAAATACTCTTATATTGAAATTTTTGATTTTAACTTAAGAGATCCTTGGTCTTGAGCAATAGTTTCTTATAGATAAAGGGAGAAAACTGAAAGCATGGGTTGGACCCAAGTAAGAAGTATAGTCAAAGAGTTGACTATACTTCTGTGACTTCCATATGACATCCAAAGAGTTGGATGAATGCCAATACTGCAATAAGTTGATGTGTTGATAGTATGACTACCAAATCTATCTAGAATCCTTAGAGAAGGAATCAGATAGTACATCAGAATAATCTACATATAATCATTGAAATTAACTTACTTATTTGATAAGATAAAGTCTAATAATTTTATCTCAATCTTCTAATGACACTTGCAAGTGGTTGCATATGTATTAGAATATTAGAAATTTGATCTTAAAGTTTAATGGTCATCCATGTTAGAAGTGATGCAATTGTTGCAATAATTTCCATTGGATCAATAAACTTCATATTTTCAGTGGGAGAGTCCTTAGTCTTAGAGAATGTCTCTATGACTAGGATATTAGAATACACTCATAGTTTACTTCTAAATGTTGGGAATAAGCATGAATTCTGAAATAGACCTATCATAAAGAGTTATGATGGGGATATTTCAGATAGTAATCGAACATCTAGTTGACTCCACTAAATTAGAAAATTAATAAATGGTTCATTAAGATTTCTAATATTGAAAATTAAACTTTTAAAGATCAATAGGAGGATGAAGATCGTTTGACAATGATCTGGTATCATGTTTTGGACATATGTATGTTGATGAGATCAATGGACAAGTAAGAGATGAAACTTTAGAATGTCTAAAAATTCAAAACTTGCATACTTATGAATATTGTTTTCAAAGTAAAATGTCCAATACACCCTTCTTTGGGAAAGGTGTAAGATGTCAAGGTATTCAGGATCTCATGCATATTGATGTATGTGAATCATCTACATCATAGTAAACATTATGGATATGTGATATCTACTGATGATTATGTATGATATGAGATTTCTTCTCTTCACCTAAGATCTTTGGAATGTTCAATGATTTCACAATTTTGGTTTAGAACCAAAGTTTGAAGGAAGATGAAATGAATTTGATCTAACCAAGGTAGCTCGTACCTATTAGATGAATTCAAGGAATACCTTATGGAGATGTGAATATCATTGCTATTTCAATCCTCCTAATGAACCTTAACTCAATAGAGTTGTAGGGAGATACAATTGATCATGTGTGACATGATTTGATCAATGATTAATCTTAGCATAATTATCTCTTAGTTTCCAGGTATATATATGTGGTAGAGACTACATTATATATCCTTAATAAGGTTCCATGTGATTATGTTGGAATCTGGCACTAGAGAGTGCTACTTCATTAGGAAAATAAAGCATGGTATTGGATACCTACTTTATGACCTTAAGATTCTTAAAGGATCTCATCTCTGAGAATGTGATTCTTAGAGAATGACTCTCTTAAGAATCAAGATGAAAATGAAGTAAAGGAACTCATTTAACCTTGAGAAGATAATGAGGCTCCTGAAATCAGAAACAAAATAGATAATTAAAGATGAAACATTAATATCTCTTCAAATAAGTTTGAGGATGGATTCCATGTGTCAGTTGAATCTGACAATGATCTGACTTCATGTGATGAAGCTCCTGAGGATCATGACATGGAAAGATGGATGTTAGCAATAAAAGTCTAATGTAGACTTCATATACAAGTGTTGTATGTGGACCCTCGAGGATCCACCTATGTGGGTAAGACCCATTAAGGTGTAAATGGATCTTCAAGAGAAAGAGGGAACCTGATGAGAAGGTAGAGACCTTCAAAGCACGGTTCGTAGCCATGAGCTACACACTGAAGAGAAGATATCGCTTGTGATGAGACTTGTTCTCCAGTGACCTTGCTTTAACCCATCAGAATGTTGCTAACTGTAGCTACACAACTTGACTATGACATCTTCATGATGTGACTCAAGATTGCATTCCTCTATGAATACCTCTCTGAGGATATTCATATGAAGTAGCTCTAAGGATTCATGATTGAGGAAAGCAAGGTGTGCAAGCTAAAGAACTCCATCTTTGGATTCAAATAAGATTCTTGTAGTTGGAACATAAGATTTGATGAAATTATAAATGCTATGATTTCAGATAAAATCTTGATGAACCATGTGAAGCTTAGTGGGAGTGCCATTGTGTTCATCATGCTAAATGTAGATAATATTCTAATCATTTAGAATGATATAAGGATAATGATGCTAAGTGTTCTATAATTTGGTTGTTCAATACCTCGAGATATGATCTCATGGATATCTCTTAGATCTTAGTTCTGAAGTTGTTCAGAAGCAAAGAGAAGAGGGTCTTGAGATAGCCACACTAATAGTACACCTTGGACATTCCTATTTTTTTTGGAAAATTCCAAGAAAGCTTCTTTTCCTCAAAGATATGATACTGACCTATCTAAAGGGATAGCACCTCAAAGAGTTGAGGATGTAAATGCAAACTACTTGTCCTTGTGCATCAGTTCCAAGAAGGCGGGTGTATGCTAGATGTGTACAAAAGCCAGATGTCTACCATGAAGTGGGAGTAGTAAACTGTTACTAATCCTACTATGGAGATAAAACACTTGATTGCAGTAATAACAATATCTTCAAAGATGATGAAACTCAGAGATAGTGATCTCAAAGTTTTATCTTCAAAAGTTTAAGACCTTGTAGATAGTGATCTATAAGGATCTTAACTGTAGATACCTTAGGAGATAAAGATCTCCATGAATAAAGGCATTTTGATAAGGATTATGGACATACTGGTTATAATAATTATCGAGCTAAATTGTCAAGGACACTATAACAAAATTGAGTATTGGTTGCATAAGATGCAACATTCGCATTGGATGCGAACACTGTCACTAGGAGATATGCAAGTGCCGTAAAAGAACTTGGCATAGTCTATTGGGAACAGAGTGACTGATCAGCTTACCTAGCTATTTTCTAAATAGCCTATGATTGTCACATGAGTGTGGGTTTAAATGATTAGCCCATTAATGGCTCTTTGGACTAGTGGGAGATTGTTGGACATGCGAGCCCATGGCGAGCCATTATGCAATAAATGTTATTGCAAATATCATTCCCTGATCTGAAATGAAGAATAAATAATTTGCATCATAGGTCCCTTAGTACAATTAGGGTTATGTACCATGGCCATCTTAATGATCATATAGATGTTGATTCAATTATTGAATTATAGAGGCTGGTGCTTGGATGGATATCTAATGAGTTAGATTGAGGACTCATAAAGCACCGTCAAATGATTATTAAGAGATGATCTCCAGCTTGAGTAGGAGATGGCAATCCTTTCTCAGATATCTGACCGACCTCTTGATGCAGGTCCTCATAGGAATAGAGATTCGGAGGTATCAGATTAGTTAGGTCAAAGAGTTGATTTAACGAGATCGAGATAACCAAAGTCCTATATCGTATGATGTCATCATATAGGCACGCATCCTCTGACCGGAGACAGATGTGTTACTATATGTCTGAGTATGTACATTTGGCAGACCAATAGGTTGATGACCTAACCAAGGTCTATACACCGGCGTGCTGGTGTGGATATAAGGTCATATGCGTAATGTGGTCTCTCAAAGGGATCATACAGGTTCACTACTGAACCGAAAGACATGAGCTCACTCATGACATATTTGGAAGAATCAAATTCCGTGCGCACGGTCGTCTCGCTTTGGAAGCTTGACTGAATTTGTAGGTTTGATATATACTTTTGGAAAGTATATGACCAAGACCTAGGTATGATATATGCTTTTGGAAAGTATATGATCGATACCAACTCCCAATGATCAAAATGAGAAACTTACTGATAAAACACTGAAGTAGAGAGTATAAAGTTGATCTAATACTTCGGGTTTATTCTGAGTCTTCCAGTATGCAGGATGTACATGAATTGGGAATACCTGAGGGTGATGTGATCATAAACGATTGTATAACCATGACGCTTCCATTCCTAGGGAGTGATGAAGCGGGTCTGGATTTTAGTGACTCCTCTCAGTAGAGAAGTAATCTGATCTTGATCCAAATGTTGGACATTGATTTGAATATGATTCAGATGCAATGAGAAGATTAGATTTACGTTCTTGATTTAATCAAGCATCTATGGGAGACCCGAGATCTGGATTTGAGATGTAGTCTCAATATCCAAGTCACTATACGTGGAACAATACAATCACCCTATCCTTATCTTTAAGTATTCACGGAGAAAGCGCATTATCCTTGAAAGAGTTCATGGATAATTCTGTTGTTGATATATGTATCCGAGCATTGAGAAAATGTATAATTAAATGTGATTTAATTATAATTAATAATATGAATTTGATTCATATTATAAGAAGAGTTATCTTAGATAATTAAATGTGATTTCATTATCAAAGATGTGAATAATGTGAATGTGATTCATATTATTTGGGCAAAAGAGAAAAAGAGATCCAAGATGATTAAATGTGATTTAATTATCATGGATATGAATAATGTGGATAGCAATATCCAATTATTCATAATATATTATAAATGCGATTTATAATTATTAGAGAGAGTTAATTATAATTTATATTTGTTGATTAATTATTAATGTGTATTGGATACACATTGTTTAATTAATTGAAAATGTAAATTAAATTTTGTTTTGGGTTGTGAATGTGATTCACAATTTTCCAATGGCAAGATTGCAATATTCTTAAAATTAATTATGAATTATTTTTGAAGAACAAATCACAACAAAAGTTGTTGAATTAAATAATGGAGAATTTTATGGAGATATGCAATCTCATGAGATTACATGAGATTGCCCCCCTTGGAAATAAGTGGTCGTACACTATATTCCAATGGGATTGAGATCTCCTTGGAATTTGTCTCCTTATTTAATTAGTTTAATTTTAGGATTGATGTATATTTGATTTTTCATATATATTTAATCTAAATTAAATCATAAGTTGTTTTTACCAACAACAATCTTGACCATTGGATTGATCATAAATCAATATCAACCACTGATTTTATGAGTCTAATGGATTGAGATCCATGGATCCCAAAACCTTATAAATAGAGAGTCATACCATGATCTCTTTGGACAAAATGCTTTTGAAGCACATCTCTCTCTCTCTCTTTCTCTCTACACACCTATTCTCTCTCCCTCTCATGGCTGTCCACCATGGATGCCCTATAGAGAGTCTCCATCGCCGCAGCGTCGTCGTTATGCTACCCGATCGTTTGCACGTGGTTCTCCGTCTCCTTCAGTGCGCCTCGCTCGTGAAGAAGATGTCGGATCTCGTGTGTCGAGATCAGGAGATCCGCCGCTTGGATCATCAACATGGATTGCGAGAAGCACGCGATTCATCCCCGCGCTCGCAAGCGTCTCCTCCGTCAGATCAAACTTGAGACAAGAGGTCTCTTCGTTTAGAGACTCGATCATAGATATGCTTCAAGAGGTAATCCTAATACTTGTTTGTGGTTTGGACGAAACGATCCGATAAGCATTCTTGGATCATGTGGTTTCGTCACATGAAATTTTTTTTAAATTCCGCTGCATAGAACAACTAGTGCAACTAGTCGTTCCTCGTCGTATTCAATACAACGCTCACGCTTCCATGATGCGCTTGAGGATTATCCCATATCCTTCACTATCTCCGGTTAGAGGATGCGGGCCTATATCGTGACAACATAAGAAATAGGACTTTGGTTATCTCATTCTCGTTAAGTCAACTCTTTGACCTAACTAATCTGACACCTCTAATTTCTATTCCCATGCAGAGGATCTGCATCAAGAGGTCGGTCAGATATCAGCCAAGTGAGAAAGGATTTTCATCTCCTACTCAGGCTGGAGATCATCTCTTAACAATCATTTGACGGTACTTGATGAGTCAACAATCTAACTCTTTAGATATTCATCCAAGCACCAGCCTCTATGATTCAATAATTGAATCAACGGCTGTATGATCATTAATATGGCCATGGTACAGAGCCCTAATTGTACTAAGGGACCTATTATGCAAATTAGTTATTCTTCATTTCAGATCAAGGAATGATATTCGCAATAACATTTATTGCATAATGGCTCGCCATGGGCTCGCATGTCCATCAATCTCCTACTGGCCCAAAGAGCCATTAATGGGCTAATCTTTAAACCTACACTCATGTGACAATCATAGGCTATCTAGGAAAATAGTTAGGTAAGCTGATCAGTCTCTCTATTCTCGAGAGATTATGCCAAGTCCTTTTACGGCACTTGCATATCCCCTAGTAACAGTGCTCGCATCCAATGTGAATGTTGCATCTTATGCAATCAATACTCAATCTTGTCAGTTATAGTGTCCTTGACACTATAGCTTAATAATTGTTATAACCAGTACGTCCATAATCCTTATCAGGATACCCTTATTCCTGGAGATCTCTATCTCCTAAGGTATCCACAATTAAGACCTTTTAGATCACTATCTATAAAGTCTTAACTTCTTGAAGATAATACTTTGAGATCACTATCTCAAAAATCTTTTCATCTTTGAAGATATTATTATTACTGCAATCAAGTGTTTTATCTCCTTAGTAGGATTAGTAACATTTACTACTCCCACTGCATGACGGATATCTAACTTTTGTACACATCTAGCATACACTCGACTTCTCGTAACTGATGCACAAGGGCAAGTAGTTCTATCATTCACTTTCTCAACTCTTTGAGGTGTTATCCCTTTAGATAGGTCGGTACCATATCTTAAGGGAAGGAAGCCTTTCCTGGAATTTCCAGAAAATGGAACATGTCTAAGGTGTACTACTAATGTGACGGTCACATACCCTCTTCTTTTTGCTTCTGAACATCTTCAGAACTAAGATATAAGAGGTATCCTTGATATCATATCTCAAGGTATGGAATAGCCATATTATAAAACACTTATTATTATCCTCATATCATTGCAAATGATAAGGATATCATCTACATTTATCTCGATGAACACAATGGCACTCCCACTAAGCTTCACACGTTCATCAAGATTCTATATGAAATCATAACATTTATGATTTCATCGAATCTGATGTTACAACTACAAGAATCTTATTTTTAGTCCATAGATGGAGTTTCTTTAGCTTGCACAGCTCGCTTCCTCAACTATGAAGCCCTAGGGCTACTTCATTTGAATATCCTTAGAGAGATATTCGTAGAGGAATGCAATCTTGACTTCCATCCTGAAGATGTCAAAGTCAAGTTGTGTAGCTATAGTTAGCAATAATCTGATGGGTTTAAGTAAGGTTACTGAAGAGCAAGTTTCATTGCAAGCAATGTCTTCTCTTTGGTGTGTATCTTGTGGATATGAACTGTGCTTTGAAGGTCTCTACCTTCTCATCAGGTTCTCTCTTTCTCTTGAAGATCCATTTATACCTAAATGGGTCTTACCCATATAGGTGGATTCTCGAGGGACCATATACAACACCTGTATATGACGTCTACTATAGACTTTAATGCTAAAATCCATCTTTGCATGACATGATCTACAAAGCTTCATCATATGAAGTTCGATTATTCTCAGATTTCTATGGCACATGGAATCTATCATCAAACTCTTTTATCTTGACTATTTTCTCAAGACTAAATGAGTTCCTTCACTTCATTTTCATCTTGATTCTAAAGAGAGTCATCCCCTAAGAATCATATCCTTAGATGAGATCTTTTAAGATTCTCAAGGTCATAAAGTAGGTAGCCAATACCATCCTTTATTTTCCTAATGAAGTAGAATTCTCTAGTGCTAGATTCCAGCTTACTAGCATGGAACCTTATAAGGATATATAATATAGTCTCTACTACACATATAGCTTGGAAACTAAGAGGTAATTATGTTAAGATTAATCATTGATCAAATCATGTCATACATGATCAATTGTTTCTCACTACAACTCTATTGAGTTTAGGTGCATTAGGAGGATTGAGATAGGAATGAAAATTCATTTCTCCATAAGGTATTCCTTGAATTCATCTAATAGGTACTTGCTACCTAAGTTAGATCAAATTCATTTCATCTTCCTTCAAACTTTGGTTCTAAACCAAAAACATGAAATCTTTGAATATTTCAAAGCTTTCTAACATGAAGGAAAGAAATCTCATATCACAAATAATCATCAAATGATATCACTATATCATTAATGTTCATTATGATATAGATGATGCACATACATCAATATGTATGAGATCTTGAATACATCGACATCTAACACCATTCCCAGAGAAGGGTGGATTGAACATTTTTACTTTGAATACAACATTCAAAAGTATGTATGATTTGAGATTTTAGACATTATAAAGTTCATCTCTTACTAGTCTATTGATTTCATCAACAGACATATGTCAAAGGTTTGATACCAGATCATTGTCGAATGATCTTCATCCTCCTATTGATCTTTTAAGATTTATTTTTCAGTCTTAGAAATGCCAATGAACCATTCATTAATTTCTAATTTCGTAGAGTCCTCCGGTTATCAAAATACTATCTAAAATATATCCATCATAACTCTTTATGATAGGTCTGTTCTAGAATTCATGTCTATTTCCAACATTTAGAAATAAACTATGAGTGTTTTCTAATATCTAGGTAGCAGAGACATTTTCTAAGACTAAGGGCTCTACCGCTGAAAATATGAAGTCTATCTATCCAACAGATATTGTTGCAACAATTACATCAATACCCATGTGGATGACTATTAAACCTTACGATCAAATTTTCTAGTCTTCTAAAACATATGCAACCAATTGTAAGTTTTATTAGAAGAATGCGATACAATTATTAGACTTCGATCTTATCCAATAAGCAAGTCAATATCAATGATTATATATAGATTATTCTGATGCATTGTCTGAGTCTTTGTCTAAGGATCCTAGATAGTCTAGATAGTCACACTATATGTTCATCGGCTTATTGCAGTATTGGCATTTATCCAACTATTGGATGTCATTATGTGTGTGGAAACCATAGAAGTAAACTCTTTTACTTTCCTTCTAACCAGGTCCGACCCATGCTTCCACTGCGCTCCTTTTATCTCTAAACAACCATTGCTTAAGACAAAGGATCTCTTATGTTAAATTCAAAAGATTTCAATATAAGAGTATTCAACATTTATACATGCTTCATTCAATTCATACAATATGAATATTATGAAGCTTCATGAATGACTAGAGTATAGGTAGTAGAATGATGACACTCATCATATCTACATACATCTTA